>UFQX01000134.1:529773-843607 GCA_900497675.1 Arapaima gigas
GGGGGGGGGGGGGGGGGGACACTAAGTTACATAAAAGGTAGACGAGAGCTGAACAAGTGCAGTTAAGACAGACATAGAGACAGAGATATGAAGTAATTCACAAATGGAAACTGTCTTATTTTGTTTTCCTGTCATAATTAATGATAAATGCTGAAGCGATTGTGTGGTATTTGATATTTTAGCACCTTTGAAGCTCAAAAACACTACTTGTACCATTGAAGCAAATGGTATTGGATCCAATTTAGGAGAGTGTGCATTACAAAAGGTTTGTCAGGAACGCATTACCTGTGTACGTAGGTAGGGGGGGAGACTGCATGTGAATTTTTGGATACTGCCTGTATTTGCTTGTTATTTTGCTTGTATTTGTTTTTTTTAAATGATACTATATTATAATATTTTAAAACATTTTAAATCGGGAAGGAGGACAATCAGAAAAAAAATATCTACATGGATTTGAGAACAGGCCTCACTTGCAGGCAAAAAAAGTTGCAGTGAAACACAGCATAAACTTTTGCCTACTTTCAATCTGTCATGGCTGCATGAGTCACCTTTATTGCTACAGCACATAATTTAATATTTTGACAGGGTTTTTATGGTACATTAACACACATCATTGAAATAATTACATTTCTGCATTTCACAAATACACTGGTACAGCTCAGCAGTTTTAGACTGAACCAGAGTTCTAAGACTCTACAACCCACAAGGGGGGGGGGGTTCTGTACCGATGCCACCACTTACAAAACACACAAAAAACTGATGAAGCTGATGTTCTCTGCTATTGTGAGATCACCGGGCAATGTGATCCCTAATAAGTAATGCAAGTGCTCATCATTAGCACATGCCAGAGCCTCACATGTGGCCAGAAGAGCTTTGTGCCTTTCTGTTGAGTTGCTAGGTGAACCATTATAAGACCAAACATAACACTGTCCTGTTCATGACCTGTTTGTATTTTGCCAGGGTAATACAAAAAATGTGTTTTGTGTTCTTTTGTCTTGAAATTTTCCCCTCAGTGACAAACATCGAAATAAATATTCACACAACCAAATGTGATCAGAACACAGGTTCAAGTTAATGTATTATTGCACCTTAGGGAGACTGAGAAATAATGATAAAGATGCCATCAAGCATCAATAGTCAACAGCAAGTTCT
Organism: Arapaima gigas; assembly: GCA_900497675.1. NCBI lineage: Eukaryota > Metazoa > Chordata > Actinopteri > Osteoglossiformes > Osteoglossidae > Arapaima > Arapaima gigas. Next base: position 530,926 of record UFQX01000134.1, read on the forward strand.
TACACACTTTCACAAAACCTAAAAGTCACTAAAACTCCATAAGCACAATGAAAAGTATCAATACAGCTGCTTAACAATGGGCATTCTGCATTTTGCCCCTTAATAGCAGAACGTTGAACCTTACACACAAAAAGTAAAACATTCTGAGAATATCCTGTTAAAGTTAAGTAAAATAGCACACTGGTTGTACTGAAACTCTGGTACTCACCAATAGGGAAGGAGACACGTGGAGTGAGGTGGCACAGGCAGAGATTTAGGGTGCCCAGAAGGAACAGGCATACCCCAAAATAGCACTGGATGTGCATGTTGGCTAGAGACATGGAGACAGACCGGGGCATCCTGAGGATTATGTTTTCTTCAATGGTAGATGTTAGCAGAAGCACAGTCTGTGTGCCTAGTCCCAAGGGCTGTTGTTACAGAGGTCTACTGAAACAGAGGCACAGCTTTGCCACTTCCTCTTACAGGCGCCCACAGTCATCACATCTGTGAAGGAAAAGGAGGAAGTAAGAACTGACTTGAGTAAGACACATTCAGTGCTGCTCTTCAACCAAAGAGAGGGACTGCATGCTCTAAAATGCCATTATTACACAAGAACATGACATTTCCCTGTACCTAATCTTTTGTACTTATGCTCACATGTAATTCTTCATATTCCAAACTTCCACCAAAAAAAAAAAAAAAACTTCTACAGCACATTAAGCTGCATTTGCAATGACATTCAGTTCCCTGCATTTCCCAATCTTTGTTGCTTTCCCAATTGCAGCTATGACTATTTGAAGTCACAATTATTAGTTATGTGAACATCAGACATGAAAATAGTCATTTATGCAACTAGTTACAAAGGGATAAGCCGTGCCCTTACCCAGAACCCAGTAATTTAAATTGTGAGCATGCAGTGAAATAATGAATTTATTAATTTGCATTTTCCAATTACAAATAATTTTGACATTTCAAGATCACACCTTACAGGACAGCACAAAAATGATTTCTTGTACAGCAAGACTCCTGAATGCAAACTTAGGTCCAAGTCTCACGATCAAATCTTTATAGAGCTACTGGCAACAAAAAGAGCAGAATTGAAATGACTGAGGTAACTATATTTCAAGAATTGTGCATCTGTATTCCTGTCAGTTGATGAAATACAATATTATTTACTTTGGCATCTGAATCACTTTGACTAAACATATCTACTAAATAAATACACAGAAAAGTCCCCAGCCCATTGCGTAGGAAACCAGAAGTATAACGTTTTGGATGGAGCAAAACTTTCTTTTTCATTTTCTCATCTGCACATTTAGTTCAGTGTCAAAGAAATTTTTAGTCTAGCAGAAACCAACTCTAAAACTGTGCTTGTAAAAGCCTTTTATTGACCAGTACCAACGGCGCCGTGGGGTGAAGCCTGTGCCCTCAACCAGCGTCGCACAGTTTTCTCTTACAGCTTCTCACAGGCGTTACAATTAACGTCACGTTTATACACTGAAAGGCCATAGTAACAGGTAAACATACCATGGTAACAATAAACAAGATAGTTGAGGAACGCAAACTACGAATTCAATAAACATTAATAATTAAACTATTGTTAGCTCAGGAATATTATCATTATAGTAGTAAAACAGAAATAGCTAAAACACAGCAACAACCAAACAATCTAGGTACATTTGGTTCAAATAGTATTGGTCATGAACTCTATGAACATAGAGAATGGTTACATATAGGGAATGTCCTCAATTTTACTCTCACATTAGTGACAGGAATATTTATGACACACTGCTTTACTATTCCACCAGTGTCTGTGCTCACTTGTGGCTTTTATCCAACATGTTACCCGAAATTCACTAATATCCAACACAAGTGCAAAAATAAGAAATAAAAGCATTGACAAAAAAAATTAAACAAACAAACAATCTGGATGTTGTTTACCTTGAAGTGCAAATCAACTCAGAACCAGAGGTTTTACATAAAGGTTTAAGATGACAGAGAGGCGGAGCTTCACTGAGGGCTGTGAACCGGTAGATGTTAAAGCCATAGGATAATCTACAGCTTGTTCACCTTCTCGTCGCTGCTTACACTCTTTTGGAAAACTTAAGTAGCCCTTAAAGTTGGTAATCACTATCTGTCCACACATCAGGTGATGTTTTAGAGGATAATTTGAATTAGTATGCCAGTCACCTTCTTTAGAAAAGAATATTCTCAGAAGAAGTCTGTGTCAGCAAAAAGTTTGTTACCCTAAAGTTCATAAGTTGAGAACACACTGTATTCTCTCTGATAGAGTTAGGCTTAGCTGTAGGTTAATTGTTTCACAAGACTGTGACCTGGGTGGCCAAGCATGGAGATGAACATGAGATTACTGTCGATGTACAACAGTTATTTTTCTTCAGCAGTATTTAATGGTCCATTTACAGGTACAAGGGTCCCAAAAATAACTATTTTCAAGCTTCAGACGTCTGCTACTGACCATCATTCATTTAAAGTGCATCATTCAACACCTGACAAACACAGCATTTCTCAGTTTCTTTAACAAAATTCACACAATACATCCATTATCATGACTTTTCAAATGGACTCATCCTATTAGTATTTATAGAACTGCAAACTAATAATTCCTCTGTAGCCACTTGTCCCTCAACTTCCATTTTACTCAAGGTAAGGTGAGTGTTTGTTGCACATGCAAACTGCACATTTCAATAAATATTCACAGTGACAACATACATAACCTGCAGTGGGATTGTATACATGTGCATAGTAACTGCTCCATCACATAGCAAAGTAAAAGCCATCTAGCATCGAATACATTAGGGCAGGAGATTGCATCAGTACAATACTGACCACTACGCTATCTCGAGGGCCCTAGTTCAAACAACACGTCTCCTTTTGGACCATTGCTCAAAACAGTTATACTGAATTGCTCCAGAAAAAATACCATAGTTGCCAGTTTATTAGGATCACACCCCACCTTCACACAAATTGTACATTCCAACAAGTCATATGTGACATTACAGCAGTGTGTGGTATAAATAAAGGAGACTAGCACTTCTAGCATGAGTTAGTGTTCAAGTGAATTTTGGAATTCACAAAACAAGTGACCTTAACTTTGAAAATGGCATGATAGTTGGCGCTAGGCATACCAGTTTCATCATCTCCCAATCAGCTGTTATCCTGGGCTTTTCACACACAACTGTTTAAATGGTTTACTGAGAATGGAGCAAAAAGTTCAGGTGAACACCAATCTTGTGTACAAAAACAGCTTATGAATCAGAGGGGTCAAACGAAAACGGCAGAAATCGAGGAATCAAACAGATGGGCCACAGGTAAATAATGTCACAATTCAACTTTGGTGTGCAGAAAGTCATCTCAGAACGCACCACTTATCAGTCTCGAATGGAGTTGGGTGGCAATGCTATGAGTGAAGAAAAAGAAAGCATATTTCTTACAGGAATAGGGGCATCAAAACCAGACCTCTGAGGAGTCGGGGAAAAAAGTTGCTTGGTCAAATAAATCCAGGTTCTTTTAGGATCATGCTATGTGGGGGGGGGGGGGGGNGGGGGGGGGGGGGGGGGGGGGGGGGGGGGGGGGGGGGGGGGGGGGGGGGGGGGGGGGGGGGGGGGGGGGGGGGGGGGGGGGGGGGGGGGTCGGTATGGAACTATCCTGATTGGTGGCAGGGTGATGATGTGAGAAAATCTTTTTCTGGCACACATTCGGGCCCTTGATACTCAGTAAAGAACATCTGAATGGCACAACATATCTGAATCTCATTGCTGATCCAGTTCATCCCTTCCCAGATTATCCACACTCAGAAGGACAGTTCCAGCATAATAATGCACCATGTCACAAGGCACGTTATCATCACTGAATGGTTTCAGGAGCATGACACCGAGTGTTCATTCCTTCAGTGGCCTGTACAGTCCCTGGGTCTCAACCCTATTGAGCTATTTTGGAATTAGGTGGACAGGGGTGTTCACAACAAAATTGCTACAAATTGGATGGTTACACAAAGCAATCATTTCTGCAAGGTACAACATCCCAGCACAACACATCCAGTATCTTGCAAAATCCACGTCCCGTTAAATTCATGCTGTTCTGAAGGCCAAAGGGGGTGCAATACACTACTAGATAAGCATACCTAATAAACTAAGTCAGTTTTCTGGCTTATGTTATGAAGTATCAACTTACTCCAAACAGAAGTGTGTGGAATTGGATTAGCATAACTGGCTTCAGCAGTGTTTGCATCATCTGTTTGGCATTTGTTTGTTGTAATCAATAACATGATGATGAAGGCTGTTGGTACTTATGGAATAAACAATGGTATTTTAAATTAGCCTTCACTAACATGTAGCTCAAAGTTAATACAAAGTATTTTGTCTATTATAGGTATATACAAGACTTTTACGGAACCTAACAGAAACAGATTTCTAGTCCCAATTGCATTCATAAGATGAGAAACGAGAGTATATAGTTTGACTATAATGTTAACAGTAGAGATTTATAAACATCCCATTTTATTGTCAAATATGGTAATTCATAATTGGTTGTAAAACTGACAAAAAAACTGCCAGTGGTCTAAAAAAAATAACTGCACCAGTGATAAAGACGAACAAAGAATGCAGTGTAAAACAAACAGTGCAGATTAGCAGTTACGTGTCAACAGAACAGGAAAGCCTCAGGCTCATATTCAGACAGCTTTCTTTCAAAACAAACATAAAACAAATATTATTAATGTTGTGTACAAAACAGATTATAAAATATATATGGAGATGCCAATAAACAAACACACATAATTCACTTTCTTCACGACAGCTGCATTATTTCCACTACTTCACAGATCTGACGGTCTCTCTAAACTTCAGAAAAGGACGAATCTGATGATGGATGGCACAGTGAGATCAGCAAAAACTTGAACAGAAACATTATAATAGCTGTAGTGTGGAAAAAATTAGACTTTTCAGCAAATGCTGGAAAACTTTTTAAGACAGGAAGAACTGGAACCGTGAAAGCAAATACTATAGAAATAATGGGGAAAATTTCCACTATTCCACTCTGAACTCAGTTTAAAATCTAAAAAGTGGTTTGATGCTTTATTAATAAAGTTCAAGAAGTTAATCAGTCTGCTAGAATGAGCAAAGTTGTATCCTGCAAAAAGATTTCCTTCATTTTCTGCATTAGTCAAGTATTTAAAAGCCAAGATATTATTTATAGTACATAATTCATTCACCAGCATTAACATGCAGTGATGACCAAGGCTGAATATGTAGAGAGAAATGCATCCTGCCCAGAATCAGACTGACAGGACACCACATGTCGGTTTTATTTTCTAAGAAGCCTAGTTTCCTAAGTTTATTCTTCAGTCATTGTCTTTCAAAGAACAATCTACCACTTTATGTTATACCAGAATAGACACTCAGTTTGAGCCTATGCAAAATTTCCTCATAATCAAAACATCCACCGTGGTCTAAAAGGAGAACAGGAAAATTAATACTATTATTTTACAACCAAATTTTAGATGAGGGTTGTTTTTGCATTGTGCTTAGTACATTAACTGAACAAACATTTCTACCAAATTATTTGGGCTAGGAAAATAATTTTGTAACAAGCACCCTGGTACTGACACACCAAGAAAAAAAAAACATTAAGCTTATTTTTATTCACTGCCACAAAACAAATTCCCAGACTTTCTTGTATAAAACATTACTTTTGTTTTTCAAAAAAGAATATGAATTTGATTAATAAACCTAAGACTCACTAAAAGATTTCTACAGGTTGGTAGAATTTCTAACTGTTCAAAGACACGGTTTGTTATGTTGCATCAAAACAAATAGGGACCTTTTAAATCCAATGAAAATAAAATCCTCTGAGTTCTATTTTGCATTCCATGTCTTCTTGGTATTCACCTGCAAAGTAAACCAGTCAAAATCATGTACCTGCAAGGGAGCCTTCATGTACAACAATGAAGCCATCATCTATGTGCTGCAGGCAAGTAAAGCATTCAGTGAAAAAACCACAACTGTGTCTGGCAAGGACAGTGTTGCGCAAACTGGAGCAGATGCAGGTACATGCCAGTTGTGAAAACCCAATCTACCTGCACTATGCAGGACCTACATAAACATACACCTGAGATCACTCATCCAGCACAGTAGTCAGTACTCCATAAGTTTGAAACGTCCTATGAAACATTACACTTTCAACTTCTACCCTACAGACCATACAAAGCTGATCTTAAGAACAAAAGCCACAGGAAGGTAACAGCTCACAATAATATTTCAGCTATAAAATTATCGAGCCACCTATAACAGTAATCCTAGGACTGAAGCTCAAGTCAGGGATCTGTTTTGCCACTTTAAAATGTAGGACATAAAGTTTAGCACCTCAGCTCATGTCAAAATAAAGTCCACAGCATAGACATAGGCTGCTTACATCGATCCTCTACTAGACAAGATTCTCCTATTTCTGTCACCCTGATGAGCAAGCATAGTCCCATTTCAAGCTCTGTAAAGGATATAACAAATCAACATTGTCACATTCTGAACCGTGATCCTGAAATTGGAGCTGCTTTTCATGCACAGAATAGGTTTGTTTATAAGAGTATCTAAAACGAGGGACCACTTATTAATGAATATCTACAAACAAAGTACACATTTCAAATATTAGATGGCAACTTCAAATGCCACAGCTGTATCTGTTGCAGGGCCATGAGCGCAGGTGGCCCACACAAAATACCCACATATGGATAAAACAGTTAAAGGGCACAATTACCTGTTTTTTTGTATATGTGGTCTTTCTATTACATTGTCCATGTCAGCTCTATTAACAGGGGAAAAACTAAGTCTTTTTCAAAACAAGAAAATTGAAAATAACTATTGTATTAGAATAAAAGAGAAACTCTGCATGGTCAGAAATTTTATAACTATAGAAGCAGCAGGAGAGCTGTGGCTTTCCCACGGTGCACTGCACGTTTTATCTGTTGTGGGGGATTTTTGTGAGCTTTACAGGCCCCTGTAATGTTGTGTCTTGAGAGCTTTGACCAACAAGTCTGTGCAGTCTGAGCGTGTTGCTGTCAAAACATCTATAATAAAGCTCGAGTTCCCAGAGTCCTGTCTTCAAAGCAATTATTTTACTATTAAGTTTTTGTAAAATTCTTGGATGTACTTATAGTGAAAGTACTTTAAGACTTTTCAATGTATCTTTTTTTTAAACTCTAAACTGCAATGAAACTAATGTAAAATGACTGAAAACTAGCTTTTCTCCACAAACCCCAGTGCCTACTTGAAAATGAGATTATGCCATTTACCCTGTCGTGTCAGGGAAGTGTGCATCCAGTCAACAATTACATATGTTTACATATGCTCTCATGCACATGTAAACATACTTTTCTGGCCTACCAAAAGCAGAAATCTTCTGCATGATTTTTTTTCTTCTTTTTTAAATCATCAAAGTCCAGGCCGCAGATACAAAGAAGGACCATATCTGTAGAACTCATTCTGTAGGCTGACAGCAAACAAACATACAGCCATCATCAATCCTTTTCATGCACAAGATTAAGGTGACATCTGCCATAGCACATGCTGTAACCCCAGAACAAATGTGACACTGTCAGTCTGGAAACAAACATGATATTGCATTTGTGTATTTAATAGCCTTAACACATATATTGGATTACCAGCTGAATATAAGCAAAATGCCTCTGCACTGGAATGCCATTCACACTTTCACACTGCTTGTATCACGAACTTAGCCATTCTCACATCTCAACGATGCAATTGCGACAGAGGTCCATCTCCATCTAACTGGGACAGACAAATAAGGAAGTCTGGCAAAGTCACATGCTACGTGAGCCACAGAGATGAAAAGTATTTAGCAACAGCCAGAGCTCCTTGAAGCCTCTAATGCACGTAGCAGGAGCTCAACAAACAGCATAAGAAATGTGGAATCGCTCAGAAATGTTGGCATCAAATTTCCTCTGCATCATGGGTGAGGTTCTATGCACAGAATCACATTAAACTTCATCATCATTAAAACAAACTAAGAGTGGAATTTGACAACAGTGCAAGTTTAGACAGTCGTGTTACGTGGTTATATTACTTGTTATATAAGTCACATTTCCACCATCTGCAGTCACTGCAACACAAGGACACGGAGGCCTGTTTTAAGAGGGTTACCTGCTACTTCACACTACACTGTCTCCACCCTGTTCCTGGACCAAGCTATGGTGATATCTAACTATCGTGTTGTCTGTTTTACCCTGTTCCAACCCATGTTGTCCAACCCAGTCTCAGGTCAAAAGTGGTGAAGTGAATTTCCTCTGCCCCTCAGAACTTCTGAATACCTTTCAGCCAGAGGGGTCCCATCACCAGAGCTCCTGACACCTTCCCAAGTTAGCTTTCACCACCTGCTACTTTTTATCTACCCATTTCCTATCCACATATCCCTTTTATAAGCACCTACTGGAAACTAGGAAAACATTCCTTTCCAACAAGCAAGCCAAGATTATGCCTTCAATTACCATGTGTATGTTATCTAAGCCTATGTCTATTGTGAAATGCACTTTTGCTTTCTTAAGTTGCAAATCATTTTGGAGGAAAAGCATCTGCTGTATGCACAAATGTAAATTATAATGTAGTACATAAGGTCTCAGATCCATAAACTGAACTTTAAAGAGGGGCCCTGCTGTTGAACCATTGAGAAATTTATGGACATTGGCCTCAAATTATTCTACTTGAAATATAGAAAATATATACTGTAATCTTGATCTGGATAAAAGCTTAAGCTGAAAATCTGTACCTCCAGAACCCTTGCACTATCATTGCAACATAATTTACTTTGCACCCCAAAAGAAAACGTTTAATGCCAAGGTTTAAACTGCGTATCGCCAACAAAGAGGTGAAGGACCTGCTATATCATTCCTCATGGGCCTCTGTATCATGAGGCCAGGAGAGGGGAAGAGATTTATTCTTGAGTTGCATAAGCTTGGACATGCTTGGCTTTAAAATAATCTCCATTACTCACCTTGAGATCACACTAGTATCTAGTCCAGACCAGGTTTAGATGACTAATCTGATAGACTGCCAATAATCTCAACAGGGTGAGAAACCTAAAAACATTTTACAGCCAGTATCAGTGACACAGAGATGGCTACTGTGGGGCCCCCTACACAACCAAGGATTACTGACTGCTTTTGTAAACTGCAGAAAACAGGCAGGAGTCTACTACCAGGGGGCAAAATGTAACAGACACTGTACTAACATCAAAACCAAAAGATATCCATATTTTAGTGAAACTATTGTCTATTAAGGAGACTTCATGGATACCCAGAGGGTAATACTTTCTACATCAGAAACTGGAAGGTTCTTACAAGAAACATGACAAGTTCCTCTGCATTTCACCCAGAAATCTGGAAGCATATTGTATTTATGCAAAGAAATGTATCACTATTATGCTTAAAAGTTTTTCACACAGGAAAAACCACTGTAGGACAGCTATGGACTTCAATTAAAGGGAATATGAGCTAGAAATACTGTAACAGTAGGCTATGAATTCCAACATAGAAGAAATAAAGCCTTTGCAAGCACATAGACCGAAGACCCTGGAATCCTGAAACATACACAGTTAAAAGAAATCCAGTAATCCCTCAGTATACCGAGTGCCTATTTCCCCATTATTTTAAATGGGGGGGTAAATAAATAAAACTCTCCCTTCCCATTAGAAAAAAAACTTATATAACCATAATTTCAGCATGATAAAAGACTCTCCAGTTTTACACCAGTTGCTAAACACCAGTTACCTAATCAGAAAACACTTAAAGTTGTCATTAATTTGCATGTTTATAACACATGGTACAATAGTACAGGACATTTTCACTCCAAGTGTCACTGTGTTCTGCATGGGAGATGAGCGCGAAACGTGCAGCGAGTTCACTTTTATGAGATTTCGAATAAAGACGTGTGCCAAAGTAACCCACTGCATCATCCTCAGTTTGACAACTGGTATTTAAATAAATAGATTTACTTTTTAAAAAATGAAATGTGCAATAAATGTAGTAAAAGTTTTAAAAGAAAGCAAAGCAGGCCAAAACAGCTGATAACACCCATGCATGCGCCGGCATCCTGCTTTGGATAAATTCGCAACAGTACACAAAAGTTTATTACAATACATACGATATTGTTTCACTATGGTACTGTATGTTATTTGTAGATCTTTTTTATTTTGATTTTTATTCATCCTTAAATTTATAATTGATAAGTTTGATCAATATTTTCTACAGTAAAAGTTTATATTCGGACAGCAATATATAATTATTCATTTTTAAGAGCCATTATATCAAAAATATGGATAGAAAGAGTTTGGATATTGAGGGACTGCTGTACTATCAAACATCAGAACACATTACCAGAATTTTTCGGTGCCACAAAATTTTTAGGTCCATTTCAAACTGCGTTTTTTTCCAAATAACACTGAAAATAATGAGAAGGGATCCCACATTAGTCATTTGTAGAGGGGCAGCATTCAGCTCTGCACTTCATTTCCCTTTATTTTCTAATTTACTATAATTGCTTCATTTTATTTTGAGTGCATCACAGACATCAAAAAAGAGAAATAAAAAGTACAGCTAGAAATACTTTCGGTAATGCGCTACTGACCACCATCAGGGCCAATATTTTCCATAATTCCCCACACCAGTTATTTACACACATTTTTTCTAAAAAATTAGAATGGTCATACCAAGATGCAGAAGTGGTATTACTAACTGCCCAACATGACAGTTATGTCTCCATTTATCACCTCTGTCTGTATTTAAAACCCAATACAATACATATACAACAACACAGTATGATGGGAGACCCACAACTCTGTTGTACAACCCCTTAGGTGATGATGCAGAGTCCGTGAAGAAGTAAAGACATGTGCTTTTATACACACTGCAAATCTAGTTCAGGCATAGCAATCTGCACATCTGCATTGGCAAACCAAGGCAACAAAATTAAACGATCTTAAAAACAAGATCACTCTATGACAAAAAAGCAGCCACATGCAGCTCATAAATCAATGATGACAATATAATAATAAACGCACTTAAAATAAACAGGTTGAGTTACCTGTGTGCTGCCCAGGTTGACAAGTACAGCAGTGTAAAGGAAAAAAATGTAACAACATATATTACCACCAAACTGTTCTCAATACCTAAGTATTATTAGCCTGACGTTCAAATGCCACAGAGTGGTAGTTGTAAACAAGTGGAAAAGATATTATATAAACTATTACTCTTATTACCGATGCATGCAGTGCCATGTGCATCATGTATAAATTCTTATTAATTTTTATATTTTCATTTGTTCACATAACAGCTACTCGTTCAAACACATGGATGGGACAGACGGCAACATGCACGCCGTCAAGAGTCGCGTGTACGCAATAAAAAGTAATACGTCAAACTTTATCACCTTTCAACTGTTTGAATTCAGTACAATTGTGTGTATGCCTGTGTGAGAGAGAGGGACTGTGCATCAGCATCTATCCAAGACCAGAGAAGACGTGCGGCAGCCATGCTTGTGTGCAAAAAAGTGTGTCAGTCTGTGTAAACAAGCAGTTGTATTAATTTCCCAAGATTATTATTATTTTTTTATTTTAACTGTCAAAATTTGGTGGCCCCAAAATGTTTACCCCTCCCCTTATAAAACTGACCTTGAAGAAGTATTACTGTAAACAAGTTCAGCCTTCACAACAAATTGGGGAAATTCTTATAACACAAAACACACAGAGAAATACATTATTCATCTGAAACCATGAGGCTATTGTATGAGGCTAGAGCAGCATATATACAATGTTTAGTAACAAAGCATACATGAAGCATACAGACTTCCAACAGGTAGTGACAGAAAGAACACCAGAGTAACACAGAAATAAACAAAGGAGATCTATAGAGTGAGAAATCATCAAATAATGTACTGTACAGAGAGGATACAACTTGAATGAAGCTGTTTAGAGGTCTATAAAACCACTAAGCACTAAAGAGTTTGACAGCACAAGACTTGGCAATACTCATCCCCATGCTCTCCGCCCCCACACATGACAAAAGGGGTCCTGAGATAGCTGCAGCAAAAGCTTTGATCCTAGAGATGGGCCTTTGCGCTGTTGCCATGGCTACAACAAATCTGGCTATTCCAGAGCTGCCAAGCTTTATTAACAGCATGCATGTGTCATAGTGTGCCTCTGTCTCTGGCAGCTTTTTCAGGAGCAATCCAATCTAGGGCCTGGGCCCAAACACTTTGTGCTTAGGCGTAAAGGTTACTGAGTGAGGATAAGGCAGTCCGCTGGTGCCTGGGGACGCAGCATCGCCTTACTGTTTCCTCCTGACAGCAGTCTGTACCATGGGGTCGAGAACCCTGTCAGCAGCTACTCTGCCGTGGTCTCATCACACCCAGTAAAGACACATGCAGACGTGGGTTGAGAAGGACGCAAATGAGAGAAAAATCTACAGGCGTTAGTATGCGTGTGAGACAAAGCTGTCCCGAAAATGTGACATTTGAAAGAGCCGAGGTTTCAGAAGCGTTTGGCCCTGTACCTGATATGCGCGGTCCTGGTACACCGTCGCTACGCACCGCAACATCAGTCCTGCAAACACAGAGCCCGCTGTAACCGTTCCAGCACAAATTCCAGAGACTGGTAACAAACACACCGCATTCCACCGGCTAAGCGTTTAAAAGGACCGAAAGAGGGGAAACCACGTGTTCCGGGCACTTTCTTCGCAGCCCCAGGCCACCAGAGGAGATTTAAAGCTCCGTCCTCAGCGAGCCCCACCTCCGGTCCTGTGACGGTCCGCAAACACAACAAAACGTACCTGCAGAGATCCGTACGAACGCACGTTCTCCTCACTCCCGTGTATTTATGCATTTCCATTTTTCACTTCACAAGCTTCTCACCTCTTCGCGCAGTATCGCCTCGCTGCTCCCCGCTCATGGGGAGCGCCGCGAGACCGCAGTTACTGTTGCTCGAGACCAAGGCCCGGTGGGAAGGACGGCTACGTCCGCGGCGCGCGCATTTCTTCCTCAGTGCGTGTAGGCGCGTCCGGAGCTTCGGAAGACGAAGTCGAGTCGCGCGAGCAACCAGCGCACAATGAATTCCCAGCGTTAGGCCGGAATCTGCCTTAAGAAACGCCGCAGCGCCGCGTAGCGGTGGAAACGCTATTGCATACACTATTGAAAGCCAAAATACAAATGAAAAAATAACAGCTTTTACTGACTAACTGGGACAAATTAATTGTTGAACAGACGTATGGAGGACGAGGAGTGGCACGGAAAAAGCAAACAAGCAACGGATCTATCGTTCAAACGAACTGAAAAACAATATATCAAATAAAGTAAACGCAAAATAATAAAAAAATGCAGAAAAACTATAAATCCATATAAACAGGCATAAATTTATACACAAATATTTTCCTAAAAATATTTTCATTTTTCACTTTCACAATTTCCTTTGCGTAATTTAGATTTTCTGCCTGTTAGCTTGCTTTTCGCACCAGTACTTTCCTTTGTCCTGTTCCTACTTTCCGGTTTTACCTGTTCCATAGAAACTGTCTTTCCTGTTCTTACTTTCCAGCTTCACATGTTCCATAGCAACTGTCTTTCCTGTTCCTACTTTCCGGCTTCACATGTTCCATAGAAACTGTCTTTCCTGTTCTTACTTTCCAGCTTCACATGTTCCATAGAAACTGTCTTTCCTGTTCCTACTTTCCGGCTTCACCTGTTCCATAGAAACTGTCTTTCCTGTTCCTACTTTCCGGCTTCACCTTTTTCTTTGCTTAGTGCTGTACCACATGCTTCTGACTGTAAGCATCAAATGGGTTATTTGGTCAGTATTTCATTAACTGATCTTTTCTTTAATCTCATGAGTCAGTTACCGACATTTCGGCCTGGGGGGGGGCAGATGCAGGTAGTGGATGAGTTCAAGCATCTCAGGGTCTTGTTCTTGAGTGATGGAAGTGGGGATTGAGGGGTTGAAAGGTGGATTGGTTCTATATGGGTCAGCGGTGGTGAAATAGGAGCTGAGTTTTCAGACAAAGTTTCTGGTTTACTGTTCTGTCTGTGTCCCCATTCTCAATTATTACCCATTCATGTTGGATAGTGACCAGATTGATAGGCTCTTTTCAGGAACAGAGTGAGAAGGTCACCATTCTAGAAGAGTCTCAAAGCAGAGTCACTGCCCCTCTGTATTGAGAGGAACCAGCTGTGGTGGTTTAGGAATGCTTTACGGGGTGCCCCTGTCTGACTTCCCCTGGGAGTTACACCACACAAGTCTCACTAGGAAGAGGGTCTGACGCAGGACCAGAACAAAACTACAGGTTCTTCTATTCTCCACAGTTGATTAAGACCATTCGTGCCACTCAACACAGTTCTTTACGTGTGTAGTGTTCTCCTTTACAGAGAGTTTCTTGGTTTGGGGATGTTAGAGGTGCTCTGAGCGCTGATGTGGCTGTATTTTCAGGAGTGGTCTATATTTCAGTGAACACCAGGAAGTTGAGCGAGAGGTAGGAGGCATAGGCTTTATACTGACTTCTTCTTTCGGCCTACTTGACTGAACCACAGCTCATCCTGCTGTGGGGCTGTGTGTCAATCTATCAGACATGTCTATGTGCATCACAGGGACACCTCAGGGGACAGTCTTGGATGTTTTCCCGTTCACTTTATAGAGCTTGGACTTGGAGTACAACACCAAGTCATGGTATCTATAGATGTTTTCAGATGTTACAGCAGTGGTGGGGTATTAAAGACAGGGAGGATGATGAGTACAGAAACTTAGTGAAGCACTTTGTTGAGTAGTGTGGAAGGAAGTGTTGCTCAACTTTGAAAAGATAGATGAGGTGGCAGTGTGCTTCAGGAGGTCTAAGGGCTAAATGTGGTTAGTGGCCACTGATGGAGTAGAAGTGGAGGTGGTGCAAACATACAAGTCCACAGAGTGCTATATGAAATCATTTCCATATTGAGTGTTTTCTCTGTTGGTGTGGTAAAGACCTCGTATTATCTAAGTGACAATGAGCTGTATTGTTTTTATTTGCACACCTTTAAACTTATTTCATTGTGATATTTCTTTATTTGTGTCACTACTCTGTATCTGTGCTGCTGTAGCCTTGTGCATTTTTTGGGATTAATACAGTTTCAGCCTATTTCAAAAATAATTAAATAGTTTTGTGGGAAGTGGGATTGAAAAGGAGAGGAAGGAGCTTTGTGAATTTATAGGACAGATGGAAAATGCGTGTTGTGTATGCATGATTTTATTTATTTATTTTTTTGGGAGAACAGCCTACCCAAAATTCAAACAATGAATAACAACACAATGAACACTGGTTTATTTCTCAGGGAAAAAAAAAAAAAAAAAAAAAAAAAAAAAAAAAAAGAGTGCTAGCCCTATATAAAAGGGAAAATTTCAGAACAGTCTGAGGCCCTGTTGAGATTTATTCGGACAAATATAAATATGTTTACATTACAAATTCATACAGATTACTATGAAATACATACAAAGATAAATGCCATTAAGTAGAGCTAAAAACGCTTCTGTACAAATGTTTTTGACAACAGTATACAATATGCCCAAGGTGGTGAATTGCATCCAAACAGATTTTTGTTTAAAATTCCATTTTTCAGTTCTATTTGCACATTACCAAGTTTGGCCAAATTCATGTAAACAACCCCTAGCCAAAGTCAGTAAGTCATCCAGGCAGAAGGGTTTGTGAACAACTTCACAAAGCAGCATCTGTGTTGGACCTTCTGAGCTCTAAGGTCAACTCAGTCCATCATAACACATAATTTTTTTTCTGGCACACTGCCTTGTTCTGGCTGATGGGACTTTTCCCCACTAAGCATTCCAAACATTTATTTCTTGGGTAAGGGAATCCCAGAAAAATATATTTTACCACCATGTAATGTTTTTTTCTTAAAGTTTTTGGTTCTCTTTTTTACTGTGATGCCCCACACAATGTGCCAGTTACCGCATTGATTTAAGAGCATAGAGTGTGGCTGTTCACCTATATTTTAAGGAGGAAAACAGCTGAGTTCCTCTCCAGCATAAGCCATGAGTAAGACAAGATGGAAAGTACCCTGTGATGCTACCGGGACAGACAAAAGTAGGTTGATAAATTCATGGGGTCAGAGGATATATTGCTTAAATGGCTTTTTAGAAATGATAGCATAAGCCCCCAGGTCTGCATCCACCTTACAGCTGGTGATGCATCACCTATTGTGTTGTGGAAGATTTCCTTTTCTCGTAAAAACAGCTTCAAAAACAGAAGACTTTTAGAGGAATTGTACCTAATGTTTTAGTGTATGGGAGGAAGGAGGGATGCTGGTTGGCATATATTCCCTCTCAATATTGTCCCAGGATGAGGGTCACTGTGAAAAGTATGGCAAGGCTGGGTTTCACTGCCTTCATACCCCATTGATCAGAAGAGTAGAAGGAGCCTTGTGCTGGGCCACAGTGAATCCGTCTTGCTCTGTGTTACTGCTTTGCTGCAAGGAGAGTCTGTCCATACAATTCTTGAGGCATATGTCTCCAGGCAACTCTTTTGGGTCTCCTGGGAAGAGCCACATATACAAAAAGGAATAATGTTCACAGTCCTGTTACTCATACAGCAAAGTTATATCTAATGCTCACACACATGCCCACACCTGACTCTGGGTTGTCTGGCGATGAGGCCCCACTGCAGTCACTCCTTGGGCCTGGTGTAAATGGAGTGAGGATACTGGGAAGGTCTAGGCTACTTAGGTGGGCAGAGGAGGAACACCCTGTGGAGCAGGATCTTGGTTGGTCCATGCAGACGGATGGTGTTGATGAGTCATCCCCCAAAACAACTTCAATGCAGCTCTCATCCTCAATGGACACCGATACCACTGCAAAGCAAAAGGCCAACAGGATTATGAAGGACAGTCCTAATTCTGCCGTCTCCAGTTGCCTGCTGATGAGGTGGGATTTCAAACACGTACAATGGCCAAGGCTTCAGCATTGCTTCTCACAGATTTCACTATTCCAGCAGAATTAATAGCAATAAAAATGTGCATGGATGTTTGTTTTGCATGTAAGTGTTCATTTTCCCTGAAATATGCTAATTTTGACAATGTGATGTAGCCTTTTTCGACATAAAGCTTTGCACATGAATTTAAATTGAATATATGCTGTGTGCATTTTACATGGTAGCATTCTGAGACATGTTTATATTTTGTTTATGCCGTTTTACATCATGGGACAACTGTTATTATGCAGTTTTCATCTGATATGGTTACACTCACTAGAGATGCCGTCCAACTCCATCCTGAAGTTGGCGATGTCGTCGTCATCGTCATCCTCATCCTCATTGTCATCAGCGCAGCCTCCATCACCATCAGCACCCACACCATGGCCACGGCACTCAAGGACTGAGGAACGCCGGCGCTCGTGGATCTCATCTGAGATCTTCTCCAGGTTCTGCAGTGCTGTCTTGTACTCGCCCTTGGCCACACTCAGCTTGGCCTGCCTCTCCTCAACTTTCTTCTTCAGTTGCTGAGGGGAGGGTGTAGTAAAGGCATACAGTTCTGACTCAGCTGCTCACAGTTACATTAGCTTACAGTACACTGACTGCCTAGACAGCGTACACAGTCCAGAGTGGTGTGACTCGAATCGAATCCTGTGCCATTTTGCTGTGTGGTTCATTAACCAGCTGTTATGGGTGTAAAACAACACTTTAAATGAGAATGCGAATATACCTCAAGCTGAAGGTAGTATTTTGCCTTCAGTTCAAAATATGGCCTGGAAAGAGAAAGAGTATCATTACTAATCTTTAAACACATGCATAGTACTGTCCATATAACTGTGACAACCAAGGAAGCTTCCCAGAAATACTTCACTGAGGTCTGTGGTCAAATTCCTGGGAACCACAGGCAAAAATGTCATGATTTGTGATTTATTCTAAGAGGTCAAAGTCTGGCCAACAGCAAAGTAAAAAAAAGGCTGACCTCATGAGAAACACAGGCCAGCAGACTCTGTGGATTGCCCATGTGGGGCTGCATCTCTAAAACCTGGGTTTGTCTGCAGCAGGCAGCTAACTGCTCACAGGGCCACGGCGGACTCACCTTGATTTGCTGATGGTGCGTTTCATCTTCTTCTCCAACTGCTTCATGTGGCTGACAGCTGTGCCGTATCTGGCTGCTGTCTCCTTGTGTGCCAGTTCACTGAGCGTCTTTGTCCGCTCTGCCTCCATCACCTGCAGAATCAATGCAGAGGAAGGCCAAGTCAGGCCATCACAACCACCCTTTCACCAGACTTGAATAATTCACAATTTCTCAATCACAAATTTGTTGTATTTCTTCTGCAATTTTTTTCTGGATTTTTTTAATGTTCTTATTTTAGCTGTTTAAAATGATTACATTTTAAGATAGTCAGTTTTATCATCCATTTGTCCATTTTATAACCTCGTGTTCAATGCAGAGTCACAATAATCTGGATCCTATCCCAGAAGCATAGTGTGTGAGACAAGGTACACTTGGGACAGTCTATTGCAAAGTCACACTCATTCAAATACATTGGCACATGCCTCAGATACAGAAGATACATAGGCCTCTTTATAAATACAAGTATAATATGATCCTGAAAATCAGCTTGTAAGATCTCAGAAGATGTAATTACCTATAATTTCAATAGGAAAAAAAGTTTTCCTGGTCCACAAATTCACCACCATGTTTGCTCAAGTAACACCAGACCCCATCAAAATGAAGATAAGTAATCTTATATCAAATGATGTATTTCCTTTCATATACAGCAATGTAATAATAATAATAATAATAACAATAATAATAATAATAATATAGATGCCCTATATTAACTGAGATGAGATCACAAGATGGCACACAAGAATCACCAAGCACAACTTGAAATGAAGGTGTGGAGACACTAACTGCAGACAAGAACAGACACCAACACCACCAAACTGCGTCATTGTTGTGTCCTTGTTGATCTCTTACAACAAATAATAAAAAGGCTGCGGAGTCGGGCGCACATTTTCTTTACTTATTTCTTAGAAGGAAGTAAAATTTGTAGTGTTTTTTTTTAATCAACCCTTTGTGTGTGTGTGTGTGTGTGTGTGTATATATATTACATTGTAATTTATGCATAAACAATGCAGTCAAGTTTTCCCAATACCTATTTTTGAGACGCAATGCCACTCTTACCCTCTGGGTAGCATGGTTGAGCATTTCCTGCCAGGCAGAGTCAAACTGGCGCGTGTCCTCCTCCAGCAGCCTCTGCTCAGCCAGTGCAATAGTCTCCTTGGCTGCCCGCAACACCTCCATGGCCCTCTGGTATTCCTGTGTTGCTCTCTGGGCTTCTAGCTGGGCCTGGAGAGTGGAACGGCACAAGGTGTGTGACTTTAGAAAGGAAGGTGGGCCCAACTCAAAGTTCACCTCCCCGTCCATCACCCATTCTGTCCTGTACACAAACACAGCAGGTGCCCCTCACCTTGCTGCATAATTGCCACTGAGAGGATGACACCATACCTTCATATCCACAAGATCGACACAAGAATGATGTGGCAAGTAAGTAAAGTTCCTAAATATGTCAAGCATCCACAACCCCTTTAACAGTTCAATCATGGCTTTATGTGGTTCATTTAGAAGGTCAAACCAGGATTAAAGTGGTAAACAGCTCCCTCTTTTAACTAACAAATACATATGTTGTTTTCAGTCCAAACAGTGAAAGTGTAATAAATAAAGACAGCATTCTTGGTGTATGCATCACTTTTGGGGGAAAAAAACTAAAAAAAACAAACATTACAAAAATAAAATCTTAGAGAAAATGAGAAAACACCCATAACTGTATATTTGTATAAGAAACGCACAAATGAATAAAATGGATCTGGTTCCCAAAAGGCTGCTGGGGCTGCTGGTGACTTATAAAAACTGAAAAAACTGGTACATTTATGAGTACAAATAAAAACCCATGATGGACAACTAAATCTAACTAAACTAAAATACTTTTATTCCGCCTCAAATAAAAGGTCATATCATACAAAACTGGCTGATGGTAAAAGTAACGGCAGTTTCCTCAGCTCCCTGGTGCAGTTCTGGCCTCCGGCACAGCAAAGGATGTGTCATGGGTCTCCAAAGACCTCAACCGCGCCCACATTCACAGCCGACAATTTGAAATGAACATCTATAAAATGAGCTGTCAATATTTTGAAAGAGTGTGTCTGTTGCATGGACTACACAGTGTGCTCTTGCAGGCAGTGCAAAGCCTTTCGTAATAAAAAACCTGAGGGAGCACAACCACTCCAAGCCCCCCCACAGAAGAAAAGAGCTGACACAAAGAACCTGCACTGTTGTTTCCCCAAGAGGCTCTCCTTCCCTCCCCTAACCTCACGCATTTCACAGTAAAAACTAGGTGAAACTGCAGAATTAGTGCATGTCTGTGATATACAAAAGTGTATCACATGATAAATTTGGGAATAAGATGTTTAGCCTGAGTTAGCCATAGCTCCACATTTCTATGTACAAATGTTTGTGAAATTCATTCATAAATCCACTGTAATATAGCCTTATATTAAGACTGATGTAACAGATTTGTATTTATTAATAAAAATTCTTTTCCTTTCTATTATATTACAGCTCATGAAAAATTAGTTTTACAGACCCAGTCCATTGTACATGGAGTTGTCCCCTTTTTCTTCTTTATATAACAATTTTTTCCGAAATCTCTATGTTGTCGATGAAGCTAGAAAACCTGTAGACTGACATTGCTATGATACATTCAATTTCCCTTTGATGGGGGAAAAAAATGCTAAAGTATGAAGACACGTGCAGAAGTTACAAAAAGCCTGATCTTCAGATGGATCCCTGTGAATGACTAGCTGCCAACAGAACAGGACAACTGTAGCGGAAAAATAAAAAAGCTGTAGCTGCTGTAGTTGGTTTCAAAATAAGACTGTCTCACTTAACAGAGAGACAGCAAGCAAAGCAGAACCCAGACCCGGTGGAAGGGGAATACAGAAGTCATTCCTTTGGCACATACTCACTGTACTACGACAGTGTTGGCTGTAGCAATAATAAATTTAGAAATATGCTGTATGAAATTGCTGCTGTACAGATCCAAAACACTGCCCCCCCCCACAACACTACTTGAGATTCTATAATAGAAGATTTCAGGGAAAATAGGAGTAAAGAAGTTAAATAAACTCAGACATTTATGCCTTTGAAAGTCTTGGACGATTGTAATGCAAAAGAGAAATTTTTAGAAATTAGAAGAGCGAAGAAATCCAGAAATGTCTGGATCGTAAAAAAAAAAAAAAAACAGCTTTGAAAATCGGAATGCAAAATGCAAAATGTACACCTGAGACTTTTACAGAACTGATCCAGCAAATAAACTGGGGTGTGTCACCCTTATACTTCCATCAACTGCGTAGATACTGCAGTAAAGCTGAAAGTGACCAAAAGCCAAAGGTTACATGTTTTTGTGAAGAATCTTCACGTAAATGACAAGAGGATGTAGTGATGACATGTTTTAATTTTTATGAATTTAAATTGGATTTAGTTTCAGAAATAAGACTTAGACACCATTTTTTAAATTTATTATAGCTTCAAACTGAGGTCTTTACAGAATGTAAGTGGTGTATAAATCAAGAGATGCATGAATAATAAAGATCTTATTGACTTATCCACCAGTGAGCTACAAACACACTACCGGTCCAGATGTATCTGTACATGGAGGAACAAGTGTGATCACAGTTTCCAAATTACACAAAACCATATTAGGACTCCTAACAACAGAAATATCTTCCAGACAAAGTGAAGGATCCTACACAGAATAAGAATATAAATGGTAAAAGGAAAGTAGAAGTTTCAGGTACTCGTGCATTTTTCTGGCCGTAACAACCAACAATGCTTTTGAAATCAAGCATGCAGCGTATGGGCAGGTACAATCCCAGAAATGGGTTTTGTAGAAACAAGCCATTAGAAGACATATGGAAGTAGTCAAACTGCAATGGACAAGCACACACACCACTGGGCCACACCATTTAGGCTGCATTTTACACACAGCACCTTTATCTAAATGTGCTGGTCTCAGGAAAGCCAGCCCTTAAAAAAATAGAAAATTCGATTATGTTTTGGTTCCAGCCACTGGTACACAATCTACAAACAACTAGGCCCTTGTTTGCATCTCATGACCAATACAAGGCCATAAATAGCAGAACTAAGTCAGGGCATCGTCCGTTCTGTGGAACTAACTTCCTCTAATATGGCAACTTGCAGCTGCCACATGGGGAAGAATGGTTATGGGGAAGAATGTAGATTTGAAAAACTGAGCATTAACAGTCAAACTGTCACTGACATCTGACTGAAGCTCTCTGCCAGCAGCCCAAAAAGACAAACCAGTGAGGAAAATGGCCTATATACAGTTAAAATCAATAGTCAAGTAAAAATACTCTTACTGTGGTGAAAAAAATACTCAAGTAAAAATGCTTATTGGAAAAATCTTGAGTAAAAAAGAATCAGCTAAAAAAACTACTCAATAATCAAGTAAGTTTAAATCAAATGAGACTTCTTAATGTTCTGGAACACTCGCAAGATTGCCTGCTTCAGTATAAAGTTCAACTCACAAATCTGCTAATGTTTCCAAAATGGAAAATGTGTGATGCCAAAGAAATCTGACACTGTCAATTAAACTTGTCAAATAAGTATACAAAACTCCTGTAGTCATTGTTTAGCTTGTGTCATTTTCCAAAGCAGGTTATAATGTTATGGTTGTATACACAGCTGCTTGGGAATATTTACCCATTTTTATAGCTGGTTATTTTTTTAAATCATTAACACAATGGTTTCACTGGTTAATCCAAGCAGTAACACAAATCAATCTTTCAGTGATGCCAGAACAGCTGTCAAAAGATGCCAGACAGTCAGACAGATGATCCCACACCTGGTGCAGACACTGCACTCAGGTGGGGTAAGTGAAACTACAGTAAATTTTCCATTCCATAAAAAAGACTTGGCGACTTCACTAAGCTAGTATTGTCTTCATATGGTATCAGACAAATCTGGGAATCTTTAAAAGTCATATCACGTATCTTCACTGCAGCTTTTTCCATGTCTTTATTGGAGAGATGCAAAAATCAAAACTGAATATTCCTGGGATGGGTGTGCAGGTCAGGTGTGCGGCCAATGAATCTGTAGGAAAAATCTATAGCAGAAAAACTGACCAGCAATTCCAACCAGGAGCATATTGTGTCTTACAGAAACTGTTTGTGAGGAGTATTTTCTACAGCATTCTCGGAGCAACTCAACTGGCAGAGGTTTCCAAGTTATCCCATCTCATTTGGTACAACTGAACTTTTTGCTCCAAGGCAGACAGTGATTTTTTTTTTTTAGAATCATCCCAATAATTTAATCTTCCAAGCAATTCATGCAATAAGATAAACTGGTCCAAAGCAGTCAAATTTTCCACCCTAACAGGGAATGAATACGTCTTCTTTTAGTTCTGGATTCACAACATCTAGCTCATCCAGCTTTGAGAGCTTATCTTCCAAACAGCTTAGCGTATTGCTCATTTAGTTGTATATCATCTATACAAGAGTAGTACATCACTTTAATAGCTCTTAAATGACTCATTTGACCAGATCCCTCTTTCATTTGTGCAGCAAAATCTTTATCTGGAGATGAACTGGTACAGCTGGCAACAAAAATGGTGACCAGAACCCCAGTTTGTTCTTCTTCTTCATCAGAAGATCAAATGTGACCACAGCATCCTTCATTCTTTGCATGCTTGGAGTAAATTTTTCCTTCACAGCCCCTTCTTTTCTTTCCCCCTTCTGAGAGAATATTTGGGGGAGAGGCAATCCTTGCTATGTTGTTTAGTCTCTTGTGGCTACTTAAAACCAGAGCAGGGGGAGAAAAATATGAAAACTATGTTTCCATGGAGCAGAGCCAAAATTTAAAAAGCCATCTAAGAAACCAGTTATGTGACTAACCATACCTGAGCAATTTTTCATTAGAACAATTCAGGGTAAGTATTTTCAACAAATGAAAAACAGTCTGATGTTGGGATACAAACTTGTCCCCCTTTTGATTATTTCCCTGACTTGTTTTGAATGCTCTTCTGTTTTCATTTTGATTTGGTTCGTGCCAAATCTCTACCATACTGTTGGATCTCAGTGAGAGAAGGGGTATTTATCCCCATAAATGACCTGACCGGTGAGGGTAGAAACCATCAAACTGGCTGAGTTAATAAGGTAATACACTACACCTGACCAAAGCTAGCCTTATATTCAGAAAGGGGGGGGATATTTTTTAAATTCCAAAATTTAGATTTTTACTATTTTGTACATTTTTAAAACATGTGCTTCTTTCAATTTAGCATGATGTCCGTTGTTTTGTAGATTAGCTAGAAAATGTCTTTCTTTAGTATACTCCAAGTTTCGAATCTGAGAGTAAAATGTGCCAATAGTTTTGGGGGCTGAATTATTTTTCAAGGCGATGTACAGCATTCATTTGCTATTCTGCTGATGCCTCTATCCAAAGCAGTTTACAATTGTTTAGCCATTTACATAGCAGGGTATTTGTACTGAAGCAGTTTAGGGTAAACACTCCGCTCAGAGGCACTACAGCACTAGCAGGAGAGGATGTGGAGCAACTCATGAAATCCTACAGACTGTACCATAAGAAAACCTATACACTAAGTAACATCATCCAAGTAGCTAAGAAATGAATAAAGCCAGTTAGTTCAGAAGCTCCAGATTCAAAGGAAAATCTCTAGGCTTATGCTTTGACCACATGTTCATTGGCGAGTACTGACAATTTTCTCCAAAAGGATGTCTTACAGCAGGCTGATGTATGTTTGTTTCCATATCTTGGCAAACATGGTCACCAAGAGAGACATTTGGCAAAGAAAGCCATCTGTAGGCAGACAGTCCTGCAGATACAAACTGCGTACTTACAAGGGACTTCATGCCTGTTAATGATTCCCATATGAAAGCAAAGGACATTTGATGAACCAGCAAAACTAAACTAGCAACAGTCATATACTTTGAATATAACTTTTTAAAAGTTTAACTACATAATCGGATTATGATCTAAGGAATATGACCTTCTGTAGCAGCAATAGCAATTACAACCGGAATGCCCTGCCTTGTCCAACACCTGACCCCAGTCTCTGAATATAACAGGCCATCCGGAACAGTAGTGCGATTCCAGTCTAAAAGGACTGCTGAAGCATGACTTTCTCTACATTCCTCACTTCTGAAAAGCCAACTTTATCACAGGGCTTGAAGGAAGTGGCTTCTCTCACTCTCCTCCAGCCCGTCAGCCTACAAGGCTTTTCTGCTGCTGTGCCACCAGTAGGTGGTCCTCTCAAACCACCGGGGTTCCATTAAACTGCATGACAGTTAACTGTGTCCACACCCCCTCACTCTTAATCACCAAGCCTTGACCGTGATGCTGACTTTCTTGACTGGCCTACATTTATGTTCAGGAACTTGTACGCAGGACTCTGTGTCAGCACCTGTGTGGCTGCAGACAGACCAATGACTTGCATCCCACATGACTCATGAACTCGGGCACAACCAACTCCCTGGACATTAAAGGAGCTCGAGTTTAACAGCACCAGGTCGTCCAGAACTTTAAGGCCTTTGTCCTTACAATTTACTGGATTACCAAATGGAATGTGAACACAAGTGACAATTTTTTTGTACTTTGTCTCCTGTTCAGTGCACCTAAGGTTGCAAATGTTTAACAGTCTTAAATAAAACTCTCTCAGCATATCCCTTTGTGTGAATATTTTTGTTTGTAGCTAAGTTCTTTAGCTGTTCAGATTAAGGTGTTGAACAGATGAATCAAACTTCAAACTATTTTAACCAAACAAGTCAGCAGCTGAGAAATCTAATTTATATTAATTTAAGAAACATATCAGAAGCACGTTTTTGCCAGTAAAATAATTCTCATTTGCTGGACGATTCAAAAAACTAAATAATAGTTTGCAACACCATAAGCCTCAGGGTAGATGGATTGGAATGGATGGGAAAATGATGAATTCAAATAAGAAGATAAATGTTTTTATATGGATTTGTTCGACCATTGCACCGCTTGTGCCGTGTTGCCTTCCTTCTCTATTTGCAAAAGAGGGCCGCACGTGTCTCAAAACAAACAAGCATAAAGCAGGTTCTTAATAACAGACCTGCTTTTCAAAGATATATTGTCACAATTCCTAATATAATGTCTAACTAGAACAGTTTGGATGAAAACATTGAGTAGAACATGGTTTGGACCATGCCTTTAAAACATTATAGTTGCAAAGGGGCACAGGTAGGAATTCAGGTGCTGCCAAGAAGAATATTGTAATGTAATATTGTTAGGTAATTATGTTCAACAGCATGTTGCTTTGGAAGAAGGAGGAAATATGGCAGCATGTACTTCGAACAAGCAGTTTCCCAAATAATGTGCAGCACATGCAAAAATGGCCTGACCTGTTTCTCCCAAACCAAGACGTCTATGCAAAGCTGAGAGAATATGCCGCTGCAAGGACCGGTACTGATATTCAAACTCTTCCCTGCCCACAATCTTCCACCTGCTTCCTGTCAGACAATGAGCTTACAAAACCCAGGCAGAGGAAGTCAGCAAAGAAACCCCCATCCTGTGAACGCCACTAGTGTGAACTTCCAAACGGGTAAATATGCAAATTATTTCCAGAACATGCTCAGAAACCCCCAAGTAAATGTCTGGCTAACTCTAATGCTTTAGACTGAGAAGACAATTTTGAATCTAGTCATCAGCAGATCATATTAAGGAATAAGGTAAACATAACACAAAGGCTCAACCACAGCCATGTGTGTTTGAGAGGTTGTAGTAATGTCTGTTAATGACATAACATTAATTTACCAGACCCAACTTCCAACACATTCTGGAAGGCTACATATTTCATAAATACTGCAAGTACTACTTCCCTTAGCCCTGCATTACAAGATGGTCAGAGGATTTGCTCCTCAATAACTACAGGTCCTGAGCAGTCTCTGCACCTGAGGAAAAGCACTGTGCTCCTCCACCTCGGGCTGCTTGGTGGTCCTACTCACAAGTGGCCCAAAATCAACAGTCTGTAGGAACTCTGTTCTGGCTTGGATGTCGTGGAAAGAGCTCCCTCTCTCCCTCAGAACTGCTGGATCCCATACCATGCCACATATCACGTATGTATTTCCTGTCAATTCTATGTACAGATACTGGTGTAAAAATACTTGCAAAATAAGTGGTATTGGACAAACTTACTCAGCTTTCCATTTATCTGCTTTTGCATTTTTTTTTTATTTTGTGGATGGAGAAATGGGAGGTAGGACTGCTGCTAGATTACAAGCCCCCATTACAGAGGAAGACGTGGTTTCCCGTCTGTCCACCTGAGTCTCCAGTTAGGGTTTTTTTTAGCTCAAAACAGACACACTACTAACCGCAGTGGAAAAGTACAAATACCACAGTTTAGAGCAGTTAAACAGAAACATACATTTTTCTAACCAGGAAACTTAACTTCCATCCATTGTAGCCATTTCTAGCTTGGTTTGTCTGCAAAAATTATGTAAAGCTTTAAGGAAAAAGAAAATCACAATGTCCAGGAGAAATTATACCATTTCATGCATACTGACTGTGAGACAGATTCTTTCAACGGCACAACATGGCACCACAGTATTAAAAATAATAATCTTCATATTAATAATAATCATATGTTATAAATAATCATATACCCACAGTCTGAGCAACACAGTCAGATCCTTGGGAAGTTAAGAGAAACAAACGTGTGCTTTCAGGGCACTGCCTCACCTGCCGTGCAGCTCTTCGGGCCTCCCAGTAAGGCTTGGAGTCCTCCACTGCTTTCCCAATCTTCTTAACCTGCTCATCTAGCTTGAAGGTGGCCTCTACCAGCACAGTGCGAAACTTCTGTCGTCCATCCTGTCACAACCACGAAGGGGCTGCATCAGTCATCGCCATCCATGCTTACTCACCACGATGTCCCTCACAGGTGGGCCCATGTCCTTTGCCACGTTTTCAGAATGTTGAGACCATCTAACCATCATGCACCTCCCCTCTGCTGTAGGTGTTAAAAAAACTGCAGTCAAAACAAGCAGATCTTATGCATTGCTGAGCACTGCCCTCCAAATCACTTGAGCTTATATGGTCAATGTGGAGTGCATGTGAAGCTGTCTGCCAGCTCAGATTCATGAACAATCTGCAAAAACACATTGGTTAGGTACAAAGACCAGCTGTCAGCCTGCACTACAGAATCCTTAAGTCAATTGTATATTTGTGTCTTACTTTGAATAACTGTCTTCCTGCCAGGACTGCTTAAATTCCTTTTCCAGAGTGTTTGACATATTGACTAATTTGTTTGAAATAAATATCTAATGCTGGTTTCCGTTTGATGCCCACACTTCCCTATCTGCAGTGCCAACTCCCCTGCAATGTGTTCAGAGAAATGAATCATCGAGTAGTACCATCTGGAATTTTATTTAAGATCCCTGACCATCTTGTCTGATATGTACAGTGAGTTATTTGGAAACCAGCATCCATGACTTGATCATGTGTCCCCAAATTTCAAGTTGTGAAATGATGACAAAATTTTTGATATAAACATCCTAGCAGAAAATGTCTGTGGACAGACTCCTCCTGAGTCCATCAGTTCAGGTGTTTACAATATTGGGGAGCTTTTATTGTGAGATGTTTGATTGACCAATACTTTTCTCCCAAAATTTCCTATTTCCAAACTTCAGTATAGTTTAGTACGTCAGTACCACTTTGATGGGCTGGAATCCCCTCCATGGGCAGTTTCATACCCTAGCAGAGGCTGGGATAGGCTCCGGACCACCGGGACCCTCCTCGGGGTAAGCAGACCACGAGCGTGGATCGAGGATTGATATCAGTACTAGGCCATGTGTTCCAGTCCTGGGAAGCACTACAGCATGAACAAGTGATGCAAACAGCTGGACAAAACTGCCACACCAAAGGAGGAGTCTGGATGCAGGTGACAGTCAGGCTGTTTTTTTGGACATAACTCCCAGCTCCATCTCAGCAGCATTCCAACCTATTTATTCATTAAACTCTTTGTTCAGAGCAATTTCAACATATGTAATCGTTATATTTATTTAAGGGGCAGGAGGGGTCAGAAAAAACATAACATTAATTATTCACATACTCTTTTACTCCAACAAGCTGGCAAAATACACCTTTTTAAGCCATTTTCTTTATTCATTAAGCATTTGCTTTTCTCTAAAAATTTAAAACAACTAATTTTTGCATTAGTATTCAGCTACCTGCCTTTATCCAAGGTAACTTAAAACACTGTCAACAAGATGCTGTAGTATAACAAGTGATTTTTGAACAGTTTGACTTTCATTTTGCCAGTAAACAAATCAGTAAAGATAAAAATTACTAATGATAATTTTGCCGTGTTTATGCCTCCATGCCTAAACTGCACCTATAATATTTTTCGTAAATCACTTCAAGGAATTTTTACCCATTTGTGTTCAAATTTGTAACTAAGATTTTGTTTTAAAAATTAGAAAAAAAAATTATAAAAATTATTCTGATGCTTTGTATTTTCTGCTCATTTTCAAAATCTTTTCAGCCATTCACAGATGAACTGTCTCACACTTTGCTTTAAAACGATCTGTAGCATACAATTCTGAAAGTCTAATATACAGTACTGTGCAAAAGTGTTAGGCATGCAACTTCAGTGTCTGTTGAGAAGTACAGGTAGATTCTTATCTACCATCAGGGAGGTTTCTGGTTGGTCCCAAATTCATTGTGCAGCCTGAGAATGACCTCAAACACCCAATCTCAGTCATACACAACTATCTTCAGCAACAGATGGTATGGTCCCCACAGAGCCCTGATCTCAGCATGATCAAGTCAGTCTGGGAGGACATGCAGGGACAGTCAAAGTCTGCAGAAGAACTGTGGCCAGTTCCTCAAAATGTTTGGAAGAACCTACCAAGCTCTACCTTAAACTGCATGCAAGTTTGCATAAGAGAATTGATGGTGTTTTAAAGGCAAAGGGTGGTCCCACCAAATATTGATCTGACTGAGGTTTTTTTTGTCTGCTGCACTTTTTAGAAGGTTTATTGATTAATAAGTATTCATGGCATTATTTTTGGAACCGTCCTCGCTTTATAGCATTTTTCCCCACAGGTGCCTAAGACTTTTGCACGGAACTGTATAATGATAATTCTGCTGTCATCTAGATTTTACTGGAATAATAATACTGGAAGGAGGAATAATATTTTCACTGATGGCAAAAGCACATCGGAAAATAATTACGGTGTCACTCATTCAGATGCCATTTTTTATCTGACACATGAGCTATGTTATTTGCACAGTATGGCGGCTCAGCGAGTAACACTATTGTCTCACAGTGCCTGGGCTGTTTGGGTGTTGGTTCAAATCTGGCTCAGTCTGGGAGGAGTTTGAATGTTCTCTCTGTGCTTCCTATGACAGTCCAAAGCCATGTGTTTTAGGTTAATTGTTCTCTGTAAATTGCCCATAATGTGTGTGTGGCCACTCTGACAGACTGGCATCCCCTCCAGTGGCTGTTTTATAGCTCAGCACCAAAAGATACCAGGATACCTGTGGTGACCCTGCTCAAGATTAAGTGGGTAATGAATGTATTTCTGTGTGTTGTGCAACATACACATTAAGAGTTGCAAGTAAAAGAACTGAAATGACACCAATGTTTATATAATGGAATACGGTGTTAACAACTATGCTTTTAAAAAGCTCACAAAGAATTTAAAGATCAGGGTACAGACACTTATGGAATCACTTCCACCCAGAGTCAGTTGGCCTGTTTGATGTGAAGTTCAGAAATTAGACAAACTGGGAGTGGAAATCCAAAACAACCACCACCAGTGCTGCTGGAAGATATCAGCCAGGACTTGGCTGGCACTGGCATGGTGACACTAGATACACTTGCAGCTCAGACAGAAGCTCACTGCTGCACTTATTCCAACAAAAAGAAAAGAAAAGCAGCTTCAGTGAAAACAGCTTACCTCCAGCTCAGCCTCCCATCTGTTGATGTCATCCGTGGACTGGTTGAGTTTCTCCAGCTCGCCCTGGCGGGAGAGACCCTGTTTTTACACTGTGACGGAGGAAGAAGGACTAAGGGGGGGGGGGGGGGGTCATAACGGGGGAAGACGTCAGAAACATCTGGGACCCGTTAAAGCTCATGAAGAATGCACGAAGGAAGGGGCCGTTATGAGCAGAGCTTCGTCCTCCCCAGTAAAGGGCCGACGCAAGCCTCCCCCGCGGAGCCACGGCGCTTCACAGCGGATCGTGACGTCAAATTAAATTGGCACCACGAAGATCAATTAAAAACTAATTAAAACTCCTCATCAGAAGGAAGCGTCACTTCCGCCCCGCATTCAGGCCCTGACATAAAAAAGCTGTTGTTTAACACTCGGTGAAAATAAAACTGGAAGTGCAAAGTTTTTGAATAGAACACAGATCTTCATCCAGATAACGGAGTAAACCCGCCTTGCCCTCTGTTGTTGTTTGTGACATGGAGTTACT
Source organism: Arapaima gigas (assembly GCA_900497675.1). Classification (NCBI taxonomy): domain Eukaryota; kingdom Metazoa; phylum Chordata; class Actinopteri; order Osteoglossiformes; family Osteoglossidae; genus Arapaima; species Arapaima gigas. Next base: position 562,455 of record UFQX01000134.1, read on the forward strand.
TCCGAAAAACGACTGGACAGTACAGATTACTCTGCTTATGTTTATTTACCATAGTTATTTACCGAAAATAAGTTGTCTTTTTTTTTAAAGGAGCGGTCCTTGGTTAAAGTTGAGATGTGTTCCGCAGCAATGACGAGCAGGCGGACCGTCTTCGCCGAGCCATTTTCAAACCGATGCATCAGGAATTTCCATGTTGGAAAAAATCGTACTTTTTTGTGACCCGCGCGCTCCCATTTACCTGAATTCTGGGGTCCACTTCTTCTTCCTGGGGCGATTCGGAGTCATCCTCGGATTTATTTCCCTTCTCCATGTTGGCGGTTGTTGTTCGCTAATCCGTTAAAACCAGGACTAACGCGTTTTAAAGCACCACGTTCCGGAAAACCAGAGGCCGTTTGTCTTCCTGTGCCTATTCCTATTTCTGTTTGTACGAGTGTGTGTGTGTGTGTGTGTGTGTGTGTGTGCGCGCGCGCGCCCGCTGGAGGGCGGACGAAGTGTACACACACACACACACACACACACACACACACACACACACACACACAGAGTCTGACACACCCCTTGGCACAGCGGAGCCACCACACACTGATTCATTTCTACAGCAAACACACAGCACAACCGGACACTGTCCGCCTGAATCATCTTCAGCAGCTTCTCTGTTGCACATTTTAAACATAGAAGGGTGAGAAACGTTCTTCTGCTTTGCATGTGACGGTGAGGTTTTGAAAACCCAAAGAAGAGTCGCCTTCCTTAGAAGAATGATGGAACCCACTTTTCTTGGCTTTTTGTTATGAACTTTTATCTCAGAGGAAACCACGTATACAGCAGATGACCTGTTTATACAGTGGGATGTATGTTCTGTATCAATCCAGGGTTTGTAGGCTGATCAAATATCCACAAGACTGAATTATGGACTGTTCCAGTAAAGGTGTTTTATAAAACATTATGAATGTGCAAGCTGGACCGAAAGGGGTGGTTAAAAACATGGACTCCTTCGAGCGGTAGTGCTTGAGGAGACTTTCAAGGAGATTGTGAACAGCCTGGAAAACAGATGGGCACTGCAAAAAAATCAGGCCAAAACTCTCACTGGAAGCACAAATGATGACACTGAGGTTATAACTCTTTGGACACATTACGTGGAAACATGAAACCAAATAAATGGGATCAATCACAGCAGCCATGAATTCACCTCTTTCACTAAGGACAGACATTTCTAGAGACACAGCATGGTGGCCAAGAGTTCCTGCTGACTTTATGCCACCTGACAACCCTGACAGAGTGTACTGCAGCAGAAGGATTTGAACCCAGGGACCGTCACTTTACGAGACCAAATCCCTTTAATGGTTCCAAGCTACAAGTTTACTTCAATGCTGATTAACTGGTTCTCCTTGTTTACACTTTTGTGACCTCAGTGAGTCAAAATTATATAATTCACTTTAACAGGAGCTGAAAACCTCACTTAAATCTACACAATATGTCATATTGTCTTGGTCATATATTGTCATACTGTCAAAAAATGCCCTTGGATTTTTGTAGAAAGGTTTTTGATAACATATAATGGTGACTTTGTGCTTGTTTCATTGTGTTATTGTTTTGAAGGTGAAAGCAAAAGATAAAGTGAACAAGTCAAGTGTGGCTTATGAGTGGGGATATGGAAGGAGGCTCTGTATGCCTTAACCAAGTCAAACAACTGATGTGCAAGTAATATTTACTTTAGACTAACTTGTTTTTTGGTTGCTTCATGATGCAGTAACATTCAGAAAACACACCTGCAAAATGTCATCTAAAAGGGTAACCAAATAATGTTATGGTTCTTTATCAAATAGACAGCAATACCTAGAAATGCATCCAGGCTACACTGACAATAGCTTCCTAACTATGAGGATAATTACTTTAAACATATATCAGTCTGTGAAAAAGGTCACTGGAAAGAAGCAATTCCTGGCTCAAGTCCCAGGAGAAACCCTGCTGCTGATCTAAAACACACCTAAACTTAACTACTTTGACACTGGACAGTTATAGACCTGGTCAAACCAGCAAGTCCTAATTCTGAACCTTTTAGAAATAATTCTTCTGATAAATAAACGTGTACTTTTTCTGCATCACCATCAGCTCAAAAACATGTAGGTGGTGTCACAGACTGATCTTTGGCCTAAAGTTTCTTCCCAGTTTTGGCCTGGCTCAGAACATGGTTGCAATCGCTCAGATTCATCTGTGCTTAAAAACTGTGCTATATGACTTCACTTGCTGTGTTACCCTGGGGATCACTTCAGCCTCTAATGGCGTCTACACAAATAAACATGTGTCTGTGTATCAGAATAATAAATACCAGGGTGTACTAACAGGAAAACCATTTTAATTACTCTATTCCCCTATGACATGCATGAAGGAGTTATGTAATCTGCAGCTGTCCTGCAGCCTTGCGGAAAGTGGGACTTGGACAGGGTGACGCTCCAGTGCAGTTGTGCCAAATGAAATATGAAACAGCAGAATCTGGGTGATAATTTATGCCGCAATGAACTGTCACTTTGTGGTTCCTGTATCTCCACTAACAGGGGAGGCTTGTCGTTGATTTTGTCCACTTCCTTTGCTGTGATTATGCATTTTTATTCCCAGGAAGAAAATTAATTTTTTATGGGCACTGATTTATAATCAATTATAATGACTTTTCACAGATTTAAATGAATTCATGTAAATGTCTTCTGTAAGTGTTCCAGAATTGACATTGAATAGATGTTTTTTCTCTCTCATTTTTTTGAGATGTGTTCTCCAACATTGCTTCATGTAAAATAAAACATTTTGGCAGCAGACATCTTATTTCCATGATTTCTGAGTTTACACTATCAATAATTTTAGTTTTTAATCAGAAAAAGACCTAATGACAAAAAGAGTCCAAGAGTTGTTACAAGAGTCTTTTTTTTAAAAAAAATTCTGTTCATTCTTTTCAGTGGTAGATTTACTTATTTATAAAGGAAGACATCAAGGATGGAGGATGAGAGGAGGAAGTACAGCCCTTCAGGAGTTCCTGGGTCAGGATGGACTGTAAATAAAGCGATGTCAGGCCCCGTGACCCTGCCACAAAACTCAGCACTGCAACTGGATCAGGAAGAGGTCTGTCACAGCCACTGTGAGCAACTCAGTGTGGGCTGCATGTGTATATGAAGGAAAAGGGTGTGTGCTTAGTACACCAGTGATCAAAGTTCTCTATAGGTGGCATAAGTGGGGACTACATTTGACAGCAACATTGGAAGTTTTGTTCACACATTTTTTTTTGGATTTCCTAGTGTCAGCAGAACTGGGCCAAACGATTCTCCTGTTAGTATTATATGTCACACAAAACAACTGCAAAACAGAGAGGATTCTAGGTACATCCCACAAAGTCTAACTGGTCAATACTTAGTGCCACACTTCTCAAAGAGTTTATCCACAACAGTTTAATTTGGATGTACACATATCAAGGACTTGTTAATGTCACATATTTGTTTATTCTCCAAAGTGATGAACATCTGCAATGAAACAAGTACATTTCACCATCTGATGGAGAGGTGCCAATGCAGAAATGCAATTCTTGAACTTGTCATTTAGCCCAATATCACTATTTTTGCCAGCATACATTAAAACAGTAGATGTACATGAAATATATAAAAACTTTTTTTACTTAAACAGATAATGCGCTGAAAGTTCATGGAGCAGATAAGAGATCAGAAGGCAAGAAGATCCAAGAGAGATGTGCTTTGAGACCCTTCTTGAGAGGGCATGGAGAGACCACCAGGTAGGATCACAACCCTGGATATTTAACCACTGTGTTAAACGCTTGTGCTCTTCAAATAACTACATGTCAGTAGCTGTATTTGTGGCTATTTCTTTCCAGTTCGTCCAAGAAAAGTCTGTCACTCAACTTCAGATTTTTACTAGACATGAGCTGAGAAAAAGTGAAGCGATCGAAAACCCTCCGAGGTCGCCTATTGTTCCCCCTTGTGGATGATAGTGGTTATTGTTCTTGTACGACTAATTAAAATGTTACGATTTGAAATAGTGGTGCAAAAAGTGTATAAATCGACCTACAATTTCAAATAAAGTCCGAAAAAAGTTTAATTTTAATGTTATATTTTTGTCCTTTATTAATTTAAGAAAACAGGTGCACACAGCGAAGGGGCGGAGTGTGTGGGTCTGTTGCATGTCTGTACTCAGCTGCAATGGAAAATGTTACAAGTTTATACATTTATATACTACAATTTTCTAAACCTAGCTTCAAAGCCTGAGCCCTGGCTAGTGTTACGACAAATGTCCACCTATGGCAATGATAAGACAAATGTTCTATTATTTTATTTGCCTTTTATTGTAATTTAATGTTGATTGTAACTTTTAATAGTGCGAACACATTTTTCTATTTTTTACTATAGCTGCACAGCATGTAACCTAAAAGTCAATATAACATGACAGAAATGTTACGGACTGAAAGCACTTTTTCTGAAAAGTACAAATTCTGCAAAAATTTATCTAAGTAGAAGTAACGGAGTAAATTTAACTTATTACTGTCCTTCTCTGAGTTAAACTACCTTGGATAAAGGTGTCAGCGAAATACTAGTTAATAATCGATATGTCGCTTTGGAGGAAAGCATCTGCTACATGAATGCATGTAAATCAGCGTATTTGAAACCAGAAGTAAACAAGTACTACAGGAAATAAAAATTTAAAACAGGGAGACACAACTTGAAATAATTTGATTTACTACTCGATAAAATAACAGGATCTATTGTTAGATATTATTAGCACCGCATTAAGACCGAACATGAAGCCAGCACGAGCCGCACATGCGAAGCAAAGGAGGCCCTTTGACTTGCTGCGCTGCTCCGCCCCGCTCTGCGGCCCGTGCACGCTCCCACTGTGCGCGCCCCCGTGCTCTGCGGCGTGTCGTCATCGCGCCGGCACCGCGACGTCACGAGTTGCCTTGGTTCACCGAGCCGGGCGCTGCCTGCTGTGTGCGCGCGTCCCGCCCATCCCCGCGAGCACGACGGCGCAGGTGAGGGTAGCGCGCGGCTCCATCGGCTGCTGCTCGTCGCCGCGCGGAGATGCTGAGGGCGCGTTAGACCTGTGTGTGCGCGCTCGCCGCTGGCACCGGGACCGCGCTCGCGCCCCACCTCCCTCGCTCAGGTGCGCGCCGCACGACTGCGTGACTAAAACGAGAAAACAAAACAAAACAAAAAAGGATGGAGTTCAAGCAGCTCGTGGACGCGGCTGAGAAGTGGTGCGCGAGCAACCCGTTTGAGCTCATATTCGCCGAGGAGACGGACGAGCGGCGGCTGGACTTCTACGCCGAGCCGGGCCTCTCCTTCTACGTGCTCTGCCCCGACGGCGCGGACGGAGGGGCGACGGACACCTTTGTAAGCGCAGGACTGTGCGTGTGTATGCGTGTGTGCGTGTGTGTGTGTGTGTGTGTGCGTGTGTGTCGTACGCGATGTCGCAAGTCGTCAACGGCGATGACATCACACCCCCATTTCCCGCAGTTCGATGCATCTGGTGGCTGCCCCGCGCCCCCTTGCATGCATATTTGTAATAAAAAAATATAAATTCTCTGTGTAAATTCTACGTCTCTCTGCACGTGCTCTTGCCCCCTGCAAGGAGGGCGTGGGGGCACAGCAGGACGCCGGGCCTCTGTGTAGTTACAGTGCCAGAGACCTCTGCCTGTGCACTGTTTGTTTGTAGCACACACTGCATGCACCTCTGCTGTGTGTGGAGCCCCACGTTCGAGGTTAAGCTCACGTTGAGCATTTGTTGAGGAGCCTTGCTTTGCATGGCATGTTCTTGAAGGCGGTGCACGTTAATCCTAGGTTGCACACGCTTCTGTCTCCATCTAGGGTCCAAGCTTGGCTCCCCTGGGGGCCACTCCCCACCCCCCCAGCAGGGTCAGGTCAAGGATGGAGTGCTCCACACCCATCTGGCACCCTGCAAACTATCACTGGTGAGTGCAGGAGAGTGATGTGTTCTCCACGTTCTTGTATTGAACGTTTGCAGTCAAACCCAATTCACGGCGTCCGCCACCACCCGGGGGCAGTTGGCACCACTGGGGCATCTTCTGTCATAACTTCTCAGGCAGGGCAGCCTTGTGTCGCTCTCCTGTGTCCAAACAGATTTAGCTGTGTGCTATGGTCAGCAAAGGCTTCAACTGCTTTCAATCTTTCCCTCAGCAGATCACGGCCAGTATCCCCTCCCGCCCCTCCCCTCAGAGTATATGAGCTAGACCTGCTGGACCATCCTGATGAAAGCAGAAATAAATGCATTCTAAAATAAGGCATATAGTGATGTGGTAATGTGGTAAAGATGAAGGAAAGCGCCCCCTGGCGAGCAGCAGAGACCCATCATTCCCAGCCTATGTTACTGTATACCTCCTGTAGCTCACAGGGGAGACAGCAGGTGTCCTGGCAGAGCCAGTAACTGCACTTAATGGTATGGCCTACGGGGGGGTGGTGGTGGGAGAAGGCCAACTGTGTTGCTGGTAGAGCTGACACACTTCAGGAGATCACACAGGTCTGTGTGTATGGAAGTGCTTTGGCAGGGTGTGTGAGCTGGTTGCAATGTGCGTCCCTTCCTGTCAATCTGTCTTTGGTGCACATTCTCACGTCTGCTCTCCAGTAATGTACCCTCACTCTGTGTTACCTGCACCACACATAAAAATAATCTGGATAGACGGCACAAACATTCCATTAATTTAAAAGAGGAAAAATTCTAACTCACTCCAATAGTCATTCCAAGTTCCAAAAACCACCTTAAAAGCCTCATGCCATAAGAAAACGGTTGTATGACATTAACACAGAATATATAATAGTTAATATTATTATATCAGCAAAGCATTAAAAATCAAGAAGTGGATTTACAGTAATATCAACTGGCTTAAACAAGATGAAGATGAGGAGAATTGAGCATAAGTTTAGTAAGCTTATCAACATCAAGAACAGATTGAGCTCTGTAATTTGTTCTCATCACACATACATTGTGTTCACTTTGGATTTTCAGAAACAAAGCAAGCGATGCATCTTTTTGTCTTTCACCACATTCAGTATGCACCTTAAGCTTTAGTTCTTAACTCTTTCACCTGTTTTCCTATTTTTCACAAGCTTTTCCCATCTTCTCCTCTTTAAGACCCATGTTTGGAATAATTTGCACAGGTAAAGTACAAAAATGGAAAAGCAGCGGGCACAAACATGAGTGCACACAAAACATTGCGCAGGGTATGAAAGCCAGCAGGAAACCATCTTCAACATAACTGTGCTGAGCAATTTTTAATTCTGGTCTGAGCTCAAATGGACCAGAGGTCACATCTCAAACCACATAACTCAAATTGTAGTATGGGTAAAAAAGTAGGAAGAGTTGACATCTCAGAATGTTCTGTGCAGTACTAGACATCTATGTCAGCTGTTTAGTCGGGAAGGATTATACAGAAGCATGAAATTGGTGCACAACTTCTGTGGGGGGGTTCAGCAGCCTTGAAAGCTCTTGGTCCTGGTTCTTCATTTGCTTCAACCCCAAGAAACTGTACAGTGATGGTACTCAGCTCCTCAGCAGTCACTGTTGTAGATGCTTGCATCTCATTACTTGTTCTTTTGCTCACCATCACTATGGATATCATCTAAAATCAGGGCTTTCAGTGTAATTTTCCTGCATACACCCTTGAGTGGGGAATTCATGTAAAGGAGCTCCCATAGAGTGGGTTTTGTGTGTGACACACTTGGCTCACTGTGGTGTGCATGTGCTTAGTGGTTGTCTATTTTGGCAGCACGTGTGGAGTGAGAGCGAGGACTGCCTGCCCTTCCTGCAGCTGGCCCAGGACTACATCTCCTCCTGTGGGAAGAAGACCCTGCTGGAAATCCTGGACAGGGTGCTTAGGTCCTTCAGGCCGGTGAGTGTGGCAGACTGCGGCAGACTGCAGTTTGACCCATCTGTACTTCCCTCACCCTATCTACGAAACTCAGTTTCTGTCTGTTTGTTCTCGATACGTAGCTTTTTAAAACCACAGACCTGAAATTCGACACACAGGTACTTCCCACCCTAAATGCAGTTTTTCAGTAGCAAAGTTCATTAAACACCAAAAAGGCAAGTTAATATCTTGAAAAGTTGAAATTTGGTGTTTGAAATAAGGCTTGGAAATGCGCACAAAGTTACGTCACATGTAGAACATACGTCACACTGACCAAGTTGCATGAGGGTGATGCTGATCTATTTTGTCACTTTCTTGGTGTTATAAAACATTTTTTCCATTTTTTCATGATTTGACCCAGGCAGTGCTGGTTAATTCTGCTAGTAAATTAGTCATCTCCACGACCTCCCATTCAAGAATGTTGACCAATTCTTCCCATAAACATGCTTGGCCCTTGTCAGCTTCAAGCCGCTTTCAGCTTTATTTATGATGAACACAATGAATAAAAGCTTAACAGGTGTCTCTCAGTTTTTTTGAAGATAATTTTAGAAAAATCAAGGTTGTAGTAAATACAGATGCTTTAATTTTGTTCAATTTTTAATTTTGAACATTTCTGTTAACTTAAAAAGACATTAAATCTGACTAAATATAATGTCCTTTCCACAAACTCCGTTTCAGTGCCAAATATTGACCAATTCATCTAATAGTTTCTCATCTTGTTATTGTTCACCAGCTCTAACAAATCCCAGATAAGAACTGTAAACACTGCAGAGATAAGTTGAATGAAAGCAGGACACACAGTTGTTTGGATGCACATTTATTGCTAAGTAACAGCTCTACAAACAGTAATTTCAGAACAAAAAACAGTAAAGAAAGCACAATCAAAATGAGTACACAGAAAAATGTTCATATCTTTGAAAATGTGTAAATTGAACATTCATAACATGAGGACCTATTTTGTTGCCCTTGGGGATGTACTTCACAAGTAAATAAATGTTTACTTTAATGCATTTAGTGCCAAGGTAGAGTAGTAGTAACTTTTTTTTAAATCAGCGTTTCCAAAGCAACTGAAAAATGCAAAAGGGGCATTTAGGATGTTTAATGAGCCTTCCTAGTTCTTTTTGGAGAGCTAAATGGTGCTATATATAATTTTAGGTACTTTTTTTGTCACTTACTGGTGGAAACATTTGGTGCAGACTTGGTCATGGTTTCATCGTGTTATCTCAGACGTTGGCCTTTAAAAGTCGTTTGAGCTAAAAGAAGATCCTTGCAGCACAGTGAGTTCAGAGCAGCACACTTATCGATTGCACTAAACGGAAAATGTCCTGTCATGTTGCAGACAGGGCATAATCTTAGTATCGCTGAGTCCTGTTGACCTGATTGATCTTACTGCAGCTGCTTTGCTTACTCCTTGAAAACAGCTTCTTGTGGATTCATGAAGATGTGAGGGCAGATTCTTGGCTGTCAAAAAAACTGCAACTGTGACTGTATCTCTGAGTGCAGAATTGCAATAGCAAATGTTTCACTGTAAACTGTGTGTGTGGGGGGGGGGGGGCTGCTGCTTATTTCCTTATACATCTTCTACAATAGGCTCAAACTGGCTTCTTGCTGTGCTCAACTGCTGTCTGCTTCACATAAGTGGTGTGTGCATTTTACAAGTACAATTCATCCATATATGAGAAGATATGGCAGTGATTGGACAGTCCGGTGCATCAAAATGTACACACTCTGGCCACTTTATTAGGAACACCATTCTAATACCGGGTAGAACCCCCCCCCCCCTTGCTTTCTGACCCGCCTGAATCCTTCATGGCATGGATTCACCAAAGTGATGCAAACATTCCTTAGAGATTCTGGTCCATGCTGATGTGACTGCCTTGCCTAATTGCTGCAGCTTTGTCAGCTGTACATTCATGCTTCCATGTTGTTCTACCACATTACAAAGGTCCTCTACTGAGTTCAGATCTGGTGACTGTGGAGGCCATTGAAGTTCACAGAACTCATTTTCATGTTCATGGAACCAGTTTGAGATGACTTGTGTTTTGTGACATGTCGCATAATTTTGTTGAAGAAGATGGGTAAACGGTGCCCAATTTGTGGCTGTGGCATTCAAAAGACGCTCAATTGATATTAGGGGGCCCAGTGTGATCCAACAAAACCTTTCCCACACTGCTACACCACCAGCCTGAATTGTTGACGCAACTGTTTCACCAAATTCTGACGCTACCATCTGCGTGTCGCAACAGAAATTGAGATTCATCAGACCAGGCAACATTTTTCCAATCTTCAGCTGACAAGTTTCAGTAAACCAGTGATAACAGTGGCCTCAGCTTCCTGTTCTTAGGTTGACAGAAGTGGAACCTGCTGCTGTAGCTCATTTGACTCAAGGTTCAACATGTCGTGTGTTCAGAGGTAATTTTCTGTCCACCGCTGTAAAGAATGGATGTTTGAGTTACTGCAGCTTTTCTATCTGCTGGAACCCATCTGGCTATTCTCCTCTGAACTCTCCCATCAGCAAGGCATTTCTGTTCATAGGACTGCTGCTCACTGGATTTTTTTTGTACCGTTCTGTGCCCACTCTGGAGACTGTCGTGTGAAAATCCCAGGACAGCACCAGTTTCTGAAACAATGAAACCACCATGTTTGGCACCAACAACCATACAACAGTCAAAGTCAATCAGATCACACTTTTTCTCCATTCTGACATTTGATGTGAAAATTCACTGAAATTTATGACCATGGTCTGTGTGATTTTATGCATTGCACTGCTGCCACCTGATTGGCTGCTTGGATAACTGTGTGAACAAGCAGGTGTACAGGTGTTCCTAATATAGTGGCTGGTGAGTATATATTTCTGAAGTTTTCCAGAAATTGAAAAAATCAGTTTTCAAAGTGATTTACTTGCTTCACACTTGTAATAATAATATTTAAAAAAATTCATCATAAATGCATTTTTGATAAGGAAGCATTGCAGATGCTGCACCACCTTCCAATGGGGGACTGTGATCATTAATGATTTTTCTCAGGTGGTTAATTGGTGAAATGAAAACCAAATTGTTAACAGCTACTTAAATCCTTAAAGTCTTTAACCTAATTTCCAAACATATTTAACAAGTTTTAAATAAAACTTTTTTTTTTACATACCACAAGACCACTGTCATGTCAGAATGATTTTTTAAAAAATCACATCTATGATACATTGGAGTGGTGAGTCATGTGACCCCCTTTCCCCCATCAGTGTGGTCATACGAAGATGAATCATGGTGTGTCTGGGGCAGCAGCCAGCTGCTGATGGAGAACCTGAACTCATGACCACTGATTTGGGGGTGATGCTGATGCTGCTGCTGTTTAAATGAGAAACATTCTTGGGCCTTAATACCTATACGTTTCTATTTTTATTAATAAAGGAGGAACTATAATGTTTAATTTGCTGTAAAGGTTGACCCTAACTGGGATAAAGCAGCAGTTATATAAAAAGGATGAAACGGTGGAGATGCTATGTAGTCCTGAATGCTGCTTTGGTGGATGTGTCTCCCTAGCTCTTGGGCCTTCCAGACATGGAGGAGGATGCGTTTGAAGAGTACCACGCTGATGTGGAGGAGGAGCCCGAGGCGGACCACCAGCAGATGGGTGTCAGTCAGCAGTAATGTCTCCCAGCAGCACCTGGTGGAGCCAGAGATGGCCTTGGGTCTGCCTACCCCTCACCCAGCTCCCCAGACCCTTTGCTTACACACACACACACACACACATACACATACACACACACACACAGGACAGCCAGCTGAATGTCACCATGTCACTCACTGACTACACGACAGCTATGCTTTTTTGAGTTTTTTGCCTCCAACAGATACTGAAATCCTGATGTCTGAAGACAGACAGGGTTCCTGAATATTGTTAAAGCAACAATGAATCAGGCTGTTCTCTTTGTCTGGTCTTGGGTGACAAGCTTCACTTAGTGGCAAATAGCTTTGGCTGTTTAATTGGTGCTTCTCGACCAGGCTGTTTTGGCGAACGCAGAACAGGGTGTGTGTCAGCAGTGAGGAACGAGGGCACGGGAGGGGTTCAGCATGAGGTGTCTCCTCACAGCTTTCATGTATTATATTTAAAGTTGTCACAAGTTTTATCTATTCATCAATTTTTCAGTCTGAAACAGAAATGTATATATGTGTGAATATCGGTGCAGAAGCGCAGCATTTGAGCAGTTAATATACACCTTTATCACCATATTGGCAGTCAGTATCTTTAAAACATTGAAGTGAATATAAAATTGCTGCTTTTTAGTCCATTTCTCATAAAAATTTTTTTTATCCAGTTCTTGATCAGGATCATGATGGTCTGGAGCCCATCAGTGTTTTTAGTTATAGCACGTTTTCACATGTTAGACTAAATTTCTCCAAATTCATTCCAGAAAACAAACCACAAACACCAGTGAAATTTAGAGTGGAGTTTTCTTATTGCTGCTGAGAAAAGGAGGAACCCTTGAGCTCATTCGGTCAATCGGGTTACAGAGAGGAATTCAATCTGCCTATTTATTATAAAATGCAATTCTTTACATGGTTTCCTCAGATTACTGAGATCTGTGAGGAGTGCCTAACTAGGACCTCTGCCTGGACCCTAGTGAACCACTAACAGAAGATGTGTGTGGCGCTCCCGTGCCAGTTGTTTATGAAGTAAAACAGAGTGTTTGTCTTCACATCCTTTATTTACCCTTAATGTGCCGGATGCTGCTGAAAAAAGGTACAAGTCGGCTCAAAACTGGGGGAGGCCTTTAGTAGTTGTTATTGTGCACATCTGAATGTTGTGGGGTCACCAGTAAATGACAAAAAATGCCATCACAATGAGATCATCATCTGACAGCTGGGGGAGCTGAATAGTGTAGAGAAGCAGAAAAGTGGGATGGTCTGGGAGAGATGAAGAGGCAGAGGAAGGGAATGGAGAGAGAGAAACACTAAGTTTGAGCTCATGTTCATTCATCCAGATGTTGAGGTTTTAAGGAATGATGTCCCCATAAGGCTGTACCAGTGTAAAACTTGCATTATTCTGCCTAGTCAGTGACATTGCAACAAATCTGAATCTTTGACCCTTAACTGTATGAGCATTTTCAAATCCTCCCAATACCAACTTTGTGCAAGGAAACAGATATACTTTCCTCCTGTCCAGAAATCCATCTGATTTCTTTGAGCAAAGTATTCAACCCATTTTGTCAGTTAAAAGTGCGACTGAAAATAAGGTGGAAAAAACTGTGAGGGGATTAAATTATGATAGAAGGATCTGCTTGGCATTTACATCATAAGTGTAAGTTACCATTAGTAACCATAGTGACACTGACCTTGTGACATCTTGGGAGCTGGTTCTTGTCTTGTTGGTTGTGGTGTATTTTTAACGTTCAGGAGGATTTTCATTCAGCTCGAATTGTCATTTGTCTCTGGAGTTTGCATCTTTGTTGTTTTTTTTTAATCTACTGCATCTCTCCAGTTGAATCAGCAGAGATGTATTATACTGAAAAAATACTTTTCCTTTGGGCACACAAGTGCTTTTTTTATTCAGTTGATGAGTTACATGTTCAAATTATTGTAAGATCTCCTGAGGATGTCTTTGGAACACAATACGTACACACATCTGTAGATCACAGACTCACTTGATGGTTCATTGTTCCTCTGAAAATATTCAGAAGCATAGAACTGGCTTGGTGACCAAAAACAGTGTGTCCAGCCAAAGCCGGATTGCCAACATTTACATAAATGTGCAAAACTAATGTGGAGACACCATCGCAGCACCGCTGCGAGAGGACCATGTGTACAGGAGAGCAGCCTGAAGAAACACATGGAGTAAAAAGACAATTTCTCCGTTTGATGGGTTCAGAAAAACCATCTATCTGAGTATCACTGTATTCTGGTCTGCATTTTAAAAGCAGGTTGACCTGTTGGGTCTAAATACTCACATTTCTGCCTGAAATTTGTTTTGTTTGATTGATTCTGCTGTATGCTCAGCTACTGCCAGACCTTTTCCTATAATGTTCCTGAAAGGCTCTAAAACTGAGGTGATGACAGAGCTGTTTTGTTCGCATGTCTGTTATGTGGTCCAGTCTGTCTGGTGGTCAGTGGCTGACCTACGGCCTCGCCCGATCTCGGTGAATGCTTGCTCCATCAGCTCCTTTATTACCTTGGTAAAGTCTGATTTCTCTTGGCTCAGATTGTCTTCCTGTTCATGCCGGCTGTACTGTACATGGTAAAGCGCACCAGACCTGTTGAAATCTGTTGTGATTTCAGTCTAAGCTGCTGTTTTTGCTTTTGGAATTTTGGTTTTGGGTATTTTTTTTATTCTGCTACTTTTCCTTAGGATCTCATCCATTCGCATCTGTGAACTGAAGCAGCATTAAAACATGTAATTTTACCCACATTTGCTTCTTGAAATGTGTTATGTATTATTATTTGGTTGTTTTTCCTTCTGCATCTTTAAGTTTTTTACTCCTGTGTAAAATTCTAAATTAAAATATGTTGAAACATTCTCTATTTTTGTCTTTGTATTGTTGATGGTCTGTTCTTTCTTTCTTGCCGGACAAAAGCTGCAGTTTGACTGCGAGACTAAAGATTGAAGTAATTCCTCATTTTGCACCTGTGAATTGCATGTTGGTGTATCTTTCATTTATGTCATTGGAAGAAGAGTGTGTCTGCTTATGCATCATACTCATGCAGCCTGCTGACAGAGGTAGCTCCCTAGGTAAGCATGACCCCATACTGTATATAGGAAGAACGATTCTGCCTAGCTGGGACCTCAGGGTAACCTTGCCACGATGAATTTTTTATACTTTAGTTCAAAACAGCTGTGATTGTCATGAAACTCCCTGCACAATTTTCATCTTTAAAAGTAACAGTGGTAAAGTGTCCTCTTATTTTGCTTAATACAAGTCATGTACAAAGCAGTAATTTGATTTATTCTCTGCCGAGAGGGGAATTTCTTTTAGACAATAGGGGTCACTGGAGGTATTTTCTCTGAAATATACAAAGCAACTTAAAATGCTGAAGACAATTCTTGTGCTTATAATCATTTAGCATAATTTTCTCCAAATCGAATTAGTGTTCTTGTACAGTAAATGTCACTATGGGGCATTGCATTTTCAAATATAAGTAATGTCATAACTTCAAAATGAACTATTGAAAGACTAATAATCAACATAAAAGATTAACAATGATGTGTGCGCAAGCATATTAGCAGGAGTTTATGTGCACAAATACAAATATATTTAAAAATTTGATTTTCTCTACATAATTTTTGACATCTTTAAAGACAGACTACATTATATAAGCAATATTTTATTGACCCTCATTATGTGTTCATTAACTGCTTTTATTAAGTTTATAATGTATGTTGAAAGTCATATTTTTGTAAAATTAATCAAAAGAGACATACCCATTCATAAATATCTCAGCTCTGCCAAGAGCAACTGTCCAAAGTCAGTATGTCATACAACCTGTACAGCAGCAGATGGTGTTATATTTGCAAAACAAATGCTCACAGGAAATTAAGGAATAAGTGAAAGAAACAATAAAACCAACAAAAAAACATTTATCTAAAAGCTGAAGTGAGAAACTCAGTTTATGGATGAAAGCAGCACATTTCCGCTGTGTACCGATTGTGATGTTTCCTGATTTCATATCTTTTAGTAATTCATTATAACAAGACAGCATCTGAATTTGTTAAAACAGACACTTTGTATTGTTCCATTTGCCCAGTGTAGCACATATTGTTTTTATGACCCTTGGCTACATTTCATTAAAAATGAACAAAAGATGTCCTGAGGAGTAAACAACTGTTAAAGATAAATGCATAATGGCATTTTGAGGATAAAGAGTTTGATGGTAAGAAGTCGCAAAAACATTTTATACTTGGCAGTGTGATGGCAAGTGTCTCACAATACAATACACACTTAACTGTATCATGCAGTACGTACACTGTCATGCGGAGACTAGTCAGGGTGTACCTTTCTCAGCCCTGCACCCTGCTCTTCAACCTTCTGTGTACTCTGAACAGCAAGTCAGTCCATTTTAGATCCCATATTTAGTGCAATTATGCGTCACCAGCTTGCATAAACAGCACATCCCTGAACTGGGGAGGAAGCTGGAGGAAAACAATGTAGACACAGAGGGATCAGGACCCGAAACTGTGCCACTGCAGTTCTGAGTATGTGACCATACTGCCGTCTTTCCTCATGATGGTTTGCAGAATCACTGCACACATGGGATTGACAATATGCACAAATCTGTGGACAGGCTTGTTCTGATGCAGTGGATTCTGTAAAAGCCTGTTTCATGACATGATTTAGGTCATATTCATCCAGGCCCAAAGGATTTAAAGTTAAGACATTCCGGTCAGCAGCCATGTGGCTTTATTTCCAGACACTGTCTTTACTTCAGTGCGATGCTGTTTGCTCGGACATCCAGCTGGTAACGCGCATCACCAAGTCTCATTTCTCTAAGAATACACTACAATGCAAAAGAAGGAAGCTGTAAAAAGAAACATGAAAACAAACATCTTAAGGAATAGTGTTTCAGCATTACCTATTAGACAGTATCCCCTCCCTTGTGGACAGTATCCCTTAGGAGACAGTTGGCTGTTACTGCTCAAGTTTCTGCTAACAAATAAGGTTAAGGGAATTTCTTTCAAAATCTTACACAAAATTTAACCAGTAAACATTTCATAAGCAAATTCAGGAAAGATGTGGATCTAATCATTCTTTCTGTTGGCACATATAGAGACTGTTACCATCTTTTTTGGCACTGTCGTTATACTACAAAATTATAGCAAAATTGAATTTATTCAGTTCACTTTATTTTTATAGAGTTTTTCTTCTCACCCAGTGACTCAGAGCTTGTCTCCAAGTTTATTACTGACAACTAAGATTATTGAGATTTTACTTTGTTATATGAGTCTGTACTGTTTTGATTCTTACATTATAATCGTAATAATCATTCTGGCTAAATACCGCATACATAGATCCAAATTTACCAATAGAAAGCCTCTTTTATCTGTTTTCCTTAAGGAACCTGAACTGTACGTTAAAACTATTAGGTCTTCTACAAATAAGAAAACCATTAAGACTGAGCTGTTGTAGATTATACAACTTTGACAAATTTGTCTTAATATATTGGGATGGATGAATGGATGATTAATTTTTTACTGATTTTTTTTTCCGTGGTGGACTTGTCCCGACAGCCGGGGGGGGGTTACTTACTGACGTTGCCGGTTTTGTGTTTCTTTGGAGCTGACGTCAGCCACGTCACAGTGGGCGCGTCTTACACCCAGACTTCGCTGGGTCTCGAGCTCGGGGCTGCCGCGCGTACTTGGCAGTTGGTCGCTGCTCACGCGGTCGGTGCCCGTCAGAAGTCGTGCAGGAGAAAATCTCGAGGAACTTTTGTCCGCTTTTTGTTTTTCCTTTTGACGAAGAAGAGCGGGTAAAAACATCCGCAAAGTGGATCATGTGATAACGGTTACTATTTAGCTGGCTAAGCTCAACAAGTTTGTATACTCAACACTTCTGGTCGCCCGCCGATGTTGGCCTCGAACTCGGATAGTTTGTTTTCCGGTTCTCGTGTGTTTCTTCCAACACTCTAATACTAACACTAGTCGGTTATGTGAGTGTTTGTTCAGTTCTTTTTATAACTCGTTCTGTCAGGTCCTCGTGTTCCATGTCCTAGACGTAACGCGGGATTTGTTGGTACTGGGGGCACTTTGCGCACGGACTTATTCAGCAGCCGCGTGACCGTCATGGGGGCTAAACAGAGCATCCCTGCCACCGCCGGCCGGACCAGAGCCTACTCCAGTTCGGACGCATCTTCCGGCGGTAACGGCAGCACTGCGGGGCTCGCCGTGAGGTACCCCGCACACGGCCCGTCGCAGCACGTCCCCTCCAGGGTCGCGGGGACCAGTTCCGCTGGTGCTAGCGGTGCGGTGTCAGCAACGGGAGCCCAGTCGGACAACAGCGAATCAGAGGGACACCCCGGAGAAAGGGGCGTGTCCAGCGAAGTGCCCCGTCTCCTGATTGGCTCGCTGCCTTCCCGTTTTCCACCTCACCTCTTTGAAGGTAAGGCATGGCACTGTTAAACACAACACCTGACCAATACATGTCCTGTGTCGTTACTTAGAATTGTGTGTCCTTGGGATGGTTTTTAAAGAGCTGTGGTATGATGAGCTTTCTTTCTGGGGTTAGGGTTGTTACATGGATGATCAATTACGTTACGTAGGAAAAAACCAAAGAAACGAGTCTTTACGTGTTCGTTCAGCACATAAACTTGTACACAGTTATTTGTGCAGTATGATAATGTATATGCCTAAAACAACTGCACACCAATAAATGGGAAGTGTGCATTGGTGACAGCCAGGGTGTCGCTTGTCAAGGATGCCAGGATTTCACAATTACCCTTAGTTAGCTAATAGGAATCTTTTAACATGTCAATGAATCAATAAAACCTTGCTCAGATTACAGCACAACTACAGATTACATAAATAAAGATGAACTGTTTGTGGCCCAAGTAGGTGGCATGTAAATCTTTCCTTGGAGGAGGTCTACTAGTCAGCCCTCAGTAAGGGTTTAATGATTAATTCATGCTGAAGGCTTTCAATATACAGGTGGTTTTAAAATGCTGCCTTGCATTTTAAATGTGGCTTTCCTCGGTGGAGTTCCTTCATGTGGAATCTGCGTCCACAGAATTACCAGTAGTGTTGACATTAAATGGCTACATAAACACCAGCTGAGCTATTCACTTAAACTACTTTGACTTGTTGAAGTGCAGGTTTCTGTAAATCTTTGGACTCTTGCGCTGTATAATGTGTTATCAGGAAGTTAAGAGCCAGAGAAATTGGGCCAGATTTACACCAATGTTTAAAACAAAATCAATAGTGGTGTGGGAAGGTTTCTATTCACAGGTCTTTCATAATGTCCTTCATTTCTGCTGCCTTTCCACACCAAATGAAAGGACCGGCATATTAAACAGTTGTACTCTTATTGCATGTCTGCATGTCTCAAGATTCAAAAAC
Source organism: Arapaima gigas (assembly GCA_900497675.1). Taxonomy (NCBI): domain Eukaryota; kingdom Metazoa; phylum Chordata; class Actinopteri; order Osteoglossiformes; family Osteoglossidae; genus Arapaima; species Arapaima gigas. The sequence continues at coordinate 581,404 of UFQX01000134.1, forward strand.
AGTAGATCAGCAGTACTCATTTTTGGGAAGCTACTGTGATACAGGGACATTTGCCTAACAAAACAAAATGCCTTAAACATTGTCAGGACTACTTTCCAAGGTGTTACCCATAGCCCAGAATTTTTTTTTTTACTACGAAAACATCTGAAAGAAGCCTAATTTAGTAAGTGGGTTGTTTTGTTCTGAACTCTGTGGTTTGATTTAATTTCTTCTGAATATGCCCACTAATTAATTTACAAACTTTTTAAAATGTATGTATCATCAGTTATGTTAGTATTTCTTGGTGTCACTTCTACACTAAAATAACCAGCAGTCCTTAATGCTTCTTGGTATCTACCTTTTTTGCATCCAAGGTCACTTTGAAATCACATGTTCTGTCTTCTCTAAGAGTTCCCCTTCTTGAGCTGGACAGATAGATAATCTCCTTCCAAACACATGTAGTTGTCGAACAATGAATTTATAGCGCACTATCAGTTCAACATGTGATCCAAATCGGAACAAAACTGGAAAAATAAAGAAACGGCAGTACAGCCTTTTCAAACCTTACAAAGGTTATGCTTTCCTGAAAAACTCTTTGTAAGATAAATTATGACTTGAAGACAATTACCATTAGTTTCAATGGTAAACATTTTAGCTGTGCTCCAAAACTGACACTGATTTATGGTTAAATATTAATAAATCAAATTAAGATGGACACAGTTACTTCCATAGTTAACAGCTTTAGTTATCATAACACAGCATTCATATAGTTGGTCATTCTAAATCACTCAGTGTGACTGTGTGTGAGTGTACAAAAAGTGGGAAGCCATGTCTGACCCTGTCACCTGATTAACATTATCACCTTATGCTACAGTAAACTTTCAACTATACAAAATTAAGAAAACCCATGCTAAAAATGTTTATAAACGCATGCTGTAATTCATACAAAAAATAAAGCACAAAAAACAATATTCACAGAATAAATATACATATAAATGACCATAAACAAATAAATCTCCCTGCATTTCCTGGAGTTCACATGGGGTTTCTGACATAGTCCAAAGCTGTTTCAAGGTAACTGGTGACTAAAAATAGGTTCTTTTGTGTTTGTGTACATGCGTGCTTCGTTGCTCTGGTATATGAATGACTGTAGGGAGTTCACTGTAGTTTTTAGCAGTGGAAGTCACCTTGAATAAAGGTGTCAGACACTGTAAATCTAGTTAAATCACTGTATGTTGCTTTGGAGAACAGAATCTGCTGAATCAATAAATGTAAATGCAATTGATATCACAATCATATTGGCAGATATTTTTTAATTATTGGGATTAGACTGATGCTTAGATTTGTCTGGTAATTCAAAGCAACGTTTGATGCATTCACTGTCTTGTGGATAAGTACAGCGTTTAATGTGATATTGGGGTATGGCATGAAACTATCAGGGATGTGGAAGTTTTTCCAAAGTGAGAAAGTGAGTGAGTAAGATATGCTGTTTGTAGCACTTGCTTGACTAATGTCTTGTGAGGAACCCAAAGTATAAAATTTCAATGAAGAAACTTAGTTACACACCTAAAAGACACAACACCCTGGTAAATATATAGACTTCTTTAAGGCAAAAGAGGAGAATTCTACACCACTTTGGACAAAACCAAAAATTGCAGCTGATAAGCCTTTTGCTCACTTCCATGAAAAGTCTTAAATTTGACACTATGCAAAGCTTTTAACAGTTTACTAAATATTCCACCCCTTGTGCAAAAGAATAGAACGATGCACATTTATGCTTTCAAATAAACCAGCCTATGATGTTCAGTACCACCCACTTACTGTTATTCAGTTCAGATTTTCATGTATCAGGTGACATCGGATCTGGGCCTGCACAATAAACTGAGACCACATTTGAATGTTGCAATATGTGACTGCATGAGAAGGGACTGCGAGATGAACTGTGTATGTACGCTCTTAGTTGCAGTCTGTAACTCTGTAACATCATCTGTGTGGTTTTTGTACCATTCTGCTTTAATTTTCTAATTATTTAAGTGTGACATGTGTCCTGTGTACACACACTGTCATGGTAAGTTTGCTGTTTGAAATGTATTTTTCAATGTTTCTTATTAAATAATATATAGATGACTGTTCATGAAATTTCCATGAATAGTTTGCTGTTACCCAATAGACCCAGTAAGCCATAAAAATAGCAACTATAAAATAACAAACCTTTAATTTCTGCATATAAAATCAATTACTTTTTATTATTGTTTTATAATTTTAGAATAGAAGAAAAGCTTTTAATACAAAGGACCATATAATACAAGTAAGCACGCTATTCAAAAAAAGCTCAGCAAAAAGACTTGGAATTAAAAAGCAGAGATACAAAAAAAAGTTTCATGGAGATATGCACAATTCAGAAAGAACATTTCTGGTGTGGGTGTTTTTTTTTTTTTGTAAAAAAGCAGAACTGGTTGATTTATTTAAAAAAAAAAGTTATTCTGATGTTACGCAGTTTTTTCCTTATTACGCTGTAGCAGGGAGAGCATGTCATAAAACAGGATAAGGCAAGGACAGGGTTTGTTGTGACAGTCAGGGCTTTCTTCTCTTTATTGTGCCCTATGGACAAATGGTAACCGGTGTGGGCACCATAGGGATGGTAAAGCTGAGCATTTTCAGGGTGGATAAAGGAAGCTTTGGGCAGGGCACCATCTACAGCAGGGATGGCATTTACTTACTGTCCCCATTGTCATCTTTCCTGCCCTACTAAAGGGGAGATATTAAGGCTGAGTGATCAGAAAATAAAATACCAGTGATGCTTTTTAAGGACTAAGGAAATCCATTATCTGTTTTTGATATTTGATCAGCTTTCAGAAATGAATTGGGACTGGTTAACCAGGGATGAGTCTAATTGTTTGACATTATTTGTCTGTATGCTTTGCAGTTACTTTTGTCCAGATTGGTTGGCATAACTTCTACTGCATATAATTTAGGTTATCTGGCTTAGTTGAGAGCACAGTTGTTGGCTACTGCTTTAACTACTAAAATCTCCTTTTGCCTACAGCATTGTATCTTTAGAAATCAGTCCCATATGTTATTAAAAAACAGACCCCTGTGTGTGCTGATGGTGGCCAAGCAACTCATGCAGACAATCATAACCACCCCTGGGCTTCTGATAACTTTTTCTAAACACTGGCCCCTCAACTTACAAGCACAATAGGGAGTGTAAATTTTTTGATTACTCAAATTGTTAACCTCAAAAGTCCCTTGAACGACCAAGTCATAACTAGTAAGAGCTGAATCATACAGACATCCTTTCATTTATTCACAAGGCAGGTGTAGTGTCATATGGTCTGGAGCCTATTCCAAAAGCACAAGGTGTAATGCAGGATGTTTTGTTAATGCAACACCAATTATTCAGTTTAACACATATTTTAGTATTAATTATATTTTTCCTAATTTGAAACCACATAAAAGTAAAAAATAATTTTTGAAAGTACAGTGAGTCCCCCACTTATGAACTTTAGTTTTTTAATTGGACGTGACATGCAACATGTTTGGGAACACCACAAATGAGCTGTAAACACTGTGGGAGTAAACCGATTGAAGTTGGTCCCACGCTCATAATCTGAGTATGTTTTACTGTTCTCTAATGCTTGATCTGCAAACAGTTTCTGTTCATTCTAAAAGGGATAAATATTTTAGGAGACTTAATTTTAAGGAAAATGCATTTAAACATGACTAAACTGGAAAATTTGTGTAAAATATTGAAGATATGCACTCTTTCTAGTTTATTTTATATTAGTTTATGTTTCAAAGCATGTTCGTAATGCGAAAATCCAGCTGCCATTGACTGATACCTCCTCGCAGGCAGTCCTTTGCATTGTTTTATTAATTCTGCAGATTTTCTCGAGTTTTGTGTTTGTCTGTCTTTGTATGTGGGTGAGAGATCTTTTCACTTGAATAGAAAAGGTATGCTATGTGATTAAAAATTCAAATAATTTTAATCCATTCTCAAATTTTTCCAAACTATGTGGGGGGGGGGGGTGTCTGGATATGGGGGAAGTCCAGGTGAATGGAAAGCATAATTTTTTATATGCTGCTGTAAAGTACTGCATTTCAATATAATGTGCCTAATGAAATGGTACTGTAATTGAAATGTACAGTAGACAGAATTACAGAGTTGCCAGTTTATTAGGTACACCTGTCTAATGGCATGTTGTGTCGTCTTTGGCCTTCAGAGCAGCATGAATTTATTTGCAAATGGATCTCCAAGATGCTAGATGGGCTGTGCAGGAATGTTTTATTATGCAGATATTGTTAGGTTGTGTTGTTGCTGTCCAGTCTTGCAGCAAACAGCCTTTTCCACCTCATCCCAAAGATGTGTGATAAGGTTGAGATCCAGTGATTGCACAGGCCACTACAGCAATAAAAACGCACTGCCATGTTCCTGGAACCATTGGGTGATGATGCGTGCCTTGTGGCATGGTGCATTATCATGCTAGAACTGTCCTTCTGACTGTGGATAAAATGTAGCCATGTGCTGCAGGAGTGCTGTTTTCGTTTAATTACCCTTTGAGCCACAGTTGTCTCCAGTGTCTGCCAGGGTGTCCCCACTAGCAACAGGAAGCCTGGAGACTTGCCAGGTCTGTAGGGTGCAGCTCTTGCTGTCTGGGTATAAAGAAGAAGCATGTTTAATCTAACCATGTTTCTAGAGGAATCCCTGGATTTTGTCTGTGTAGTTAAGTGCAGGTAAAACAGGTGCAGGACCTTAAAGTCAGATACAGATCCAAAATCGGTTGAAGTGAAAGCAAACATTTGTCACCTGGATAGTTATGAAGAACATATATTAATTTCCTTCTGCCATCAGACATTGAAAGCGGTACTGTTTAGCTGTTACTAAAGTCCTTCACCCCTCAAGTGTCTCACTTTTCAAACCCTGAGATGAAGGTATAGGTTTGATATGGTTCTAGAATGTCTTCCTGGTTCAGGGCAGTTAGCCTTTGTGAGTGAACTTTAGATCATGAGACTCTTGGATTTCCCCCCAGATGACTGGCCTGGTTTCCATTTTTAAATCATTGTTTAGACCAAGCAATTGCAGACTGACCTGGTTGTCAAGTGTTCGTTCAAAACACACATTCTTTTATTTACAGTTTATAGACAGTTTATTGTTTTGACCAGTATGGTCTGCTTTAGAGTACCTTGTGGCTATTTTTCTATTTTTGCCCCATTGGTATTTGATGATTGAATGTCAAAGAAAGACATTGTATGTGTTGGGCTGTCTTCGGTCTTGCACTAACATCCAGCTTTTAACATTTTAAAACCAAGTGAGGGAGCTTATCACAGTGGCAGTAAGATGGAACAAACACCATTAACACCCAGTGAAAACCCTCAGCACTTGGGTAAATCCAAGACTTGTTTAAAAGAGCTGAATTTGTGAAGCTGTTGAGCGTGGAGATGCCTTGTTCTCTGATATGGAAAATCACTGAAATGTGTGTAAACGGCATTGCAGTGAGGTTTAAAGTTTTTAGTAATCTTTTAGCATCAGGTGGCATATAGTTAGATACTACCTTGCAGTAGAAAGTCCTAGGGTCAGGTTCTACCTAGTGCTGTAGTACCCTTGATCAAACTACTGCTTACCCAGAATTGCCCCAGTAATTTTTTTCTATTTAAGTATTAGCTCTTTACTATGTGTCATTAATTTTAATTTTTTGTTTAAAGAAAATGTGTAAGTTTTCTTATATTCTCAGTTTTGAATACCTTTGTTAGTGTTCCAGAAAGTCTCTGCTGGTATCTGGCAAGATCAAGTCACATGATTGAACATATGACCAACAGAAGCATATCAGTGAATCTGTTGTACTGTTGATGATGGTGGTGGTGGTGGTGGTGGTGTTTGTGTGTGTCTTGATGCACCATTCGCAGAGCTGCATGCTGCGTATTATTTTTATCTGTGATGATTATTATTTATAGTGAAGAAGCTGATGGCCCATTTATGGCACTTAATGACTAGCAATGTATCTGGGTTCATGCTGAAACAAATAAAGGTTATACGGGCATCATGCTAACTTCCTGCTTTTAATATTTTGCTTGGCTTGTTTCCATCATTGTGCTCATAGAATTCCCTTCATTCCAGACTGATTTCCCTTTGAACATCACAACTTTGACTGAAGCTGTGTTACATGTTTACTTGCAGTCAGTGTGATTCATTGTCTAGAGCTACTACCATTTCAGGTGCTGAAAGGACCAGTCCAGAACCTTACTTTTTTACTTGGCTTTAAGTTAAATGCAAACCTTTTTTTAAATTTATTATTTTTATTTTTTTAACAGAACACCCAATGCTGTATCTTGTCCTCGGTGTGAACAAACAGTGCAGCTCTTGGTGTGTGAGTGCTGCACGCTAGCAGCCTGAACTCCACTCAATCCGCTTTATCATGTTGTCAGAAATAATCCCAGCACAGTCTGTTCATGTGCTGCTTTTGTGGCTTTTCAGTGGGAGTACAAATGAAATAACATACAATGTGGAATATAAATGACAACCCTTTCAGGCACAGTATCTTAAAATACTTTGAAATATATACTGCACAGAAGAAGACACTAAAACATGAGCATCCTTGTCAAAGGCCATGATTTAACACATGGATGCTTTTACTAAAAAATGTGATTTTTATGACTTTTTAGAGTGACTTGACCAGAACTCCATAAGGTTCTTTAGAATTCATTTTGTGTGTTGATGTTATTTATGCATGAGGGATGGCATTTTTGAAGGTGGGAGTTATTTCAAAATGACAAGATTTTGGGCATGAGGCGAACAGTTAATATTAATAGAATGTATAAATAAAAGTTAATCTTTTATGAACATGAAGCAACACAGGGGTGGCTAAGTGGCACAGCAAGTAGCACTGCCACCTCACTGCACCTGGACTGTTTGAGCATGGAATCAAATCGTGTGTGTGTGTGTGTGTGTGTGTGTGTGTGTGTGTGTGTGTGTGTTTTTTTTTTTTTTTTTTTTTTTTTTTAATGCAGTTCCCAGATTCTGCATGCAAACAAGACCTCCTGGCCTACCTGCAGCGTATTGCCCTTTACTNTTTTTTTTTTTTTTTTGTCTCTACTGGTTTGTCACGGTCTGTCCCTAGCATTTGTAAATAAGAAATAAATGATGTCAAGAAGGGCATTGGTCATAAAAATACATGCTCCAACAACCACTCCATGATACACTTTCACATGGCATCTAGGTGAGGCAAACAGCTAACGTGGGGTTCTCCTGGACAAACAGTAAAACCAAAGAAACATTAACATAAGTCAACTGTAAAGCTGGATCTACTTAAATATATATATTTTTATTTTTAGCTGTTCTAATGTCCACAACTACTTCTTCCCTGTATGTTTTACTTTATACATGAAGACAGAGTGCCGTCTTATTTCAGGTTAATTCTGTTCTCCACGCAACACGGGTGGATGAAACAGTGGAGTTGTGAAAGGAGAGCAAGTATTAAACAGTGTTTTGTCTCAAAATATTGACTATTTTACTGATCACAAGGAAGTGACTAATTCATCGCATTGCTTGTCAGCATCTGGTAAAATAGCTGTCATTAACCTCTTTATTTGCTGGGTACCCCTTTTCAGTACATTATACAGTTGTGTAGTGGCAGAAATGGAGGCCATTTTCATTTTGAAACTGGAAAGTTTCAGAAAATAAAATACATTTCCAAGTTTATTTTTATGACAACAGGTACAGTTGTAGGAGGTGGAGCACTGCTGTTGTTATAGCGCTCAGTCAGATACAGAACACTTGCTACATAATTGTTAAACCTGACTAAACAAATCAGAATACAGAGGAGGGGTAGCCAACTGCTGGTACTTGGACCCCAAAGGTTTATTTTTCTCTTCTGGGTGCTGGATATCTTCATTCCTTAACTAAACGAGGTAATAATTTAAATACTGGTTCCCTTTGTCTAAAGATCTAAAATCATTCAATGTGAAAAATATGTAATAACAGTGGGCAAATATTTATTCACAGCGTTGTATGAGTAATTCCCATATACTGTATTTTTATAAGCATATTTAGTATTTTTATGCAAGCTCAAGTTTATTGAGAATCTACATTATACAGTGACAGACAGTTTTTGGCTTTATGCATGGTGTTTGCAGCTGAATGTATTCTCTCTCTCTCACACACACACACACACACACACACACACACACACACACACACACACACACTATGGGCTGAGTGAGTGCAGATAGATAGACATGCAGTATTACAGAGTAATGAATGAAACTGCCCTGTTAGGTATTTGGTGATATTTTAGAATTAGTGAAAGTTACTTTTGGACCTTAGAGCTCAGGAACACATCTTTGTAAGGGGGGGGGCCCTGTACAGTAGGGTTTTTTTTAAGGATCCTGCTATGATTTAACTGAATTTTGAACTCTGAAACGTCATCAATAAAGAGCTTATACTTCAAATGTGGCAGGTGGATAACACCAGGCAGATTTTCTCTAGAAGAAGGAAAATGTGAAGTCTACAGTAAGTTGCTAGGGTTTTTAACTAGCTCTAAAGAAATGGAAATAATTGCTTTTCAAACTCAGTGGCATTGTGGATACAAACAAAGAGCAGTATGATGTAGACAGAAATGACCCTTTTAGCAGACTGGCCTGTTGCTGTTTGTCACATGAATCCTATAATTTTATTACAGTGGATTATAGGAGTACACGACAAAGAACTGTCAGACCTAATTGTGGAGAAACTATAAAATCAATTGCATAAATCTAGAAGCCACTTCATGTTAAAATTGGCGTTTTATTTTTTGTTCTTGCTGTAGGCTAAATAAACTGTTTTGTATGTGAGCTAAGCCATCATCCCTGGAAACTGGTACGACCTGATCGCATGAGTTATTGTGCTGCAGGCAGGGTTTGTGTTACGACTTGTCTATCCTGTAATATTAGTCTCGAATGTCCTTCTTACATTTACGGTTTTGTACAGAAAAAGTAAAGGTGACAAGTGGTGAAACGTCGGGCTGCTCTAAGCACAATAATCCTGTTGTAACCGTCTACTGTACTCTGAGCCAGGTTTGTGCAGCAAATTAGAACTAGACTCAGTAAATGGGTATTAAGCAGCACACCTAGAATCATTTAATGCATAATATGTAGGTTTAAAGTACTTAGTAGAACAATATGCTGAACCTAATTGAAGGGATAGGGATAAATTTCTCTCTTCCCGTGCCTCTCTCTCTGCCTTTCTCATGTTCCTAGTGATGAACTTGGGGCATTGAGCTGATTATTTATTTTATTTCTTTATTGTTAATCTTTTTACTGCAGGTTTCAAGTGTCCAGTGTGTTCCAAGTTTGTTCCCTCGGATGAGACGGACTTTCACCTGGTCATGTGCTTAACCAAGCCAAGGATCACCTATAATGGTAATTTGGCAAGTTTCTTAATCTGCTCTGCAGGACGGGGTTGCCTTGTCAGTATAAACATGATGTGATTCTGCAAAAGGAGCATCAGAATCAGAAGATGTCCTTTGCCTTGGTTATATATGCTGTGCTAAGAAAGGTCTCTGTTACCTGAAAAATGGATGCCCTAAAGTTTACCTGCAGAAAGCGAGACTAACTTACACAGCGCTTCAGAGCAGAGTGGGGCACAGTGCAGCTTGGTGCTCCTTATCGTCTCCTCTGAAGTGTCTGATATGTGCCTCCTGTCTGAGCATACTCTGTCACCCAGTTAGGTACAAGTTGAGCAAGAAACAGTTTTCCGTTTGGATTATAGAGCTGAACCAGTATCATTGTGTCACATTAAAACAGTAGCAGACATTTTTCGGTGCTCTGATTGCAGGCCAGCATGTGATATTATGGCTGGTGAAGTGGACTCTGGACCTTCTGTTATAACATTAAACGGGTGGTTGAACTTTGCTCCAGTTGTTTTGAAGTGGAACATCTTACTTAGAGAGACAAAAGAGGGTTTTGGATATAATAAGTAATAGTTCAGTACTGTGGGTGACAGCATTTACTCATTACTCAAATATCCTGAAGGTGCTCAGTTTGTCTCCAAAAAATGGAATGCAGTGAAACTTCCTATTTTTATTTAATCAAATGCATTTTGGCTTATGATATTTAACTTTCATTTTTCAAAGAAGAGACTGCTGTCAACTTTTGATGCTAACATTGCTTGTGACGTTTGCTGTTGTTAGACACAAGGTTCTCATGATAGAACCAATTTAGTTTTACATCTTTGAAGATAAACTTAAAAATATATTAATTATTTTCTTGATTTATCTATTTTCAATCATTTAGCGTTTTTGTGTCCAGAGGTTACAGCTCATGTCTGGTTGTCCTCACTTTTGGTGATGAGATGAGGAATGTTGCACATGTTTATAGACTGAACTGGTTAGCAATTTTTGAGATAGTGTATTTTTATTTAGTCATTTAATTAGTTTAAATATAGCTCAAAACTAATAAAAATAAGCTGTACAGTATATGATCTTTTTACACTTTTGTTGATTGTTTATATAATAAATTTGTGCTCAAGTTTAGTGTACATAGTACAGGTTATGTACATAATATTGGTTTGCATATTACTGCCAAGTTCTTGTGTAAAATTGCATGTCCCTGGCAGACTAATAGAAGAATAAATATAAACACAAATACAACACCAAATGGATAGTAAATGCAATAATGAAACATTCCTGACAATTATATTCAGAGTTTACAGAAACAGGTCTTCTGTACAGTTGTTGGTGTCCAAATGTAGTAAAGCATATTGAAGATGGCCAGATGCTGATAGTCGCCTGCGCTCATGTCACAAATTGATCAACAATTGATATTGAATAGGAGCTGGTAGAAATTACTTTTTAAATATTAAGGTAGACTTTGTTTTAATGCTGCTTCAAGTTTAAAAAAAAAAAAAAAGATTAAAGGTTAAAGTCCTGTGCTGGATGGCTGTTTGATCCATGTATGCCCAGCTTTGTGCTTTGTGTCCTGTGTTTCCAGGATGGACTACAGAACAGTAGATATTACATAGAAATGGTGGTTGAAAATGGAATAAATAAGTCTTGCAGCTTTTTTTAAATTATAGATTTATCTGAGGTTTTTACCAAAAAAAAAAAAAATCGAATGACATTTGTACTGATGAGCTCTTACTTTTTGTGATGCAGTGGTCTGACTTACAAACTGAGTTGCAAACAGACTTCTGGTGTTTAGAAATTGAGGACCCCGTATAAATATGGTGACCAGGTGAAGTAATGATGATTTTTGCCCACTACACTGACAATGTAAACCCCTAATCTAACTGCAAGTTTGCATCCTGCAAAGAAGCAGATGCCATGTGTGGGTACACTGTCCATAGGGAAGTAAAACTCTGTGCAAATTTTCATTTCCACAAGTACATGTACAAAGACAACAGGATGTTCCAATTATTAGTTTTGCTGCACAATGCTTTCCTATGCTACTCTACTAAATACCATAATTTCTGATCTACCCCAAACAAGCCAATGGTGTGTTCTATGCCAATTGTTTTCTGGTTGTCTCTTCAGAGGATGTTCTGACTAAAGACGCAGATGAGTGTGCAATTTGCTTGGAGGAGCTACTGCAAGGGGATACCATCGCACGCCTACCCTGCCTCTGCATTTACCACAAGGGGTAAGGAGAGATGTGGGCGCACACAGACATGTGTTAACCCCTTCTCCTCAACACGCTCGTTTCGGAATTTACTACAAAAATTAAACAGATTCACTGACAATCACTGTCTGTTTCTTTCCTTCACCCCATACAAGCACAGATATAAGTGGGGTCATATACAGGACACTTGCAATCGAAGGATGTGATTATTTATTTGTTTTCCCCCACCCCCTCCTGCGATCTGCGGCATGAACAAAAGAAACATCAATGCTGCATTGGAGAGACGTTCACTGTCACAGCCATAAGTAACCTTAGTATATCACCAGAAACTTCTTGTGCACAATGACAACATGGTAACAAAACTGCAACAGAATGTGTTAATTATCATATGGTGGCTTTTGATAAACAAAAAAGAACAGTGTGTAAAACATACATTGAGCATGAACAAAGAGATGTCAGGGTGAGGTGGGTGGACTTTCGTGCTCTGTCATATGTACAGCAGAGAAATATCCTGTTAGTACAGCTACAGGAATTTAACCTCATTCCCCAAAGGTTTCTACATCAGTCTCTCATCATGCACTGTTACTAATAAAGTACATAGACTATGTATTTGAACAAATAAAATAGAACAGAAAGCAATAAAATTAAATGCACAGCACAGCGGATAAATAACTGCATACAATGGATACAATAACTATTGTCAAGATAGATGGTGGCAAGTTATTGTTGCTTCATAATTGAACACAAAAAATTACACGACTGTTCCTATTCCTCGCATCAAAGCAATGTAATACAAAGGTTAAATTTCATGTCATTCTTAAGGAATAGACTTCCCCAAAGTAAAACCTGTGAATAAATTTCATTCTGTGTACATTGAATTTGTTGTGCTGTACAAATGTATGGAATTTTATAGGACTGGCAAGTAGCACAGTGTTAAGGGCCAAGTTTAAATCCCATCTCCTGCTGCATGACCCTTGATCCAGATACTTGCTCTGAACTGATACAGAAAATATTCCCCAGCTGCATCAAAGGGAAAATGAGTACAAGTATCTTAACATTGTGAGTTTATTTGGAGAGAAGCGTCAGCTAAGTAGATGGATGTAAATGTAATTAAATCCTACAAATACACTGCAGCATATGCAGCCTTGTCCAGTTCTGCTGGGACCATGCAGGTTTGCTTAGTCTCACCTCTCCTCTTGCAGGTGTATCGATGAGTGGTTTGAGGTGAACAGATCGTGCCCAGAGCATCCCTCCGACTGAGCGCCATTCTCTGTAAGTGCAGCTGCTGTTGCCTGGTCAGTGTTTAGCCACGTTGTTGTCGTGTCGCCTTTGTAAGGCAACCATAGTCATAAAATTGAAACAAGTGCATTTTCTTACAAGTGTATTTCAGTAGAAGCAGCTAAACAAAGAAGCTTTGCATTTTATTGCTCCCTACACCTGAGTTTTCAGTTCCCTCATCAGGTGATACACTATATTTTAGTACCAGTGCAGCAGAATGAATTTTTTTTTTTTTGTTCCCCGCCCCTCCTCTTTTCCAAAGGAGGATACAGATCCAAAGCAAACTGCCATGCAGAACTATTCAGAAGTGCCAAAAATAACAAGCAATGTTCAGGGACCCACCTTTGCATCCATTTGTCTGCACAGCCTCTGTGAAAGACTGAGTACAAACTGAAGTGACTAGGGCTGTTTCCAGCATTCAGGTGAGGTCTGCCAATGTTGGGTTTATAAGATGTTATTTATAGCAGGCTTGGACACAGCTCTGCAGCACTGGATTCAAATCAGGACCTATCATGTGGAGAAGAGCTCCTTGCACTCATCAGCGCCATTTTTGGCTCCAGTCTGGTCTCTGGTGCATTGTTTTGTGTTGCTGACAGTCGTTGAACCTAATCTCCAAGGTGTACCGCGCTCTTTCTGGATGACTGTGAAAACCGGCATTTCCTGAAGCCGTGTTGCTGAACATCTGCTCTGTCAGTGCCTTCCCGGTGCAATTCCGTATGGTCTGCATTGTGTTGTTGCGCAGCTCAGGGATTCACTATGAGCTTTTTTTTTTTTTCCTGGTGATGCTTTTGCTGGATGGAGGAGGGTAAAGTGCACAGCAGCAACCCTATAATGGAGTGACCAAAAATTGTCAGCTCTGTGAATGTGGACCATTAGAGGGGGCCTGAGGCCACATATGCCCTTTGGTCCAGAAGATAGTACCTTCTGGCTGGACCTTTGACAATGTATACGAGTTATTTAGAACGTAGCGCGTGTTAAAGCCTTAAATCCTGCCAGGTACAGTAAATAGTTTGTGCGCATCAATGAATGCTTATGAATAGCTGCCTCACTATAGATGAAAGGGAAATGTTTATTTCAGTATCCAGTTTTGAAGAGCTTTATAAATTTAATGGGACAAAGTGCAACCTTTGCGGATATTTAATGTTAATATTTAAAAGTAAAATTGAAACGAGCCAAAATCTTCAAATTAAGTTCCATCCATATCCTAATTACTTGAAACAAGGTTTAAATTTAAATGTTTTTAATTGTAGAAATTTATACTGTTCACACAGAAGTGCTGCTATTATGATTATCAAACATTTTACTCAGAATAAGTGTGCAAATTAGTTTATAGGGTGTACTGCAGAAAAACTGGATTGTTTCTGTGTAATGAAACGGTGAATAAAGTGAGGTGGACGTAAGTGTGAGGAGCAGCAGTAACACTGGTTTTACTTTTTGTAAAACTTTGTTACCGTGGGTAAAATATCCAGAAAATATAGCTGCACTATTATTATGCAGCCTTTTCAGTTAAAAATCGTCATTTTACTTGACGTGCAGATGCTGCTTTGTATATTTTATAATTTGAGGCAGTAAGATTGTTGTGGCCATACACATCTATGTACCAAGAAAATAAAAGTAAACTCTTGTACTTGTTTTGAACTTTGAGTTCTATAATCAGCAGTGCTAGAATGGTGTTCAGCTTTGCCTCTTTCCACTTAAATTTGAATAACAAATTTCAGGAAGCCTTTCCCTGCTCTAGATCCTGACCACAATGTTTTACTGTTAAAATCCAAGTTCACTGGGTCCTCACTATGAACAGCTGAGGCAGGAAAGATGCACATTCCAGGTTAACTGCATTTTGTCCACTGTCCTCTGAAGAACAAAAGCAGCGTTTCCACATCCAGCTGTTAGTACAACGCACTCAAACAGGAGTGTGAAACTGCCAGTTCACTTCCATTGCTTGTTGTGTTGCACATTTAAGGGACAGACAGTGAACAGTTTGTGAATTGTAAACATAGTATTTTTTGTTTAGTTTTAATATGGGCTGAACTAAATTTTTTTTTAAAGAACCTAACTAGCAAACAGAGGGATGTCTGGCTGGACCAGGAAAACGAGTAATGGCAGGGTTATGCATACAAGAGCAGGAGAAATATCCACTTTTATACAGATTGTTACAAATCATGCAGGGAAGCTAAAATGTTGGTAGGTTTCAAACATTAAAATCAAAACTTTCAAATGTGAAATAACCACAGATTACATGTTATGTAAATGCTTTTACCATATTTGTACATTTCTGGTTCTTGCAGCTGTTTATTCTTTGCACTCTGGTTTATAAATAAACTGATCTTTAATCCAAGTAGTTTTTTAATCCAGCACAAAACCTTTATTAAATTCCATTCCAATAATTAAAACACCAAATACAGTAGCTTTGCACCTAATAATTGAGAGATGGGCTCCAGACCCCTGCGACTGACCAGAAATAACCTATGTTTTGGCTGCCACGAAAGTTTAGCAACAAGTGATTTGTTAAGGAATGGGGGTCATTGTTTATTATGAGATGGATCTAAAGAATCAAAACATTCTGTCTACATATTTCCATTCTAGCAATTCAACCCAGATGGATGTGCAACTGTACTCTGCAAAAGTGTTCAGTGAATTATTTTAAAACTAAGATTCATAGCAGACTACTTTCAGAGAAAGTCACATAGACACCATATTTAAGCTTGATTAAAGTCTTTATTCTAAAATTTACTTTATCATACTAAATTAGTACAATTTTTACTCAGCTGGATTAAAAATGCTGCAGGTAGAAGTGGATTACAACTGCCACAGATCTGTTTTCATTTGCAGAGAAGTGTCCCACTAATCAAATGTGTCAGCAAGTGCAGCTCCAAATTTACACTGACTGCCATGCTGTTCTACACAAAACTGCCTAAGTAGATGACCTCAAAAAGTTTAACAGCAAAATAATTGTGTAAGATAAAGGTTTTGTTTGTTACAAGTGCTGTACCTGATACCCTGACAAAAATGGGTGAGGTGGACAAGCCATGAAAGGTTCATGATAGTAAGTCAGTTTTCTTTTCATTTCTCCCATTCCATCAAATCATTACATAGTGTGTGAAATGTGGTGATGACAGGGGAATGTTCTGAGATGTGGGAACTGCTTAATTGAAATATTTTGTGTATGTAAACAGTGTTGTGGCTGACCATCAGGCAAATCCATAACGGAGTTAGTCGACTGAAAGGCTCATGACTTATTGCCACTGGTTGGCTCTGCTGCTGCCCAGCTTATAAGCTGACACCTTTCTCCAAGGCCAATTACAACATTAGATTTAATTTTTGCCACAGTTTACATGAATGTACCATCCACGCAGCTGAGCAATATAACACTACAGGTAGTCGAATTACCAATTCACCTGAAACATCATTGGACTGGGGGAGAACACACACACTGACATGGGGAGAACATGCTGATTCCATGTTGTCTGAGCCAGATTCAAACTTTCGTCCAACTGTCCAGGGTACCTGCTGTATCACACAGATACTTCTGTCAGGGTTCCTTCTTTGACTGTTCAATGTCATCTAATATCGAGGGCCCAACATAGCCATTGGTCTCCAGTGCCTCGAGCTTCTGGATGTACTCCGGAGGCAGGCCGCTCTGGTGGGCACCAAGGCACAGGACCTGGCAAACATGTAGAACAAAATGGCCAAACAAGTGATTGCCAGTATCTGTAACTGCTTGTTGGTATATTTGTAAACATCCCTCCATGACCACACAACCACAAATCAAAAAAAAAAAAAAAAGCTTCCTAGATCATGTTTCTTTATAGTTAAGGAAAGGGGGTGAACTGGTCTTCAGCAGTGATATTTCTTCACCTGGACAGTGACAGTTTTCCACCATGTGGTCTTTTGTCATGTACTTATTAGAAAAGAGGGACATTAGTCACAAGGTGAAGCTAAATAACATGGAAGACATGAACAAAAAGACATTTAGCTCTGTGTCAAACAGTTATTACAATCAGCTGACACCCTTTTCGAAGGTAACGGTGTTAGATACGCTGCACTAAACCCCCTACAGTTACATTTATGAGGTAGAGCAATGCAACGCACATGGCAATTTGAGTTATTTCACTGAAAAATGTCTTTGGACTGTGGAAGAAAAGCAGAGCAGCTGGAGGAAACCCACACAGATGGGGNACACATGGCAATTTAAGAGTTATTTCACTGAAAAATGTCTTTGGACTGTGGAAGAAAAGCAGAGCAGCTGGAGGAAACCCACACAGATGGGGAAAACGTGAGTGGACATTAAAGCTGTGTCCATTTACACCTTCCAGACAGTCTGACATAGTTGCTACCCACTGTGCCAGAGGTTCATTGAAAAGACAGCTAGAAAACAAGCTGCCTTGGGAACCTTGGTACGTTTATCCTCGGAATGTGGCAAGACAATCTTCGTGGAAGGGCGTTCACTCAAGCATTCAAAAGACCTTCAATGCAAAGTTTGATTCGTCCCTCATCTACATTTTCCTGCTGAACCACAATCCTCATTTTCTTTTTTGAGGAAATCATGAAACAAAGGTTGTTCACCCTGACATACTTGGCAAGGAAACGTATTTTAATCTTTTGGTTGACACCTGAAGTCTCCTCGGTAAATATGTTGATGTCTAATGTTCTTCAACTGAGGGGGATTAATAGTTGACCTGCACAAATTCCAAAGACATTTTGGAATGTTTGGACACGCTTCTGGCATGTACTAGACAGTGCTACAGTGTAGCTAGCAGACCTTCAGCCCCTGTTCTATGTAAGTGGACATGGAATCTCTCGGTGAGAAAGTTCTCACCTCTTTGTACTGAGGAGAAGGAAGGGTGGGTCTGAAATTGTTCAGCTGGTACGTTCGACAGCGGAGCTGCCCTTGGTCCGTTTCCACGAAAACCTCCAGAGGGCTGTAGATGCCACAGTGGACACCCTCCTGTCTGTTAATTCATGCACACACAAGATCAAACAGCTAACAATTATTGACTCCTATCCACACAAATCCTGTTCAGGGGACAATGTTTCATTATGGCTTTATACTCTGTTATGTACTGTACAGTACAATAAGTGAGATTGAAAACATACATAGACATGAGCTTGGAAACAACTGTTTGCACTCCCCAGAATTTTGTGTTGCCCAGCCTTGGTCCTGAGATCTTATATAATGCTTAAATATCAATGACAGATGACTACAAACGCCATTATCAATAAAGGTGAGGGTTAACAGTTGGAGGGTCCTCATCAATCCCATTTCTCCTTTAATTGTATTTAACAGAAAACCTCTGGAGGTCCAAGCACCAAAAGCTGCCCACCCCTCCTGTGGATTCTACATATATTTAAAAAAAAAAAATACAGCCAAGAAAGACTATACTGCTGTATGTGACACTGTTTTAGACACTAGAAGCTAAATAAATGTACTTTTCTATATTTATTAGTAGGGGGCACATTGGCTCAGCAAGTAGTGCTGTTACCTCATGGTGCCTGGGCTGGTTTGGTGCGAGATTGAATCCAGCACAGTCTGTGTGGGATTTGCATGTTCAACCCAAAAGCCACTTTTGCTGTTGCAACCTATATCTGATGTGTAGTGATCCTGTTAAAATACACACGACGCAGGTGTGTTACAGTGTCCATCGCGCTGCAACCTCGCCATCTTTGCTATGCCGTCAGTACTGTACTTTGTCAGGTTTCACTTGCAGTTGTGGAATGGTTGGGGTAGCAGCGCAACCTGGAATAGTTCGGTACAGCCTGGACTGAAGGGGGAACCACACTGACTGAAGGCTACTGAAAATAGCTGGAACAAGTTTTGGCACATTTCATATTTTGGTACAAGTAAAAATCAGTGCATACAAATTCAAATGTCTTTTCAAAGGCCCACAGGGTTCTTGGCATCTTAGTCACTTGCCTACCTTTGCCCACTGGATAAGTCTGCCCCTGGATAAAGGGTAGAAGCTCGGAGACCAGAATATACTCACTTAAATAATCCGCATACAAGTGTGTATTAAAACTGTCCTACTTACTCATCTAAAGTGCAAAGGTTGTCAGTGCTGATCTTCCACACAACCCCCCACACACGGCATCCTTCCTTCTCGGCAACGGTCGCCACACCTCCATGCCACCTGTTGCTCAAGTGACTCGTACCCGTGCCAAAATTAAGGCAGTAACCCTGCAGAGCAACGTACAAGACCCCTGTCAGTCGAGCCTCTCCCAAATTCCTCACAAACAGAGCATCATGTTGTCCGGGTGCAGAACTGCAGCACAAACTGAAGTGACCCCCCCAAATTACACAAAACAAAATACAACTGTCAATTCCGACGTTTAAAAAGAAAAGTTAAGAAATACGCGAGCTGTATTGCTGACATTTTCACAAGTCTGCCCCCCGCAACGCCGCAGGCTAATAGGGTGGAGGACCTGGAGTCGCCCGGTGCAGTAAAACTCCGCCGATGGGTTTTGAAGCCGCAGCCGCTCCCTCAGTAGGTTACTGCCGAAGGCGAAGTACAGGAAATATTTCTCGGAGGACATGTCTTTCACACGCGGGAGACAGTACGACTTACTGGCAACGAAGCAGTGTTAGAGTAAATAACCAAGGGGCTACCAAACCAAAAAAAACAACAATCCGTCCGGAGGAGTTAAACAGCACCTGCGGGTGAAGCCCAGTGGAAAATGTGGCCCACAGTCGTCTCCCGACCACAGCGCACGTAGCGAAGGGAGCGGATTAACGACACCGGTTACCGGAGTAACAACCCCTGCGATAACGGTCGGGATGTGGCGCAATCGTGTGAATGCTGGCAGTCCTGTTACAGTGTCTAACATTAGGTGTGCCGATTTCATTTAAACCCACTATATTATAATAAAATTCCGATTACTTGTTTACACCTTTTTACGCGTTATACACTTCCAGAACCCCATCGTCACAAAAAGGCGACGCACCTTCGTCCAAGAAGTGGTCGGTGTTGATAAAGCAAAGTGGTGGACGCGCGGGCGCCTTGTACTGACGTCGAACTCCTGCAGGAGGGCTAAACTTAATTGAACGAAGAGGACAAACAGAATAAGATCCACACAAAACCGGATGAACACGACTATGGGGACGTGCACCAAAAAAAAAAAAAAATAGAATAAATACTGGAAAAAATATATCTAACCACCCGAATAAAGACAAATTCAAAACAGTTCCTATGGCCCTGTATAATTGCACAAAACGTTTATAAAGCTCACTCTCCTATTGGCTTTCTTATCAATAGAAGAAAGAATAGTGTTAATGTTCTGTTCAGATTCCTTAAGAGAAACAGTCAAAAGAGGTTTTTGTTTGTAAACTTGGATCTGTATATGATATTCAACTAAAATAATTTACGTTTGCCTGTTCCTCATTTCANTGTTCAGATTCCTTAAGAAAAACAGTAAAAAAAAGAGGTTTTTGTTTGTAAACTTGGATCTGTATATGATATTCAACTAAAATAATTTACGTTTGCCTGTTCCTCATTTCAACTGTCAGGAATCCAAACAGCACCTTCTCATATGACAACGTACCCGAGTATCTCTACACAAGTTCAGTTATAAACTTGGAGACATGTTGCCAAAATTTTCTAGTATATTGCCAATACCAAAAATGTGGGATACAGTATCTGAATGGGTCATATATATATATGACCCATTCAGATACTGTATCCCACATAAGTACTTCCACATCTTTCCTGTTTGAAAGAAATTTCCATCACTTTATTAAACTTGTGAGGTAACAGCCAAACTTCCTCCCAAAGAATACTATCCACAAGAATATTCCAATATATAAGGTATGGAAACTACCTCGTTCTGAAACAGCATGAATAACCCTGCTATTGTTCCTGTGGAGCTGTAGGAAACAGATCCTCCCACAGGGAGTGTTAGCTAGACTGCCTATGGAGACATCAACAGGGTCAGGGAGGCTTTTAAATCACAGAACCATCAGGAACAGCACCCTTTACCAGGGTAAATTCTTAATCAAGAAAGTCAAAAAAACAGTCCAAAGTCACCAAAACCCATACATTTACCTTGATAATTCAACAGTTGACCCACTAAAATAATATTTCTATCAAACCAGTTAAGAAAATACTCATTTTTAAAATAGTCTTGACATTATTTGAAATACAACACCAACGTGGAGAAAAACTGTGCTCGTAGATCAGCTTCCTCACCAGTAATGCCTGCTTGTGAAGAGCTTATCTATACTGCTGTTGCAAGTCAGTAGAAACTAGTCCAAGTCGACTGAAAAATTTAGGAATGATATTCCAAATACAGGCATCCTTCCAAAAACTGCTTCAACCAATTAATTTTAAAACTCAAGCTCAACGTACAGAAACCTAAGAAATCAAGGTCACCATGTATATAAGAGTTAATCACAGACTTCATAATATAACAGCGCTTCCACACGGAAAGTTAAAAAGCAACTAGTCTACGATTTAAACAGCGTACCTATATAAATACACTAAAGAGGCAATATAGGGGACCCTAGAGATACCATCCACTTTAGATAGCACACCATCTCAAAGGCAGGTGCCTTTGCAACCAAAGAGTCAGTCAGTCAGTCAGTCATGTGGCTGAAATTTAAAGAACTAAAAACCAACAAGAATTTATCTCAATACCTAAATTTACTCTCTTTAAACAGGACATCATTAAATGGATGCTATTGTAAAATCTTTTTTAAGCAACCAGCTCACACTTTTAAGGTTGAGACTCAGTCTCAGAGCATTAGAAAACATCTCAATTAACTGAATAGCTGACTGCAGACAATTTAGTCATTAAGTTAACAGGCTTCCAATTATCAATGAAAAGTCAGTCCTTATTTGGTTTAGGAATTAAGCAAATACTACCTTATGTTATGCTGGCATTTTCATGTTCACCCAAAGATTGAGAGTCCAAGTGCTGGAGTAGTATTTACAGTGAAAACATGCAAGGAAGAACAAACAGGGGTGCTGTGTGTGATAGTAAATGGGAGATGCAGGACCACAATGACTGGAGGACTTGAGTGTGGAGATGAACCAGGCAACACAGAAACTGAACCGGGGAGGGAACCAAGGAGATAGTTTCTACACAGGGCTGTCAGGAGTAAGGTGATGGGTGAGTGAGTGTGTTAAATAGCAGAGTTGAGGATATTGACAACAGCTGTGCATAGTTTGATTCACTGTGAGGACAAATGTGTAGGTCTGTGATGGAAAGGAATGCTGTAATCGTAAAAGCAAGGCCATAATGTAATGAGTGAGGATCAGAACATCCTGACTATGTCGCAAGATCAGAAGACCTTTGATATGTGTAATTTGCAGGCTTAGCAGGAGAATGCAAATGGAGTATATCACTAAGTAGTATATCAGTAAGACAAGAATGTACACATAGCATGCAAAGCTTGGTAATGAACAAATGAAATATGGGATGTGCCTGTTGAAGAGAAAGTATAAAGGGCATGTGAGAAACTGTTTGGGGTGAGACTCAGGAGGTGTGAGCTCTCGCCCAGGCCTGTAAAATAAAGATCCTCACAGCGGGTAAATCTCAAATTTTGCTTGAGCGTGATTTATTCTTCCACACAAGATACTGTGATAAGAGAAACATCAGCCTCAAAAAGCATCATTTTGTCCAGTAGAATGTGTAATTTTGTCAAGGATCTGAATACTTTTGCAAGACACTTTAAGTTTCCCCATTATCGTTCAATAGGTCTGAAATAAAGGATGCTTTGACTGAACCAGTCTGGCTGAGGAACTGGCCTCACAATAAAAAATGATTGTTGCAAATAATGTGCGATGAGAAAATATGCTTGACAATCTGTTTCTGTGAATCAAGTGCCTGTTTGTCATAACCAGACAACAGGAAGCCTCTGTACATCCAAAGTCACAAGGACAGTATGAAATGTAGGTTTCCACTCTGCTTGAAAATCATATTAGGTATTCAAGCCAAAGTGATTTCCTACTCACACACTTTTTAATTCGGTTTGTCTCAAATTTGATTCGAGGTCAAAGTCTAGGGGATTTACAACATCTTTTAACAATGGTCTAGTTAACATTTCCTCCCCTTCCTAACATATTTTATTTTGTATTTCCAAATAGACTTAAACAGGAGGGACCCATCA
This sequence comes from Arapaima gigas, assembly GCA_900497675.1. Taxonomy (NCBI): domain Eukaryota; kingdom Metazoa; phylum Chordata; class Actinopteri; order Osteoglossiformes; family Osteoglossidae; genus Arapaima; species Arapaima gigas. Next base: position 604,349 of record UFQX01000134.1, read on the forward strand.
GATTTGCAAGTGATAGGATGAGCATGAAGGAAGATAGAAGGATATGCCAAATATGAAACTCCTTTGGCCTTACAAAGCACAATTCTCCCATAGACTTTAAAGCGTCCCTTTAACCATAAATTAAAGATCTTCTTGGCCACCTCTCATTTGGGGTAGAAGTTCAAAGCAGTTCTTTTAAGCACAGATCTACTAATATAGATGGCAAAATATCTAATCCTGTGTTTCACCTGAGAAGCAGTGATGGAAGACATACATGAGTGGTGTATAAAGATTATGAAGCTCTTTTGATGTTGATGTTGATGCCAAGACTAGAAGCTCAAAAGAAGATGTCAAAACTTTAAATTAAGGGACAGACCTGAGACTGATCTTTCAGATGTTATCAAGGAGCTGGCTTATGACCAAGGTACCCAGTACATCTTGGATCCTCTCTACATTAGAACAATACACAATGCATAAATGCAACAAATCTGCAATAAAAAAACAAATGGAAACATGAATTATTGCTCTTATTCCTCTATAGATATTAAACCATAGGTTATGCGCTGGTGCCAAGAGACACACAACTGTTCATAGGGGAACAAAGGATCACAGTTAAATTGGCAGACGCAGGTAGAATTAGCTATAAAATAAGTCTATAGATACAAAAGAAGCTGTGCTATGTGAGGAGACAGAAGAAACATGTGGACAGGACCTTTCACACACCACAGTACACAAGCACACATGGACTTGAATATCACGCCTGGGCACCATGCTAATGCTAATGCCTACTTATACAAATAAAAAACACTAGTTATTATGACGCCTCTATTTAAGCCCCTCCTGTCCACAGTATTGCAAATCTTTTCTGGTTGAGAGATGGAAAAGTGGAGACCTGTCCTGATCCACTTTTTCCCAACCTACGAGTGTCATGTGTAGCACCCCAAACAACCAGAAGAGGCCCTCACTTGAGCTCCATAACACTACCCAGCTCACCTCAATGCCATCATCTGATTCAATGTCTTTAAGAGGGGAAGCTGACAGCATTATGGTTGTGGGTTTTTAACCAACTCTTGTAGTGTCTGTGCTAGAAGACAAGATTACTGCCTTGTGTTTTAATTCTCCTGCTTTCCTTCCTCTGGCCTGAGTTTCTGCTCATGTCCTGACCTTCCTGTAGCATTATTCCAAAGTCTTTGTGTCCTTCAAGTCCCTCTACCCCACCACGGCTCCAAATTCCTTGCTTTCTCATCCTCTATTCATGGGATCACCCACTGCACTGGGTAAATCATCCACACAAAACAGCACTTTTGCATACAACCTTCACCAATAGCAAGTTGCTCTTGTAAATTAACTCCACCTCCGAGTCCAATGAGTTTCAGAAAAAAGTGACACTAGACCTGAATTCCTGAGCCCATGACCTTTTGTCCCACGAATCAGCTGAACTGGGGTCAAGCGTGACCTGGCTGTCATGGATGACACGACTGATCCATCTTCTCATTCAGCACATGGCTACGCAACAGGAAGACTGTCAGGTCACGAATGAGCTGCTGTCCCTCCTCACTGACTGTCAATTCTCCACACTGCAAATTCTTTCAGTGCCTCAAAGAGCAAATGCTTCATACTTACACTTATTTGGGGACTGAAGGAACTACAGTGCATTCAGAAAGTGTTCGTCGTTCATCTGCTGCCCTAATTTCTCCCGAATCAGCACTAACTAAGGCAGTATCAGTAAATGACAAGAACTGAGATTATGGCAAGAACAGAAAATAAGTTGAGGGTAGGCAAGAAAATAGATAGATAGATAGATAGATAGATAGATAGATAGATAGATAGATAGATAGATAGGCAGACAGACAGGTGGATGAAAGGATGGATAGACATACAGACAGACAGAGAGACAGGCAGATAGATAGATAGATAGATAGATAGATAGACAGGTGGATGAAAGGATAGATAGATAGATAGATAGATAGATAGATAGATAGATAGACAGACAGGTGGATGAAAGGATGGATAGACATATAGACAGACAGAGAGACAGGCAGATAGATAGATAGATAAATAGAAAGATAGATAGATAGATAGGCAGACAGACAGGTGGATGAAAGGATGGATAGACATACAGACAGACAGAGAAACAGGCAGATAGATAGATAGATAGACAGGTGGATGAAAGGATAGATAGATAGATAGATAGATAGATAGATAGATAGATAGATAGATAGATGAATGGAACTTGACAGAAGAAAAAGGCACAAATTTTGGGGACACAAGTATTTTTATGTCATGTCCTTTGTGTGGGACCTAATGAAACGTGCAACCGTACATGTGAAGGTAGGTGTCCCTCTCAGTCGAAAATGAACGCCTCATGCCACCTTTCTGTTGCAATGATTGCAGCTAAACACTTCTGGCAGCTGGTGACCCTGGTCTGAAATCTGCAGGAATTTTGGGTCACTGCTCCATACAAAACTGCTTAATGTCAGCAAAATTTGGAGGTTTTCAAGCGCAAATAGTTCATTCCAGTCTTGCCACAAATTCTCAGTCAGATTCTGGGCAGGACTTTCACGCGGCCATTGTATAACTGTCATTTATTTTTTCAGCCATTCCGATATTGCCTTGCTGCATGATCCAGCTCACAGACTGAAGGACTGAAATTCTTTTTTTAAATTGGACCACATTCTTTTTTTCTGATGCAAAAAAGGAATGCTTGGATGCAAAGACGAGTTTGTGGTTCCTTCAATGACAGTAAGGTGGCCAGGTAATATAGCATGAATGATTTTTTTGTCTTGCTTGGAGATCTTGGCAGGATAGAATCTTGGCGTAAAAATCTTAGTCGATTCACTACTGTTACGGATTTCCTCCATCTTATGACTGTGGATCTAACCATGGTTCAACTGAGGTTCAAAGCCTCACAAATAGCTGTGTCCTGTGTCCATGCTAATAGGCATCAGCAACATTTCTCCAGAGGTCTTCTGAAGTTTCCTCTGAAGGTGGCATGATGTGCCCTTATGAGTTTCTGTTTCAGAAACATGATAAGAGTTTCAGTCATTAAAATGATGAAAATGATACTGCAGAGGGCTGACCCAAATGAGGTCTGACTGTATCTTAGCAGTTGAATCTAATATCCCCCTTATTTAAGCAGATAAAAGTTAGTGATCAGTTACTTTTTCACACCTTCGATTGGATGTTTCATTATGTTTCACACTGAGGAAATGACATAAAAAGGAACCAGTTTGTCATCATTCAAAAGCATTCAAGGGACGCTTCTACATTCAAGAAGGGTCTCAAAACGTCTCATTCAAAACCCACTTCATTCCCGACCTCCTATCTGCTCTGTAAACATTCAATACTTTATTTGTCAAATGTAAAAAGTTTACACTCCCTATAAATTCTACATGCTGCTGCTGGTTTATTGTATGCTGACAAAAAAGGTGGTATTAAGTTAGTTGAACTTGACCTATTTGCTTCTTTTTCTCTCTGTCTTTGGAATACACTTCCGGAATACACTTTGGCTTTTTCTTTTCTGGAGAAAAGACAGCTAAATGAATAAATGTAAATAGTATCTGTTCTCAGACTTCATTCATGTGCTACTAGAACTGTAAAAGTACAGAAAGACAGTATTTTGCTCTAGTTCATGTTAGCTGCATACAGACATGAGGAAGTGTTAGCTGTTCTTAAGGTGATTTATTCATGTGCACCACTGAAATGTGAGTTTCTGTCCAAATGTTCATTATGTCCTTTTTAGAACAGTTACTTTTTCATCAAACAGCCAGATACAATAGGAATGGACAGACTTTACAGTGACTGGGAACTTGACCTCCCCAACCTCATAACTCAGCCCAATGTGCTGAAACTGTTTAATTGGAATTTAATGTACCCCCCAAGGAGTTCCACCAATAAAACCAGAGTCCCACCCCCGTTGTCCTGAACAATAGCTGGCTTTAAAAGTGACTGCTGTTATGGGCAGGAGTGTTCGTGTCCCGTGGGCTCCCGTTAGTGGGATCACTTCCCGTCAGAGGAGCTGCTATTGCGGCTGTGCAGTGGGACTCGGACAGTGGAGTGTAGGGGTCTGGCAATGAAGGTAGACGGCCGGCCCTCGTGGGACAACCCCACGCAGTTTCTCTTAGCCTGCGTGTCCTACGCCGTAGGGCTGGGCAATGTTTGGCGGTTCCCATACCTCTGCCAGATGCATGGAGGAGGTAAGTTGTCCGGACTACTCCCAGGACCTGAGATTTTGAAAACAACGGCAAACATAGAAACCCACAGAAGTACAGAATTACAAAAATCTAAATAATTAATAGAAATTAACCAATGCCAACAGTCTAGTGTGTGTAATAACAGCAAGTAAAGAAATGGTAGGTAAGTAATAATAATACATGGAAATGGAAGTAGTGCGATGAACTAGCACCCCATCCTGTGTGTATGTTCCTAGCCTAACAACAAAGGATTCCAGAATATGCTCTGGACTGCTCTGACCCTGACCAGGACAAGTGATTTAGGGATAATGGATGTTTAGTTTATGAAAGTGGGGTGGAAGTACAAAAATAACAGTATATAAGTAAATAGCGTGCAACTGGCCTGTTTATAGCTAGTGGTAACATTGTACAAAAGTTTTCTTATGACTATATTTGAGACTGGGTCAAAGGTCACCTTAAGTTTGGCTTTGACTCGGAATGTAGTTCCGGCTACGATTACAGAAGATGAAATGTGGTCATGCTGATGTATGCATGATGAACAGAAAAGAACGGCACACTTTCCTAAATGCATTACTCTGTGAGTAAGTATAATATGAACCTGCAGCTGAAGCCAGTTTGTGACTCTTGCAGTACATCTGCATATGATACTGAGTTACTCAGCAATACATTTTGGAAAGTGCTCAGTTCTTTTTGAATCACTCTGCTTACTGACTTTGTGTGCAATGAGAACGCTTGTGTTTATTAGAAAAAAAATTTGCCATAAGACCCCGAAGCAAACAGCAATGGAATGTTAACTCCTAATTCTTCCCGAGTGGGATTGTTGCCTTACTGGAGGGCGAAGGCATTCCGGCTTGTGCTCGATTTCAGAGTAATCCTTTATCTGAACTTACTGTTATTTTCTGGGCCGTTCTTTTAGTCCAGTTCATTAAGACCATGTGAAAGTGCTGAATGTGAGCAGTTGGCGGCCACTGTGGTTCCTGTGTCCAGCTGAGAACAATAACAGGGTCTAAACTTCCCGCTGGCAGTCAGGAGGCACAGCTGAGCACATAGAAGTGCTGCACCGGCTCGATCTGTGTCATTCTTATCCTTTGGACATTTCAGAACTCTGTCACACAATTGAGAAGACCGCTATATGAAAATAAATAGAATTGAATTAAATTTGAATTGTATGCCATGTTCCAGTGTGTGCAGCACATAGAGCTAAAGGTCCCACCAAAGTTCCATCCACGCCCATCTAGTCCATTGCTTGCTCTGTATCTGGAAGCAGTAATTGCTGTCTAGCTGCTCAAGCTTCTCAGTGAAGTGTAAGATGACATTGATGGGGCTCCTGTGGAGTCACCTCTGTTCCGGTGTTGTGGAAGAATAAGCATCACAGACTTGGCGGCCTTCAAAGAAATGCCAGTCACTACACCGTCTGGATTAGACATTTCATAAAGGACAGCAGGTCACGTAGAGGCTGTAGAACTGAACTGGTGGACAAAAAGTTCCAGCAGGATTATTCTGTCGTACGTACATTTGAACTCTGGGATTTCCCAGAATTGCTTTTTTGAACATCTAGAACAACAATGAGTACAGATGTAAGGCTCCTTTAGATAACCAAGTATGTTGACCACTGTCCCAGTTTAATGTATAAATGATCTTACTTGCTTGAGTTGTTTGGCAGTCATACAGATCAAATACATTAGGTCCAGGATTTATTTTAAATTATTACAGAAATGTCTCATGATAGTGAAATAATGAAAGATGTTTCTCGAATCGACGTGGACATTACTTTAGTCGGTCGGGTGTATATAAATTATGTAGTGCGCTTAGTTGTGTGTCATTTTTCATTGATGGGTGATCAGAAATTGGTTCAGTATAAATTTATTCTTTTTTGATTCAGGACACATCAAAGTAAATGGAGGTGTTCAGTCCATGCGTTGGCCTCAAACCAATGAAGGGCAACAGCTGATGTGTAAAAAATATGACAGACGGTGGAATGTCTAACAGCCTTGTGTTCTGGGCCTACGCCTTGATGCCCAGGTGGCTTCCTCATCCCATACCTGATCATGCTGGTCCTGGAGGGTGTACCACTGTTTTACTTGGAGCTGGCTGTGGGGCAGAAGATGCGGCTGGGCAGCATTGGGGCCTGGAGTGCTATCAGCCCCTACCTTAGGGGTGTGGGTAAGAACACACATGCATATACACTCTGGGTTAAAAAAAATGGACCCGGGAACTTTTTCCATAAATTTACTCTCGACCAAAGCAGATCTTGAAATGTTAGGACAAATTGCACATTAAAAAATCTACTTTTCCTTCTTGAGAGCCTCTGTACCATCATTTGCTAGTGAACTTTTGCTATAGTGAATTATTGTGAAAACGTTGGAAACAGTGAAGTTCACTCGTGTAATCTCCATGTAGAAAAAATAAAATCATGATAATGATGACCCTATTTAATGTAAAATTCAAACTGACACATCAGGATGTATAAACTTTTCCAAAAATAACTTACCTGACATTTTTTTTAAATCTAAAAAGAGACATCTCTGTTCAACAATGAACCACACCTGATGCTGCTCATCAGGCTTGTGAATGAGCTTATAAATGCAATTGTGTGACAGAACAGGGAGACCTACAGAATGCAGTTCTGTGAGCCTCGAGGAGAAGGACTGAGAAGAACTGTTCTAAAAAACAAGATATAGTGCAGGAGTTGCTGTCAGCAGTCATATAGCTGGTCTTCATCTGGCCAGCTAGAGTTATTCTGAAATTTATAAGACCCTAAAGGCAGAGAAAATCCCTTTCTTTATCGTCTATGAAGAGAATAGGTCAACATTTTAAAACTACAGGTGAGGTTTCCAGAAGTAAAGGATCTGGAAGGCCCAAAGCCACCTCATGCAGGGATGACCACCATCTGAAATTTATGGTCCAGAAAAAAAGCCTGCTGAAAGTTTCAGAAGAGCTCAAGAGCTCATACAACAAGACTCTTCCTAGAAGGAAAATTACAAGAAAGTTGTCTCTTGCTGGTTTTGTGTCTAGATGATGCGTTAAAAAGCCACTGCTGGGTGAGAAGAACATTAAGGATAAAATGCAAATTTTGGCAGAGCATGGAAAGTTTGATGCAGAGTGGTTCAGCAGAGTTGTGTGGAATGATGAATCACAGTTTAGGCTGTACAATGATGCTTCAGAGAGATGACTTTGAAGATCTGCTGAGAAATGTAGCAGTGAATGCATCTCAACCACAGCTAAGCATGAAGGAGGAGGTGTTGTGGTGTGGAGAGCCTTTTCAACTGTTGGTTCACTGCGATGGGACGATTAATGCTGCTGAGTACAAATGAATGTTGGAGAACAGTTTGCTTCCTACAACTGACAAGTTGTTTTTGGAGGTGGAACAATCGCAAATTATTTTTAACCAAAAGTAAAGCTCCCGCTCACACTGCAAAGAAAACCAAGAAGTGGCTTTAGAACAAGTCCATCACACGTGTTTTGGCCTCATCAGAGTCTGGATTTAAACCTTATAAAGAATATTTGGTGTCACATGAAATACACACTAGCCGGGAAATGATTTTCACCTCCCGATCAACTGTTTGAAGCCATCAGAAATGAGCAGAACAACATTGACTCTCTTTTCTGCCAAAAGCTGTCTGCAAGTTTATCCGCAAGGCTTCGGTGTTTAAGCAAATCTAAGGAAAAAGATAATCTGTTCCAATTTGTTTTATCTATTTGTTTAATTTTTGCAAATTTCCTCACTGTTGATTTGTTGTTAGAACCTTGATAAGGTAAAGGTCTTGCAGTGGACGCTTACAACTCTGAACGACATACAGCCTATGTTTACAGCTAAAACACACATATACTGCAGAGCAACAACATCCAACAGCCTAGAATTAACAGTGCCAGTAAATTATTACTGTTAAATCTTGTGTGTCTCAGCAATAGTAGTTAAAAACATTCATACGTATTCACTCTTACTCTCCCCTTTTGTTTAATTCGGTCCGTCTTTGACAAAAGCATGTGATAAAACTGAAACAGCCACTGCTTGCAAAGTGGTTGGGAACTAAAGGGGAAACGTTCCCACGAACCCTGCCAAGTGGGTCTCTTCTAAAGGCAGCAAATAAACATTCCGCACAGCCCTTTTTACACACAGTTCCAGTTTCTTCTACTGTATTATTCTGTATACAGTGATCACCCCCTTGGACCTTTTCTGGTTTTACTGTATTGCAGCAATGAAACACAATGGATTTAATGAGGCTTTTTTGACCCTGATCATCAGAAAAAATTCAGTTTAATATCAGTATGAAGATCAAATTTGTACAAATCATTTTTGAACTGATTACATAGACTGTATAATGTACAAAATTTTTGCGGGCACAAGTATTCACCCCCTTTACTATGCCATACTTAAATCTGCTGTAGTGCAGCTAACCGGGTTTAGAAGAGAATAACTGTTTCAGAGAAAGGCAGAATGCCTTTGGAAATGTGAGATATTTATTTCTCCCCAGGTGTAGCAAGTGTTGTCACATCTCTCTACCTGTGCTTGTACTACAATGTGATCATCGCCTGGGCCTTGTGGTATTTCTTTCATTCTTTTCAGGTGAGTTCGCCTCACAGATCTGCTCAAAGGGTCACCTGTAAGCAACCAGTCCAAAGAAAATCCCAACTGCCCTATGTCCTTCATCACAGATGATGGTGTTCATACCACTATCCATAAATGATTTCTTTCTTAATCTATGATGAACAACTCCCTGGTGCCACACTAACCAGCACACAAATGAAGCCTTAGCTAGATTGTTTGGATGGACTTCCAGTTGTGAGCTCCATCTGTTGCACCTGCAGGCTGTGCTTCCCTGGGCGGAGTGCCCTGTTGGTGGAAATCTGACGGGCGTTCAGGAGGAATGTGAGGCTGGCTCCCCCACTCAGTATTTCTGGTACAGGGAAACGCTAAATATCACCTCGTCCATTGAGGAGGGTGGTGGCTGGCACAGGGGACAAGCCCTCTGCATCCTACTGGCCTGGGCAGTTGTGTACCTCTGCACCATCAAAGGGGTTGCATCCACAGGAAAGGTATAGCCTCCAACAGCCTCCTACATCCATCCAAAAAACCTTAATGTGTTTTTGTGTTAGTGTCTTCTCATGGGCCTTCTCAAGGACATAGAGGCATCAGCTATGTAATATTTTTAAGGGGGATGAAATTATATTTGCTTTCATCCATCCATCCATCCATCCTGTTTCATAAATTGCTTGTCCTGGTGATGGTTGCAAAAGTCTGGAGCCTGTCTCAGAATCAATGGGTGCAAGACAAGGAGGAGTACACCCTGGAGGGGATACCAGTCCATCACATTATTATTATTATTGCAATTATTGCTATTACCAACAATGTAAACACAGAGTTCGAATTTGGATGATTTTGGGAACTCGGGCAGACATACAGTACTGTGCAAAAGTCTCAGGCCCCTGTGGGAAAAATGCTATAAAGCGAGGACGGTTCCAAAAATAATGCCATGAATACTTATTAATCAATAAACCTTCTAAAAAGTGCAGTAGACAAAAAACCCTCAGTCAGATCAATATTTGGTGGGACCACCCTTTGCCTTTAAAACACCATCAATTCTCTTATGCAAACTTGCATGCAGTTTAAAGTAGAGCTTGGTAGGTTCTTCCAAACATTTTGAGGAACTGGCCACAGTTCTTCTGCACACTTTGACTGTCTCTGCATGTCCTCCCAGACTGACTTGATCGTGTTGAGATCAGGGCTCTGTGGGGACCAGACCATCTGTTGCAGGACTCCTTTTTGCTGAAGATAGTTGTGTATGACTGAGATTGGGTGTTTGAGGTCATTGTCAGGCTGCACAATGAATTTGGGACCAACCAGAAACCTCCCTGATGGTAGCTAAGAATCTACCTGTACTTCGCCACAGACATTGAAGTTGCAGGCCTAACACTTTTGCACAGTACTGTTTGTGGAAGAGAGTGGGTGGAATATGTACTGTATGGACTATAGTGCTTGATCTCATGTTGGGGTAGATATTACTGTCCTGCACCACTTTTGACATCATGTCAGGAAGGTAGTGAACCTGATACCACACCTAGAAAGCACCTGTTGCCTCATGATAGCCACTCCTGTTTTTATACATATGTACATAAATGAACAAAGCAATATTACTGCCTTGAGCAATACTGCAAAATGTGTGGAAACCAACACCCCAATGTCTTTCGTTGCAGGTGGTGTATTTTACTGCCACTTTTCCCTACTTAGTCCTCATTATTTACTTGATTCGCGGAGTCACTCTGCACGGGGCTTTTAATGGCATCAAATACATGTTTACACCAAAGGTAAAAACAAGACTAAACTTATGGGTGTGTGTTTTGTGTATAAGTGTATTGAGCTGCCTGTATTTTCCATGTGCATTTATTTTTGTGGTTTATTTGCTCTTGTTTTGCGTGGCCGCTGCCTAACAGATGGAGCAGCTGGCCAACCCCATGGCATGGATCAACGCTGCCACCCAGATATTCTTCTCCTTGGGCCTGGGTTTTGGATCTTTGGTGGCTTTTGCCAGCTACAACCAGCCACACAACAACTTCCAGCGGCAGGCCGTTGTGGTGTCTGTCATCAACAGCGGCACCTCCATCTTCGCCAGTGTCGTCACCTTCTCCATCTATGGCTTCAAGGCCACGTTCAATTATGAGCGCTGCCTGGAAAGGTGATGGTGTCTCTTTCTCACCCTTCTCTAGATGCAAACACAATATTTTCTCTATGGCTTTGCCAGGATTGCCAGGACACCACCCTGACAAACGTTCCTGCATGATTTCAGAACACAAATTATGCCAGTAGTACTAGGCCAGTCCTGGAGGCAGGCCATCCAGGCCAAATCGCTGTTTATTAATACATCCTGGTGAGACAAACACCTTGAGTATGAAACAGTTGAGTATCATACCTGTCTGGTCTCTCTACCTGCCAGTGTTCTGTTGAGTTCCACTTTAATTGCCCAGGAGGGCTGGGCAGCTTCTGGCACTTGGACCCCCTGAGGCTTATTTTTCTCTCTCGCCTTTTTTGTTTCGGAATTTTCCTGTGTTTCTCTCCCGCTGGCAGGCTTACCCTCCTGCTTTTTTAGCTAGTATAGTTCCTCTTCTCATTTAATGCATAGCTAATCTCTTACCTGTACCCTTATTCCGTATCTGTTAAATCTGCTGTTCAGTGCTCACTAAAAACAAAATAAATTGAATTTCTTAGGACGGGAATGCTCCTGTTAAACACCTTCGATATGACAAAGGACACGATCAACATAGAAAATCTCAACCACTGGATGACCGAGCTAAACAGAACTTATCCTGAAAGGTTTTCCAGCTTGTCCGTCCAGCTTGAGAGCTGCGCCTTGGAGTCTGAATTAGACACGGTAATTTTGAATGTTGAACTCATGTTTGTTCTGTGGGAGGAAACCACAGGAGCACCAGGGGGAAAAAATTCACATGAACACAAGGAGAACATGAATGTATCACACAAAATGAGCTGGACTCAAATCCATAACTAAACCCACAGCCCTACCGCTGCGACGCACCAGTATTGCTTGCTGTTTCAACGTGCCACCCTGTCTGATGTTCCAAAACCAAAAAGAAGTTAGACTCTTTGCTAGACAGATTGCTGCATTACATGTCTGGAAAAATTTACATTTTGTGGTCTATTCCACAGGCGGTGGAAGGTACAGGCTTGGCATTCATTGTGTATAGTGAAGCCATCAAAAACATGCCAATATCTCAGCTGTGGTCCGTGCTCTACTTCTCAATGCTGCTGATGCTGGGGGTGGGGAGCATGCTGGGAAACGTGACAGCTATCACCACCCCGCTACGTGACTCCAAGTTCCTGTCAAGGCACCTCAGCAGCGAAGTCCTTAACGGTGAGGTTGTCTTGCCAGTACCAAGCTGTGGCCCGTTGAATTCTGTTACACCTATACCCCGGTATGTGACTGTGACTGGTTTGCAGAAATGGCTCAAACACTGCAAACATGAATATCAGGAAACCATTTCCATTATTTCTTATGAGGAAAATTATAATAAGTTCCAGGTTCATTCGAGAAACCCTTAATTTCCTTAAAATATCCCTATCACCCTAAAATACCTATTTCGGCGTGACAAATAACACTAAACACAAATGACCCAAATACCAAACAGTTAAATGAGGTCATTAATATGTCGTTTTGGGTTTATACTCCGTAATAATAGCAACAAACATTTGATAGTCAACTTTTATAAAAATGAAGAAATTAAAATAATACAGAAGAGAAAAAACAATAAAATGTACCAACTGTAACAAACTATTCCTGGGGGACTACTGACCGAACAGAAGTGACCAAAATGATGAAGCGCAAACTGCATTTGAACCCGGGCCACAAGAGGCAAAGACGGAGAACAGAGATACCGGGCACAGAGCTGCCAAATAGTGTCACGCTTGCACTCGCACCCATTCTCAAGAGTTCTCTGATGTGGTTCAGCTTCACTCGGACAGAACTCATTACGCTGGTGTTTCTCTACTCGGCTACTGAGTCGGATATTAGTATATACCTCTCTTTATATTGGGAACTTGGAAACCGGGACCTTGGATACCGGGGTATATCTGTATTCTAAACAAATCAGCTTGTTGGTGTCACCAGCCAGGATGATGTGTTTGCTGCTCACTGTTCAGAGTAAAAATGAAGATTCATATTGCCAACCCTAACTGTTTTATACTATCCAATTGCATGGATGTGCATCTGACTGGACAATCAGATGTATAGGTGCTAAATAATGTTTGCTGACTACTATTTTTGTTGTTACTGGTTGCTCCTGAAGGCTTGGTTTGTCTCCTGTGCCTGCTGCTCAGCCTGGGCTTTACAACACGCTCAGGGAACTACTGGCTCACCGTCTTCAACGACTATGCTTGCACCTTCTCTCTGCTCTTCATTGTGCTCATTGAGATCATAAGCGTGTGCTACATCTACGGACTGAAACGGTATGCCGGAGGCTGCGTACTGCAGTTCGTAAAAAAAGAGGAAGCGGATTCTATCGGCATTTAATAGCAAGACAAGCTGAAGAGCTTTGGAAACTCTTTCTCAGCTGGGTACTAATGGTGGGAATGCAGAAATCGCTTTGGAAGTGTCAAGCCAATTTCTTTCTAATAAGAATTTAAAAGAGAACAATGTCAGATATTAAGTTTTTTACATATTTGAAAATTTGAACCAGCTGCTAGGTGATATGTGTAACCGTGGCTCCAGTATCTGCACAGTTTTGTGAAACTGTTGATTGTGCCCTTCCCCATGTGAGACAGGTTTGAAGAAGACATTGAGGACATGATTGGCCACCGACCCAACTGGTATTGGAAGATAATGTGGATTGTGGTGGGTCCCCTCATCATCATCGGGCTGTTCCTCTTCTACATCAGCAGCTACATAATGGGAGGAACACCTAGCTACCAAGCATGGGACAAGGATCTGGTAATATGTCATAGTTCTCTTCCATGCCCAATTCCTCCTCTCTGTCACCAGCGGAAGGTTCCAGTTGCTTTCAGAAGCCTCCTTATTCATCAAGCTGTTGCATTCATTTCCTCTCCTTGCCTGTTTGACAGGGAAAGTCCGTTGCTAAGAAGTACCCAGCGTACGTGCAGATCTTCATCGTGCTCCTGCTGCTGTCCTCTGTCAGCTGTGTGCCGCTTGTGGCTTTACACACATACTATAAAAGCAGGATGAAGAGGCCTAAGGAAGAGGTCAACAGCTGCCCTTTAACCTCCAAGGAGGCATCCTGAAAAGAAGCCGTGTGTGGGGATCTTTCACGTATCGGAGGGATTGCCGGCAATGTCTGCGCCACACAAGCCCAAACCGGGGTGGAAGTTCAAGTTTATACACCTGAAGGCTAATAGCATTTCTCATGACATCTTTTATGTGCAAGGAGTATGTGTGTTTTTTGAGAAAAGCGCCATGTAGAAATAAACTGACTTGTGTGTTTAGTACATCATTGACCAGTCAGTCTGCTATTACTACTAAAAGTCTAACCCATATTATTTAGTTAGGACTGGGGGCCTGTGCCAGCGGTGTCACCTATACGGGCTTCACTGCACATGTGCCACTGTGCTGCCTGTTGTCTGAGTTACAGCATCACATGTTTGGAAGTAGAATGACAGCTGCTGTACTGAAATTATAAACCCACTATATGTTTAGCATTTTTTAATTGTACTGCACCCAGTTATATGTGGGATAAGTGTAATTTGGATAAATTACGCAATTCAATACACAAATGACAGTTAGACAGATAGGTGAGGACGTGACATTTAGCCAAAAAGCATTTATTATATAAAACAAAGGGGAAAAAAAACTGTACAGGCTGAAGTTAGAGCAGATGGGCTGGAAATGAAAGGTTTTATCTCCTGGGTCCTCCTCTTCCTCTGCCTCTTCCTCTCCCCCTGCCTCTGCCCCGACCTCGCCCACGCCCGGCCACTACGGCAGAAAGAGGGAAACAAGAGTCGCTCATTAGCTGCACCATTCAGTTACAGGTCACTGTAACATCCCAGCAAGCATCTTCATCAGTGTATAGAAGACATAACTTAAAATATCTAAGCAACTGTTCAACCACTGTCTAACTCAAAGAGCTTCAAACACTATCCTCCCAAGTAATTTCTACTATCTTCACAAACTTATTCATAATTAAACTGCAAGTGTAACTTCTTGTACTTAAAAGTTTACAAATTTTATACAAACATTTCTCCACTTGTTTTAAAAATGTAATATTTTATTGTATATATGATACTTACACAACTAGCTAGCAACATTAAGAAGTATGAGTGCTCTAATAACTTATGACAACCTTGAGCACCAGATAATCAAACAACTTTAAAACAATCTGGGAGGCACACAGCAGGGCAGCTGGTGGAGCTGTGCTTATATCTGTTGCCTTGAGCTCAAACAATCCAGGTTCAGATCCCATCTCCTGCTTTAGTGCCCTTAAGGAAGGCACTTACCCTTAATGGCCCAAGTAAAAAATTATCCCGCTATACAAATGGACCAGTCACTCTGAGTGTGTCAGCTAAATGAATATAATGAAAAAACAGGTTTAAAGACTGTTGATGTTTAAATCTGTTCTGAAAGAGAACAGGCTTAGAAATCAGAAAATCAGATGACAGCATCTCCAAAGGCAGTGTGCTGTGGTTTTTCCAAACCTGGAGCCCTGGATCACTTTCGAGAACAATCCCCTTGCAATGAGCACCAAGTGCAACATCAGGGCTTCATTATACATGTGTTCTGATAATTGTTTGGGTGGGACTGGGGACTGACGATCATGACACCTTGAGCACTTGCTCCCTTGCCCCAATTGTCGCACTCCAAAAAGAATTCATGCCATCTTCAACATAACAAACGCAAGGCCCAGTGGAGTAAACTAGTAAACTCTCACAATTACACAACTGTTTTGGGCAGTTCTGTCCAACCCACATCTCAAACCAGAGTATAAGCCAACCATCGTATTCACACAATAATCCACAATTTGTAAAATATAATCTGTGTTTTAAAGTATAATTATTGCAGACGAATGTCAGGCACTAAGCAGCAGTATGTAGAAACACAGCCCTGGGGGCCCATTTTAAGGAAGTGAAGTGCTTTCCAGTGCCCTACAGGTTACCCCCAGGTCACAACATGCTTTATCATGCTACATCTGTGTGCTTTCCACCTGCCCTTACCAGCTTCCCTCTTCTTTGACTTGATTTTGGGCTCAATGTCCACAAGTAGGGTGTCAAGCGGCAGGCTGTCCGGCAGGATGAAATAGCGTATGTTGTTTCCACGGATACTGAGGGATTCCAGCTGGGTGGGCTCCCTGTTCTTTAGCGTCATCTTAACAGCTTTCAGGTGAGTGTTCATGCTGATGTCCACACCTGTGGGCTCACAAACAGTCAGCAGAAACAACAAGATGATGCACTGCAAACAGCAGGAACACAGCAGACAGAACCACACCTGTGATTGTTCCATGAACCTGGGTGCCATTCTTCAACTCGATGGTGACCGTTTCATGACTTAGCTTCATCAAAAATCTGTATGGGTGAGGTTAGATTTAGCAGCACATATGGTGAGAGTAACAGAAAAGAGATTTAGCTTGAAGCCACACAGACGAATTGCTTAAAAAAAAAACAAACCATAAAGAAACAAAGTATATTTAAGAAACTCAAGCACATATGGAAACGCAGCAAAATTCATCCTGTAAGTGTTACTGCAATTTCAAATCATCAGCTTTCCACCGTCTTTCTGAGACTTCACTCTGAACATGTTCTCACACTTTATTCGCACCACTTTTACACTACAATATAATCTCACTCATTCATTCATTCGTAAAAGTCACTTCCTGCCGCTATCAACATGCACAACCTCAAATGTAATCTAAAGCCATCCTCCACAAGACATCTGTTTATTTTAATTCTATTAAAGATTGGAATTTAAATGTAAAACAGGCATCAAACATACCGCACAAGTTTCATTTTTACAGACGACTCTGTCGAGAAATCCTCGACAAAAGTAACAAAAAATTACAGACTGCAGCCCCGACCGGCTCCTCTGTCGTTCAGTTTACGATGACCCGGAAGTGGATCGTGGTGAAACGGGAAGCTGAGTGAGTTGTGACCCGGGAGAGAGACTTAGGTGACAACTGCGCCTCTATCGGCTGGCGGGAGAAGAGCAGCACCGGCGGATTTGAATTATTTCACACTTCAGTTTAATAAAACGACGCCCATTCTTTATAAAGCCAGAGGTTTGCATCTTTAAGTAGAAAGTGCATAATTAGAACCTATGTAAAGGTGTTTGGAATATTGGGCGTTTTTATGCTCGTCTGAGTAGCTGGACTAATCTTTTCCGACAGGCTGAGCCCCCCCACTGGCAACATAGAAAAATGCTTCTACTGTTGAAATTTGAACGGTCTTTGCAAACGATCACTGCTCATTCTTCATTTTGACAAAAATGCTACGTGAACAAGCAAAACTTTTTCTTTTGAAGTGGTTTGTATACAAAGGAAGTCGCGATGATTTTACCCATTTATACAGCTGGGTATTTTTTAGTGTGACATGTTGGCAAGGTGGCAGCTCTTACCACTACTCTACTTGTTGCTCCCCAAATATTTGAAATGGGTGGGTTTTAAAAATATAAGCTCAGAAATTGATGATACTGGCCTTTAAAGTACAAATAATGTAGCCATAGACATGGAATATAACAAATTGAAGAGGCTATATTATGAACCACTTCCCCCTTTAGGCAGAATTATTTTAAAGGATTACAGAAATACAACTATTTGTTCAAATCACACTGACATGTATTTACAATCATTGGTACAGATCTAAACAGCACATATGAAGTAGTTGAACTTACCAGGCTGAACCAAACTTCTCACTTCCCATTAGGGGGCTGCAGAGAGTGCACCAGTTGTTCTCAATGCATCAAATAAATTCTTAAAACCACTTTTATATTGTTACTGAATACATGCTTAGATTTGTTTTCTACACGGATAGTAAGGCACTGGTACGGTGAGGAGGTGACCTTCACAGGAGGCCATGTAGAACTGAGCATAAAGCAAACAATGAAGACCTTCTTTTGGACTTGTTAGATGCATCAGCTAGAAGTCAATGTTTGGAGTCCTAGGAGGGAATTTAGAAGTTGAATATTAAGGACAATGCAGCGCTAGAGACCATGTTGATCTCACATAAATGTTTATTGTAAAGTCTGACAGGACACAGAAAAAATGCAGGGTTTGAAATTAAACCAAAGTAATAATAATAATAATAATAACCACCAACTGTCAAATTAATTCATTAAATTAAAAAAAAAAAGTGGAGAATTGTGACATGAAAAACAAACTATTCTGTGGATTAGAATTTACCCACACCATGGAGAGCTACTTTCAAACCTATTCAACTATTGTAAATAAAAAAAAAAAAAACTAATCATAATAGATTTTGTCTATTTCCATAACCCAACAACATTAATGAAACCTAAGTTATAAAAATAAGGTGGACCAGGTACCATCATATATTTAACATTTTATGCCCTTGACTTTTTCATGGACATGTATTTTAGATAGAAATCCCAATATAAGTTGTACAGTACATAATTACAAGGTCTATATATATATATAATACATAGATAATCTTAAAATGTACATTTTACAAGTAATTTATACATACAAAGAGGCAAGCATGAATTGGTCAAGGATAGCTCAGTTTTTTGCCAACAAGCCCAGGAGTCCAGTTGAAACACTTTAACTGTAACATATCATTTACAGTACAGTAAACCCCAAAGCCAATAAGAATGTAAGACTAACAAATGCCAACTGCGTACAGCAGCAGTTAAATGACGAAGCCCTCAAATAAGCAAGTAAGGATCTATAAGCCTGAAGCACGTGCCATTTGTGAATCTGCATGTGGTGTTTGCCTTTCTAGATATGTACAAATTTACAGTTTGGACCACTAATTTAAACAAAGGCATAATTAATGATTTGACATTCAGCAACTATGCTTGAATCCATCATAAAACGCAGTATTACTAGTAACGCACGACTGTGGGTGAGCAGTGAGAAACACACCCGCATCCCCCCACTGAAGACACACGACGCAGGTAAAATTGACAGAACTGAGTGTGTGAGAGGGGAAGCACATCCAAACACACTGGCAACTCGTCTCCCAGATCATGCTGCATCACTATTTTTTTTAACTGATGAAAAGAAAACGTGTGATTTAAAGTGTATTGTTTACCAAAACATTTAGCATGTTTATTGCACTGTTTAAAAGAGCAGAATTTGTCATATCTAACTGCAAACTGCAATGTTCCAGTAATGTTTGTGGGGCTGTGGCTTCCCAGAACCCCAAACATTAACTTCACCGTGACATTTGTGCAGCCTGGAAAAACAACATCCAAACTAACCTGTAAGCCTGGCTGTTTTGTGGAGGAATATTCTGGAAATATGCTCAGGTGAAAGGTGACTACAGTACATCCCAATTTGGAGCCCAATTTGAAAAGCTATGCAATGCCAGTTGTTTTTGTGGAACCTCAAACATCTCAGCTGTACCCAGAACGACCTGTGAGCGCAAGACGCCAGTGATCAAACAAAAGTGCAAAACGGGGCTGAGATTGTACAGATTTGGTGTTCTTTCTTCTTTTCGTTTATTACACGTCACTATTCTGATCAGTGAGTTCAATAAGGCTTATGTCATTCAAAAGGATGCCCAAAACAGGAAAAATGGACAGTTACATACATCCCAAGCAAGTACTTTGTCAAGTAGGCGCCAAACTACATTCTACAGATACTTCAAGCACAAAGTAAGCGGCAAAAGTGGCAAATACGCCAAAACATCAACTACACAAAAACAAGTAAGGGATTTGGTTGACTTCCAGTGTCATTCACACAAACTCTGTTGGATATCTATTGTAGTGCTAACAACTTCAATTTAAAACATACTGAGAAAAACTACTGGAACTGAATTCAGGAAACACTCAAAAAGAACATACAAGACAGAAACCATTTCTCTAGCACTGTGTTTCCTTAGTTTTTCTTCTTTTCTACTGAGATATTTAGAAGGGGACCGATCCAACTGCTGACTAGTGCTGACTCCCCCCCCCTCCTGACAAAAAGGGGATGCAGACACACAGCAGCTGAGGTAATATTTCAGAAACACTGAAGTAACACAGCAGTAATGTTCTGGAAACATGGAGGTAACATTGCAGAAACATTCTTGAAATGGGATGTAGAGTGGATGGTACTCAAAAATTTCTAGTGCAGAAAGCTATGTGCTGAGTCTCGAACTGCTTTCAGAGGAGTGCGCATGAACACTAGACACAGTGAAAGATGAGCTAGCAGTTCTGGAAAGAAGAGAAAAGACATTCGTAAAATTTGCTTGGTGCTTAACCAGAGATGCAAGGTGTGGACTAGAAATGGTGTTACATGAATAGTGTGGAAAGCAGGTCAGTACAGGCTCCAGGCCTGGTGAAAGTGGGAGGAGGAAGAGTAGGTAGAACAGGAGGAGCCTGATGAGCTGAGCTGCTTTCCACACGCACACATTCAGTCCATCTTCTCCTTCTGCACAAGCTTGGGTGCGTCCACGAAGTCCAGGCCGTTGAAGAGGATAACGGCAGCTGTGCATGCACTGGCCGTGCCCCAGAAGAGCACGTAAGCCAGGGTCTCTGTCCACGTGTCACCTGAACAAGGAGGCGGCATATCAACCCTACCTCACATGCTGGTCAATCAGACTCCATAGGGAAGGCAAAGCACTTAAAAACTCATGTAACTAGCATGTTTCCCCATCATAGTCAGTATACAGATTTCCATTAAGGCACAGGGGCCTAACACTTATTTTTCAAAGGGAAACCCCAATGTTACTACGGTAGCATTTACTTCTAAGACATTTTTCCACAACAACAGCAGCAGCAATAGAAGAAACAATTCACTTACCAGCCATAAGAAGGCAAATTATACACATAGAAAATGCAACCAACATAATTATGGGAAGCTAGAGGAAGAGAGAGACAACATGTTAGAGAGAACTGCATTCAAAACCAACATCCCAGTAAATGACTGATTTGTAACAAAAAAAAAACAAACAGGTTGACAAGGGCATTGCACATGGTGAACAACCCATAGGTCACCATCTCCTCTACTCACTGTGAGGAACTTCCAGTCCTTCTGCACACGAAGTGGTGTTGATCCTTCGCCCTCATCCACAGCATAGTTGCCGAGGAACAGATCAATGGAGTCCTGGAAAGCAGCACACAGAGATAAAAGTAAGCCTCGGCAACGCTACTGTATACCAGCTCCACGTGGAACTACAGGAGGTTCTTGATTTACAACATACATGAAAGCTGTCCCATGAATCTTATATTATTTCAGTCCTAACGTTATCATAATGTCTAATGACAACCTTTTTTTATTGACTTAGGAGTATTTGGGTAGCTATCGTTAATTCTGACTATTTGACAGTATTACTGTTTAAACATTTGTACTCTCATCCAGCGTTTACTCCTTCTAGTGCCCAATGATTCTGGGATAGACTTTGGACTGCTGTGGCCCTGAAGAGCACAAGTGGTAAATGAAAGTGAGTGAGCGAGCGTGTAAACATTAGTATACTAATACAGTATATTATTTTTGAGTCGGACTGTGATGGTGTTGGGTATCTAGCAGTGACTGAGTGTTAAAGGTTGTTTTATTTACAGAACTTTTCCTTTATTTCATTCAAGTTACTTTTTATTCATATGTCTATTAATATTTGTTTTTCAACTTTTAATGTCAGAAAAATCGCTACACAAAGTAGATTACCTGTCTGAAACCGTCAGAAAAGTTGTTCTTGTAGTACCGGATCATGGAGTTCCACCCGTCCATCATCAGCCCCCACTGGGTCCGCTTCCCTGTCCTAAAAAGAGAAGGTATCTGAAACTCAAACTACCTCACTCAAACTTAAGAATACCCACCTTAACTATGAACATCAGCACATGCAGGCATGAATGGTAACACCCACAGCTAATGTTTCTTTCAACTCTAAGAAAAGTTCTCAATTTCAATGGATCCATCCAATTAATCTGGCTGTCAAAAAAAAAAAAAAAAAAAAAAAAAGTTATGCCACTGTTGAATTAAGCTGTTCCATACATGGGGTGCAGCCCCATACAGGATGATGGCAGAAGACAGAAAGGATGACTGTAGCAAATTTTGCTGATTTTAATCCTGGGAGAGTCCCTACTGTTACAATTTAGGAAGTTACTTGTATTTAAATGTTTCAGCTATACTTTTTTTTTTTTTTTTTTTTTACATCTTGGTCATTAAGGCACTACTTGTTAAGAAAAGGACTGGGAACATATATTTGATTTATTACCTTGTGAAATCAGTCTTTAGCGCTCCAGTCCCCGCATACTGCTTGGCACAAGCATTGGCATTGTCAGCCCATGCTGGTGAGAGAGTGAACGAGAGAGAAAAGTACCCATTTCAATGAGGGGACCAGGAAAGGGATGTCATCTTCAGCTGATAAAGTGACTAATAGTATCTCCTTATGTCTGGGAGTGGAGTGGCTCACCATTTTTGAAGATTTTTTCAAACTCAGCCTGCTCCTCAATACGCTGGCCCACATGCAGAACCCCAAGCCTCTGTGAAAAAGTGTGTAGATACCAGTTAGTCTGAATGAAGGACGAAGGCTGCTGGGGATGAGCCAGTCTAAATGCGCTATAAGAGGCTGATTGTTACTTAGATTACTAACACATGAATGGGCAGTTCAGTCCTGGACTTGGTAATTCAATAAATCACAAGAGTTTTGTAGTATTTTAACTCTGTAAAAAAGCAAAAAAGCTTAGTACAGAAGGTAGGCAATAGTCATTAAATTAGGGAAATACTTTATAAAACCAATTATTTCAAAGCTCTGTTGGTCAATAAACATCTAGGATCAAGCCTGGACATCTGCTGTACCAGTTCTAGATATAATGTTTACTTGGCTATGCAAGACTTGAAATTTTAGCCTCTAAAGCTATGTAGCCAACATCAAGCTGCATGCAACCTCTACATATTTCAGACAAATTAAGGATTTTTAGGAAGGAAACGCTTCATGATGGGATGCAGATCCAAACCTGTAACTGGATTTGCAGCGAACGACGGGCCAGCAGGCTCTGTATGACATTGGTCCGGTCCAAGCAGTCCATACAATTGCTACGAAACGTACCCTCTTGTTGCAGCAGCACCTTCCCATCCATGTCCACCAGAAAATACCTGTAAAAAGACAGTTATTTGCATCATAACAATTTGCATGATGGTGCTTCCAGAAACAAGAAGTTTCTGCAGAGTAAGGCACCATGGTCTGCATAAAGGCTGCCTTCTACGTCTCAGATATTCATGTGATCCAAATGAGCATGTACCCATATTCATCTTGCATTTCTGACACAGCATCCACCAGAATCTGCAGACGGTCCCATCTCATACGGCTGCACTCCTTATGGAAATCAAAAGCTATATACCTGTGGGGGGACAGATTTGCACACACCATTCTATAAGAAATGGGAGTTTTCTTGATTGGAAACAGTGTCAAAATGATTTATGTTAGTGCTGTCAGCCATTACTTCATCCGTTTCAAATGTGCAGTCCAAGAAGACTGAAAACACATGAGGGTTTGTTACTTACTTGACCATACCGTTACCCAGACTGGAAGCCATCTTAGCAAAGGCTTCTTCCAAGGGCTTCTCTGAACCTTTCTGATTGACCTGTGATGAGCAGTACACACACACACACACACACACACACACACACACACACAAACAAACAAATTGATGACAACCAGCATACATAAATTTATAGTTTATTTTAGAGATTTATTACAATACTACCCTAACTGTGTTCCAGACAATGAGGACATACCAAGTTTAAAATGACTTGTTTTCCATAGAGGATATTTTGGGAGTCAAAATGCCTCTGGAAGCCATCCATCTATAAAAGAAATGGAGAACACCAATAAGTACTGAACATCTTAAGTGGTTATTTAGGACGCTGTAAGAACTGTGGTAAACCTCACATGGTTGCTGGATTTGCTGATCTGTGGCTTTGGCTTGTATTTGAGGTTGGGCCTTTGTGACCAGAAGAAGGGCATGGACCCACGAGTCTAAGATGAGAGAGAAGACAGGAAGTGCCTCTTCAAGAAATCTTTCAATGTCCACACATGTACATTTATTTCAAATACTTCACTTTCAAACTACCTGCACAAAGGAGGCCTTCCCCCCATTGTACTGAACTATCTGTTCCGTTTCAACAAAGTTAGCAGCGTGTCCTTCTGAGTCGATACCTGAGAAAGAAGAGTGAACAGAGAAAGGTGAGGAATGATGCGTTATTAAAGTGCAATATATCTAGTTTTTGTTCAAATCCGAGATCCTCCAATTCTGATATAACTCAAATTCAATTTATTTACAGTAGTTGTGGATCTTTGATTCACATAGATACAATGACAAAATATAACAGACAGGTCAATAGCGTTACTACTCCACAACTTGTTCAGCTGGGGTCAGTGTGACACATGGGAAGGCAGCAGTGAGCGTTGAGGTAGTAGGGGGTGTTTGGACTTACCTCGCACATAGTAACGCACCCCTGCTCGGAAACAGCTCCTCCGGGAGATGAGAATCCAGTCGAAAGTTTTTCCGTTGATGCAGCAGGATTTCATTGTGATGACTGAGCAGCCAGTAGTTAAAGGTCTCATCAAGCAAGCAAAGTAAATTCACATAGAACATCTGCATGTGCATGTTAATATATGTAGCATATTCTTGAGTTGTTTTTTAATATCTGCATTAAAGAAGGCAAGTGCTGTGTTCATGCCATCTGCATATCTGTCTAGTTGGCACAAAAAAACAGTTTAGTGTCAAAGTCATCTGATGTTATCTTTTTGTCATAAATGGAGATTCCAACAGAAAACGAGCATGCGGTACAGTGGGCCGAGTAAAACTCAGGAAATACAGGAAACAGGTAAATGGGTATGAAAACTTACGGTAAAGGTATTTATAAAAACTCTCAAAAATAATTTCTTTATAGACTTTGAAACTCAGGAGATTTAAAACAGGTAGCAAATATGAAACAAACACAGAATGAGCAGTTTCAAAGTCATAATTTAGTCTGAACAGCCTATGTAACAAATGACATTAGAGCAAACCCTCAATTCACAAAATTAATCAATTCCTGAAAACAGCAAGCATACCAATATGTCATAAACTGAAAGCCTATTTCCCATTATTTTAAATGTGGAAAAATAATAAAGCCTTGTCTCTAGGAGGTCCCTGTGCAATGGCCAGTGGGAAAGCCCAGAAGACAGAGTAACAGAACTTTGTGAAGGCTGAACCTGTCCACATGGTTCTCAGTGTAGCTTAAGAACAAAGATGAGACAGTTCACAAAATGAAGTTGCTCAGTCCTTCAGTCTATGCTGTGTTGTCAGCTCATCGTGACCTTATGTCCCACATTGGTGGAAAGTAGCTTTTCACTGTCATGCACTTTAACACACGCCATTATTGCTGATTGGTAAGATTAACAGAAAAATTACATAAACAAAGGATACATCCATGGATAACAGGAAATGCAAACTTATGAAGCTGTAGGAAAAGTCAGCCGGGTTCAGATTTCAGTTAGTATGCAGTACATTTTCCATTCCTTTTTTTTTTTTTTTTTAAAAAAAAAATCCCCTTTATCTGTACCTCAGGCTGTGCAATGAGATCTCTGAGGAGGTGTCCATTCCAGACAAACCTCTGGTCCGCCTATTAAGAGGGGGGAGGGAAACACAAGCTATCAATCAAAGACCAGGTATATAAATAATAAAGCACCTGACTGGCCAGGGAGGTTGTCAGTTATGTAGGTCGGTTACTTATCAGAGATCACCCTAAAGTAAGACTTACTAACAGCATCATCAGATGTTATCCAGATGTGACAAACCTTGCTTGACTACCATCATGTAACACTCTGGTATATTAGAGGGCAGGGAAGTTAGACACCACTGTTCCACTGTGGAAGAGAACGGTGTACTGGCTTGGATCACGCTGCCACTTCATATGAAGCATCTTCAGTGTTTGACTCTACAATGGCTTATCCCCCCAAGCCATTTACCCGCTCCAGCAGGCTCATGTCCTGAAAGTCAGGGCTGGTGTTGGCTAGTCGCTGTAGAGTATGCGTCAAGTCATAGTTGGTGGCAAAGTAGAAACCGTCCGTGGCCAGCACATTGTTAATCATGGACAGGAATGTCTTGTTGTCTTGCATCTGCAACAGCAGCAACAACAGTAGAATTATAACAAAACTGTTTTTAAGGAAAATTCTTCTTATATCTGTGTTGCATCATTAATGAAAATTAAATCTAAGATGAATTTAACATTTTCTTTTAAACAGAACCTGAAACATACAGCCTTGTACTTGACTCTATAATGAACATTTATGAGACTGTTCACTGACTTCATGGATCTTACTGTGCAGGTAGCTTACTTTGAATACTTTGCTTATTGTACCACAGGTAAGCCTTGCTGTTCCTAGGTGACATTACTATCAGCCTATCAGGGTAAAGGGTCTTTTGCAAGCCCTTTTAGAATGGAAGCTTTGATTAATAACTTAACTGACAGGGAGAGAACATTTATTTTCTTGCCAACAAAAGATGGCAAAAAGATTCTTTCAATAAACAACTGAAAATAAACTGCTGAGTTTAATACTGGTTGTGAACATATTCTTGTTTAGCACGCAATTCTGGCTGTGAAAGGTTTGAACATTACCTGGTCATCAGTGAGATGTAGCATGGTCTTCTTGTAAGAGATGACATCAAAGTCAACTGCCTTCCACACATTGTGCCCAAAGAGAACGCCTACTTTCTTCTTCTTGGTGATGACCACTAGGTACATGCCTAAAGGCAGACAGTCTTAATTCAGGTCTGCAGCTGTGGTTTTATCATGAGTACAACACTAAAACCTTCTCACAAGAGAGAACCTACAAGATATAGGTCAAGCGTGAAACTTTCCTTTTAAATTGTCTACACCAGGGTAGAGAAACAGGGGGCACACGTGGTGGTGTAGAGGTTAAGAAAATGATTACTTCCTGAAAAGTTACAATTTCAAATACAATGAAGAGAACTGCTGGTGTACTCATGAGCAACCTAGATTAGCTCAAGTACATACGTGTAAGATGTATAAATGGTGATCTATGGTTTCTTTAAATGAAGACTGTATTCAGAATTTTAATGCGATAGGATTAATCCTCAAGAGTCGTCATGTCTGCATGACTAAGCATCTTAGTATGAAAGGATATAACCCTAAGGATACAGTTAAAATTAGCTTCCTGATTTATATTTTGTAGATTCCTGAATCACTTGACCAGCTGTTTTTCCTCCAGCTCAGTGGTATTTTATTCTGTACAGCTGTTTTACAGTACTGGAACTGATACTGCACAGTGTGAGTGCAGTGATCCTCCTTGCTTTTTGCACTGTGAAATATGTCTTCTGTTTAACAGTTATATATAGACCACTTGTAATCATGTACTCAGTTATGGAGGGGAACCTGTAGCCTAGTCTGAACAGAATGATTGTTTCAGAGAGCTGTAGATTTTGGTTTTTTAATTAACCATTCCCTTAACTAAAGCCCCATCGTGCAGAGGGATCCTGTTGATGGGTGGGATGATGTGCACACACCTGCCACCAAGCGAATGGTTCCCATGATTCCACAGATGGGCCTGGTAACAGCAGCTGGAGGGATGTCCTTCCTCCCTGGAGACAAAATTTAGCACACTCAACATCACTGACTGTTGCAGGAGCTGACCAGTCAGAAAAGCAAAACCATGATTTTGCAATCACGTCAGGACAAAGGGAAAAAACTACCACTATGATCAAAACGAATCAGTTAATGTTATGATGGGGTAAAGTCCACCATCATCAAACTAATTATGGACCCATTGTGAATATTATTAAATAATAGACTGCATTGTCTTGTTAATAGTGATCATTGTTAGGCAGTACTCAGCAGTTTTTAAGTACAGGTTTGGTTTGAATGTTATTGCTTTATCTGTTATTTTGTCCTTGTGTGAATACATGAAATCCTAGTCAAGACTACCTAAAGCGACATCACTCTGTTATATCACTTGACACCTCGAGCAACTTATGAATTCATTTATGAATGTCTGCACTTGGCTTTAAACATCCAAATCAAGTGTAAACAGCTCAGCTTGTACCCAGATATGCTGTGAAGCAAATTAAGGATTAGAGCGTGCCCTGAAGAAGAGGCCATATCTCTAACATCTGACATCCGCAGTGTGTGCCTTGAGCTTGTTCAAAAGTTATCTTTCTGCTTCTGTTGAACTTTAACTGTGATACCATTTACATTATGCAGCAGACTGCATGTCAAAAGTTAGTTTATTTTTAACCAGGAGAGTCACTACAGACATTTACCATCTTTAAAGTGGGATAAACCTCAAAAACCTCTGAGCAAAGAAATCTGTCCCCTTGGACCCAAGAGGCTGTGCTCTGATATATTCCATTTTGTGCCCCATTACTGGTATAAAAAGTATCATTCATTTGGATTTGGGTCTCTTATTGTTTTGTCACCACGCAGTTCAGCCTGTATGAGCTGATTTACTTTTGGTCCCTCCCAAAACTGACATCTGAGCACTAAGGTCACCATATACTAAGAACAATGTGACAGCCCTTGTTAGAACTGTTAAACCACACATCTTATTCCTTTCAAGTAACAAGAAGCTGTAAAATTAATCAAACCTAACTGATAAAACTTACATAAATACAAAATTGAATGCAAGATGGTACAGATGGACTTTTCCTACTGAATGCAATCTAACCCAAAATGGATTTCCTTCATCAGACAGCTTTTATTTCTGCATATTTTATAAAGGGAATTGTGTGACATGCATATGCAAAAGAAAACTAAAAA
Organism: Arapaima gigas; assembly: GCA_900497675.1. NCBI lineage: Eukaryota > Metazoa > Chordata > Actinopteri > Osteoglossiformes > Osteoglossidae > Arapaima > Arapaima gigas. The sequence continues at coordinate 632,890 of UFQX01000134.1, forward strand.
CTGTCGTGCTGTGGATATGTCTGTTTTGGTTTTTCATTAGAGTTTAAAAAGAGGAGACTTTATATCCTTTGCAAACTCTCCATGTTTTTCTAAGCCGTTTCAAAATCAGCCATATGTACTACTGAACATGTCATCCTAACACAAGTTACATCCAAGTGAAATGTCATGCAGTCCCTCTTCAAAATAAAACAACGAAGTAGGCAGAGCATGTACAGCATGCTGTAACAAAGCTGTATTGTGTTCCTGCATTGGAAAAATAGACGTCTTTCCATTTGAGCAAAAGCGCTGTCAGCCCGTATTGCCTTTCAGCTTCTTTGGGCCATTATACCCACATTAAAAATTAATTTCACGTTTCCACCTTCCTACTTTCTGTATGTCATAAAAAAGTATGCAGAAATAAGCAGTACGATTAGTCATCGATCAGCATGAAATAGGGTGATGATTCAAACCAATTAAATGAGCGAGTCCTACAAGAGAGCAACTGCCTGCAGGTTAAAGAAGAGCATCTTCTGAATCTCCTGCCACGTATAAATCCCAACCCTGCAAACGTAAGGCCTTTGCATTTGGGATTTTCAATCTACATGAAAAATACTAAAACCTTGTGTCTGTGAGGGAATAGTAGTTCATTCAATGAATCAAATAATTCAACTAATTTAGCATTGCATACTGACAAGAGGCTGCCCTGGGATGGAGTGCTGCAGACAATAAGCACAGGGCCATGGGTAGCTAAAGCAGTAAGCACATAGTAAATGTATTGGAAATAGCTTTACCTTTCTAGTTCAACTGGGATAAGTATGGACTTTGTGTTCTTTGTCCATGATGTGCTTATATGCTATACTCCAAATTAGGGAGCAATTTAGAAGTTACCTTTCAACTGAGATCAAAGTAAGTGAGGTGTAACAGCAACCCCCAGCTCTTACCTGTGAGGGTCATCTCAGTAGACACCCTGTCAATAGCCAGAACGTCAGTAGTGCCATCGTCACATGCCTCGACGTAGAACTTCTCAGGCGTTGTGTGCCTGGGGAAGAACAGTTTACGTGGGAAAATGAGGATACAAAAGTGCAACACTGGTGAATGTCAATTAAATTCTTCATTGTCAAATACAATATAAAGCACAGCACAGGAATTTAAACTGACTGAAGGTAGGCCCCTGATCCAGGAGTGATTACAGTCCCTCTGAAACGGTAAAGGGGTCACCAGAAAAACATCACTATGACAAAAGAACATGGAGCTTAAATGTAGTGTGACACCAAGGGAACCGTTAAGACCCACAACGAGACCTTTTCCCGTACTTAGTGATGCGTTTCATATGAGTACAAACTGAAATGCAGTTATTCTAAAGAAAAAGCTGAACAACACTTCCATGGCAACAATGTCATTTCACTGTTACGAGCTGAGATGGGAGCCTTCACTTACATACAGCAGCAAGTGGTACACATATTAAGAACACAGACTTATCGTTTCTCCCTTACACAAGGTGCTTAACCAAAAACAGAGCAGTAAAAATATTCAGCAGGACAATTGGGTAAAATTGAGGGCAGCCCTGAATTAAAGTGTGAGCTAAGTCCTAGAGTGATGATGGCAACACCTGTACAACCAAACAGTAAGCAAAGCTCCCCATTTGAATGTGGATAACCAAAGTGACAGGAGACACTTGGTCCTGGATTAGCTTTAGACAATTCCCTGCAATATTCAACCACACCATTCCTTGAAACACACCAAACACACACTGAATGACATGGTGCACCAGGAGTAATGAGCAAATCCATCTTTACAGCAAGATTCAGAGATATTATTATGATCTCTCATATACATGGTATAATAACCTGCAATCTGCAGCTTATAGAAAGCAGCCCACCCTAATAAACCATCATGAACGGTGTTAGAATGCATTTCTGTGCAAAACAAACCTGGCACACTAAAAATAGGGTTGGCCTCTTGCAGGAAGTGAGCCAGTGACTACAGGTTATACTGCAGCCTGTGGTCATACGCCCCCTGCTATGTCTTAAGAATCCACCTGCCTTTGTACTGGAACTATGGAAAACTGCCCAGACTGCAATATGCCCTGTCCCAGAAGCTTAGAGGTCTAAACCTCAGTACAAAGGGTTCTTTATCTCATTACTTACTATTTCCTAACACATTCTTTGCAAAACACCTGAGGTCCAGAGGTTTGGCAGAGGTTAGTAGGTAACTGATCAACAAACTCACACCTCTCACCACCTACCTCATCTCTGCTTATTTGTCCTTGCCACATCCTGAGCACGTGTCTGCCTTTTCCTCAGCACGTCCTCTTTCAAAACTCAGACGAAGAAAAATAAATAAATCGCTCATGCTCTCCTCTTGCTCCCAAGTTGCTGAATACCCTTCCACTCAGCACCAGGTATTTACCTGACCCTCTGCTCCCTTGTGAAGACTCATTTTCTCCATTGTGATCTGTCTAAATATCCCTTCTCTTAATCACAATTATTCCCATAGTATGTGATCTTTACTGTAACTTTTGTCCTACATTTAAGTGATGCAATTTCCCTTGTGCTGAATGACAATATATACCTGTGTTGAGCTTGAGTTCACTGCAACACAATATCTGATCCTGGATGGTTATATCACTTTCTGCTTGGCATTAACCTGCCGTAGACAAAGCCTGGAGCTAAAGAAAGATTAATAATAAAACAGTTAATAAGTGGATGATGGCTCTGACCCTGAGGGCTGCAGGGTCTACTGTTTACTTCTCCCGTTTGTCTAGTTTGGGTCTGAGTGACAGCACAAGGACAACTCAGCACCCAGTGGGCCTTTTACGGAGGGGCGTGTGGCTCACGCTAAAGGTTTCTGCCCCATCTTGGCAGTCACAGCTGGAAAAACTTCTGTCTTTAAAAATGGTAACCACCACTCAAGGAAACAAGTATTTTCAGAATTCATTTTAGCTAGGACAATTGGAAACTTGCCAGCTTTTAGGATTCTAAAGAAAATCATATAAAAATATTAAAACAGCCACAGCACAAAGCTTGTTTACCATCAGGTTGCCCCCATGAAAGTGGAATTCTTCCATATACATCCCATATAGAAGAATCCAGTGCTCTGGGTGTGTATGGAAGACAGAACAAATCGAAACAATGATCATAGCAATAGCACAAAACACACACGTTGGGACTGTGGCTGCAAAGAGCATGTTACTGCACCAAACAAGAGGCCTCAGAGAGGCAAACAGGTAAAACAGGGTAAAGAGAAACAGCACCTAATTCACTGACAGGTCATTTTACGACAGAATAATCAGACTTAAAAATGCAGACTTTTTACCTGAATATCTGGTTTTATTTTTTGAGTGATTCATCACTTTGGCAGACAGTTCCGGACGATTTTGTCCCATAGTATTACATATCTTCACCGTGTTCGTCTGTTTGTTCTATGAGGCAGCCGCAAACACACCCCAAAGCAAATAGTACTTACAAATATACAAAATATACCTTTACATATACTTGTACCTGACAGGGCGGCCTGCACAGGTGTATATGTGTAATAAATGTATTTCCAGCGGTTTCCATTTTTCAGTTAACTACCTCAACATTCGTTTAACAACAGTGTTTCCGCGAAACGGGCCGACGATTCATTCAGTTTAAAGTCATTTTACGTAGCAGCTTGTTGGAAATGCGCAAAAACACCCAGACAGACGCAATTAAACGATTTAATGCCCACTTTCCTTACTTTGACGACTTTACGCAGGAGAAAAGTAAATAGCTAGCCAAACAAATAAGTTAAAGTTATCGTAAGAGCGCGATGCGAGGTTTATGCGAAAATGTATACAGACAATTGCTGTTTGGTGTCGGTGCGCTTCGCCCTCAGCGTTAGCTACCGACACGGTGACCGGACGGGCGTCTGCCGGGGGACGCGCGGGGGGCACAATGAGTCCCACGACCACCCGCCGCCTCCCCCGGCCACTGTGTGACCGCATGCCGGCGGCGAACAGACTGTCGGGCCCTGGCTCTCGCTCGTGTTCGCTGCGGTACTTACAGGTTGTACGTCTCGTAGGCGGTCGCCATCTTGCCTCAGTGTCGCTGACCCCGGTGACGTGTCTCTAATGCGGGGAAGTGGCAGCCAGCGCGACAGTTTGGTCAGTGATGTCCGGCCTCTTTGTCGCTTAACTCTTGACTAACTTTGTTAGAATATTTCTTGACACATTTCACTACTTCTTAATAATTTAATCTAGCATTAATAATAACACTATAAAATCCCCAAAAATTACGTATAAGGAAATAGTAAGCCTCTATTTCTGTCGGGCCAGTGGCGCAATGGATAACGCGTCTGACTACGGATCAGAAGATTCTAGGTTCGACTCCTGGCTGGCTCGTTCTTTTAAATTTTTTTTTTAAACTTCTACCTGCGTTATTTCACTTTCTGTGACCACACTTAAACTTTGTCAGTTAACATTTCATACACTCTGAAGTATTTCCTTCGACACGTATTAAACGTTTTAACACTTTAAGAATATGAAGGAAGAAACCATCTCGCGAATAACCAAATAATGTACCGCCACACACACCTCTAAGATCAAAGCTCAGAATACATACAGATACTTAAAAATATACCTACATCTCTGCTGAAACACAATACAGTACATAAAAATAACCGCTTTTTTCGCTATAGGGAAATTGGTGCAAAAGTTCATTTAATGGGCAAAACCCTCATTGTATAATTGTGTTTGTTATGCTTTTAATAATTTTGGGATATTTTAAAAATAATTTTAAATATGTCCGCTCTGCAGATTGTATAGCCAACCTGGGAAAACGGCTCACACGTGGACATTGTTTTGACAGCACATTGACCACAAACTCCAGGGGCAGAATCCCCGTGGAGCAGCAGCCAGCTGAGCATCACAGGCCTGTTGGGAACCCACCGCGTTCGGCGGAATCCCCTGGTGGGGCCATCGAACTGTGTTTGAATGAAAAAACAATAGGTCGGTAAGTTACGTAAAATAACTAAAATGTAACAGTACATGTGAATATAAAATGCACAGATAAAAGATATTTGTACGTACAGTACTGTGCAAAAGTCTTAGGCACCTATGGGGAAAATGCTATAAAGTGAGGATGGTTCCAAAAATTATGCCATGAATACTTATTAATCGATAAACCTTCTAAAAAGTGCAGTAGACAAAAAAAACCTCAATCAGATCAATATTTGGTGGGACCACCCTTTGCCTTTAAAACACCATCAATTCTCTTATGCAAACTTGCATGCAGTTTAAGGTAGACACTGGTAGGTTCTTGCAAACATTTTGAGGAACTGGCCACAGTTCTTCTGCACACTTTGACTGTCTCTGCATGTCCTCCCAGACTGACTCGATCGTGTTGAGATCAGGGCTCTGTGGGGACCATACCATCTGTTGCAGGACTCCTTTTTGCTGAAGATAGTTGTGTATGACTGAGATCGGGTGTTTGAGGTCATTCTCAGGGTGCACAATGAATTTGGGAGCAACCAGAAACCTCCCCGATGGTAGATAAGAATCTGCCTGTACATCTCAACAGACATTGAAGTTGGATGCCTAACACTTTTGCACAGTACTGTATGCCAGTGGCAAAATATTTTATAATCTGTGTAATGAACATATCATTTCTAGTTTATCTTTCAGTTATTATACAGTCATTCATTCATTCATCCATTATGACTTTTTGTCCAGCGCAGTTTCTTGGTGGTGCAGAGACCAAGTGAGAGACACGTTATACTGGACGAGACATTTTGGTTATGCAAGGAAGTGCAAGGATTTTGCAGTTACTACAGGTGTAAATATATTTTTAGCAGAAGTGTGTGGCTGTCTGCATGTGGACACCACATCACGGAGCTTTGAGGTCCAGTCCTTCACTGCCATCTCTCCCCAGTCAGTTTTTCCATAAATTAGCAAGAATAAAGTTACACATACACCTTGAATCCATCCTGCTTCCTGAAGGATGTCGGTGTCAGAATGGTTTAGTAACTGAGTTAATAGATACATGTTAATAGTTTATAAGTCCCAGGTTTGAATCCCACCTCCTGCCATAGTTTTCTTAAAGTTACTTGTCTTGAACTGATACAGCTCAGTAAATGGTACATGAGTGGTTAAACACCATAAGTTGCTTTAGGGGAAACATTATTATTATTATTATTATTATTATTATTATTATTATTATTACAAGATGAAGAAAACATTTATTTTTTCCCTAAATTAATAAGCCTGTTGTATGTGAAAAAAAACAATATTTTCCCAAAAGCCATTATAGTGATTTTTCATTATACTGCAGGCTATCATGTGAGGGATTGTTGTTCTGTAAACTTGCTCGTCCTTTGATTTATGAATTTTAAACCTTCCAGATAATTTATTTATTTAGTTACTTTTCAATAGCATTTTCTTATGATTAGGTACTTCTCAAACTCAGCATTGTGAGTTTCACAATGTGAATAAGAGAGAATGGCACTAAAACTGAACAGCGAGTTTGTGTAAAGCCTTGGGATTAACCTTCATTAATATAGTATCAATAATTATGAGAAAGAGCTAATATGTAATTTCATTTTTTAATTCTTCAAAGCTTCCAGTGTTTTGCAGATATAGCATATATGTGTATATGTGTATGCATCTGTGGGAGGTGAAAGGGAAGGTTCCAGACTCAGTGTCATATCACCATACAGTTATCTCCAAAGGGTCAAGGTTCTCTTCACAGTTATACAATAACAGACCAGTTCCCTTATGCAAAGAGCTTGCATTTGTGTGGATGGCCCCCTTAGCTGCTGAAAATCCACACCCACATCATAGTCACAACACTTTTAATCATGTCCACATTGCAGAAGGGACAGAGTGTGTCTCCATGACATGACTTTTGGAAAACCGGGTCACAAGAGCACAGTGCATGAAAGCAATGAAAAAGAGGTGCACATAATTGCAGTGTACCTGTTTGCTGTAGAAAAGAACTGTGTTGCCTTGATGAACTGTGTACATCATTTGGAGGTAAGCATCTGCTAAATGAATACATGTAAATTTAAAATGTTCGCTTGTTGTGTCTGACGTTGTATCTCCTTGATGTTAGCAACTGTGAGCAGTATAAATGATTTTTGTCCTACAGTGATTGCACATTATACGGTAAAATACGCTTGCATTGGTACAGTTGGTTTTGTAGTGGCTGTGGGCAGGGATTCATAACCTGAAGGATTTCAGTTCAAATCCCCCTGCTGTAGTACTACTGAGCAACACATCTGCTCTGAGTCACTCCACCGAATGCACAATGCTGGTCAAATTAGGTCAAATCGCATAAGATGCTTTGAACGAAAGTGTCAATTAAGTTTTAAATTAATGTGTAGCAAATTTCTAAGAGACGCTTAGTATTCCGCCCACACTGTACAACACAATGGAGATGCTGATTACTAATTGAGATACTGGTGCCTTTACCGCCTAATACAGAAGATCAGAAAATCAACCATAAATGTTCTGTCACACATACATGCAATTAATATGATCTGATTTTGCGCTTGTGTAGGAAAGAATTAAAAATAATGTGCTGTAACATTTTTGACTGCCCACAGAAATCTGCAATGAGGTGGCAATGGGTAAACATCTATTACAGCATTTTGGGGATTAGCGGAAAATATGCAGTTCAGATACGTGCACACCGAGATGACCTTTTCATGGAAGAAAAGAGAAAGTGACCAATATAGTTAGTAATTGCAATAAAAGAGATGATAAATGTTCTGTAAAAATGAATGGGTGTGGTGTGGCGGGAGAAGCAGAAGCTGCACCACTAAAGCTGGATCACACATCCACCAGGAGGCAGCCATGTACCAGAAAAACCAGATTCTTACACCCAAGATGCTAAAGTAACTGCATCAAAAGAAGAAATGGGAGCGTGAGGATTTATATTTGTACGCATAATGCCAGCTGCACATTGTACTGGTCACGGCCCTTAAAACCTTTCACTGACTCAGAAGTATCTTGCAGATGAAGCATCTAGTCAAAGTTCGTAGGATAGTGGTTAAAGAACTGGATTACTTTGTTCAGACTCCAAGAACAGTCTGGTTTTTGTGCCTCTGAATGAGATATTTCACATGAAGGTACTTAGCAAAGTATCCAGTGGCATAAATGTGCAAACCCTGGAAGCCATAGGCAGTGTAAACTTTGGCTTACAGAAAAAAAAGTGTGTTGTTGCCAAAATGCTCAATGACATCTGCTGAGTTACACAGTGATAATGATTCATAAACTAAATAAAACATAATACAATCACAGTCCAGCAGAATGTCATTATTTAGTTGTATTAAATGAAAAAATGGATACTTTCTGATATAGCCAAGGATCCATACAGTGCTGTTTCTCAACAGGTGAACATGTGTGGTCTGAAAGTGACGCAGCAATGAGAAGAACCCCAAACAGCACCTGCACAGCAACATTTGTTCAGGTTCATAGTGACAATAATTCTTAAATATTATCCAGATCAACACAAAGGAAACCGACAGGAGTCCAGGAATCAATTAAAACTGGACTGCTGTCGCTGCTCAGTAACAACTTACTGGGCACATGTGGATAATGTACTTTTTATGTTGTATAGATATTAGGAGATTTGCTCTGTGTGCTTGTGTGTGAGCACTAGAGGGGGCAGCTGGGAGGAAAAGAGCAGTCTCCTGTGTCTCCCACGGCGCAGTTTGCTCATGATGACTCCCATCTGCAACTTGCTGTTCAGCTCACCCTGTTTTTTGACTGTCTCAGTGTGGTACCTGTCAAAAAGCAAAGTGTTATGTCATAGATTTCTGCCTCACGCGCAACCGGAGGCGGTCGCACCTAGTTCATTGCAACTCGCCTTCGCAGCACGAGGGGAAGAGGCTTGTGTGAGAGGTTGCTAAGCAACGTGCCAGGTGAAAAATGGATGCGACTGCATTTTTATACAAAAGAAACTAATAGGAAAATGGGACCAAAAGAGAAATGTTAGAGAGCAAAGGGCAATAGACTAGACATCCAGCCATTGTGGGATCTTTTCTACTTTAATTGCATCCTTGCCTCGACAAGACAGTTCACTGTTTTTACCCGTTTGTGCTCATATTTTGGCAGAGTTCAAGTTGAGTGTGTTTCTCAAAGGAACTACAGCAGACCTGTCTTCAAACTCTAAATGTACTCAGCCTTTTCTCTCTACAAAGCAAATTACAGTGTTGGAGCCGTGTACACAGCTAGAAATTATCACCATAGTTGTGATAGTAAGTACTTAGTACTTAGTGCACAGGGGCAACGAAATTGGTGCCAAAAATTGGAGCATAAATTGACATCCTTCAGCTATTTCTGAAAACGGTCATGATGTAGGGAAATACTTCGAGGCCCTCTGATAGCGTTGCTGTGGAGTAGACCTATACCTCCAGTTTTTCTCTGTCTTGAAAATGTAAGTGAGGTCTCACTGGTGGCCATCTTCAGACAAACATCTACACCTTGACAAGTAGCCAGGAACTGCACCTCTTGTTCTCTCTACAGGCTGTGGCCCCTGTGAGCCCAGTATCAGCTAGATGTGCTACACAGAGGCGCACAACTGGTTCCTTACAGCAGCTGGGCTATGGATTTGATCATGGGTTTGATTCTGACTCAGTCTGTGTAGAGTTTACACATTTTTCTCTGTGTTTGCGTGGGTTTCCAAACACAGTCCAAAGACATGTGTTTGAGCTGAATTGGTGAATTTAACTGTGTGTTATACATTATTCTGCTGAATAAATGGGTGAACAACTTTAGGGAGTTTAGTACAGTGTATTTAAAACTTTACGTACCTTGGGTAAAAGTGAAGGATAAATACTATTTGACGATCACTGTACGTTAGTTAGGAGAAAAGCTTTTGATAAATGTATGCGCTCTTCTAGTTGAATCTATCTTTGCACATCTATATATATAAAAAAACAAAAATCCACTGTGTGTCACATACGTATGCCCATCGAAGGTAGAGGCAATTGCAGACGTGGGAGGCATGTTCCCTGAGACATGCAGATGTGTGAAATCTAGGTGAGATGGTGAGATGTGTTCACGCTGTCCCTGTGCCTTCTGCAGCTCGCTGCTCGCCAAGCAACTTCATCTGTTGGTGTTCCGTTAACAAGGCCGGTTGCAATGCCTCTCCATCCGACCGTGTCCCAATGTCTGTCTTTACTTAGAGGCAGCTGTAAACAACGCTGCTCTAGAAGATATTAGCAAAGACAGATCTGGTACGTCTGTGTCCCTGTTATCTCTCAGAAGGCTCACGCAAGTCGTGATGTGCTGCAATAATTGAATTGATGAGTTACTGGAAATCAGCCTGGAAATCACAGAAGCACACACACACTCTGTGAAATGGAAGGAGAGTGTGTGTGCCTGTGTGGAAATGGGAAGTAACCCAAATTCAGTCATATTTCTGGGATATATTTTAATAAGCATAAATGCTTTGGGAGAAGCTCTTTAGCACACCAAGGGGAGACAGTGATGGAGACCCCAGCCGGGAAAGACGGGTAACACCGTACAGTGCATGCCTGGCTGCTTGCATGGGTATCGGTGCTTGTTTGTATGTCTGTTTATGTCAGAGTGCAGGAATATGTCAGTGGATGTGTGTGCACTATGCGTAATGTGTGTCACTCTCTGTCTGCATGTGCAAATGTGTGTGTCTGTGCAACTGCCCACATCTGCGTTAGCCAGCGGGCAAGAGGGTCTGTGTTATGTACATATCAGCGTGTGTGTGTGTGTCATTGCACGTGTATGGAGCTCTGTCTATACAGGAGGGTAGCGGATGGCGCCGCGGTGAGCGCTGCCCCCTTGCACTCCAGTCTCCAAAGTTTGAACCCTACCTCCTGCTGTAGAATTCCTAATACAGATTATTTACTCTGCGCTACTCCAATTAAAATTACCGAACTGTATAAATGCATAAATCACCGCAAATAACTTAATGTTGTCTGATGCTCTGGAGAAAATCATTAGCTTAAAGAATTAATAACTAAGCCCCTCATCTGTATGAATGCATCATTACTGATGTGTCGGTGGTGGTGTCTGCATGGGTCTCAGCGCATGTATATGTACCTACAGAGGGAAGCCTTGCACAGAAGAGGAGGACTCAGCCACGCTTCATCCCACGGTTGGTGTCCTCGTCCGCTCTGCCGTCCTGCGCGCACTCAAGGCTGCGCCATGCTTAGCAACAGCTCCGGCTAAACTAAGATGAACTTGTGTGCTCCCTTGGTGACTCACTGGCCAAACAAGAGAGGCCTGCCAGAGCTGGGAGTGTGTGGACGGCACTGAGTATTAATTAGCTTCAAAATCCATCACTTATGTGAACAGCACCTCACCATCACAACAGCCAGGAACACTTAAACCTCTGCAGACTTTACCACATGTATATGTAAATTATGTACCCTGCATGGACTGTACTCTTGATCTGTAGAAAGTTTCAAATATGGAGGCAAGTTGTTGTGCCACTATACAAAACAGTCTACTGTTATGTGCCCCATCCTCCCACTGGGAACCTCCCTGCTGCTTTGTCGGGATGCAGCTCACCTGTGAGCCTGACAGCAGGAGGCACAGTGACCTTTTCCTAACAGCGTGCTTTCACACAAAGCACAGATTTGGGGAAATATACCATTACACCGTGGGGATCAGACCACGCTGAGCTGCCACGCAGGGATCCTCGGTGTCATGCTTTGTGTGTGTCTTTCTGTATGTGTGTTTGTGTGACTTAATAGGTCACCCTGAATAGAATATCTGTTTGTGGTTGATGTCTAAAGGTGCATATGGCCACAAAAGTAATCCCTGGTCCATTATTCTTTATAAGCAAATCACAACTGTGGAAATAAACTTGCTTGATACATATATCTGCTTGCATACTTTATGAAATTTTGTCTGTCCTTTATTTATACAGGAACAAACTATCGACATCAAAAATCTTTCCCAGCCATCACCTATACAAAAGTGGACCTTCAGTAGGAACTCATGTAATTTAGATTATATTTTTATCCAGATCAGCAAATCTTAATTGAATATAGCCACAGGAATGCATCAGCTAATGCAGAAAGCAGTACATGAGGCAGTCTACACCCTGAACAAGATGCTTGTCCCAAAACCTGTACAGAAAAGTACCTCTGTAGAAGACAGACACAAAACATTAAAACTATTTGCTCCTATACCTGGAGCTGTGAGGTAACAACAAAGCACTGTATCACCAGAAGCCCTTTGGGAGCTTGAACACAAGGGATGATTTCCCAAGGGCTTCTCCTCTTTCTCAAGTTTTCAAAGTCTATGTGGGACAATTCAGCATTAATATAAATATGCCCTACAGTGGCTGTACAGTGGCCGGGACCTTATCATGATGCATGACGATGATGGTGATGCTTCTGTCTCTGTGTCTTCTACAGAGGTAAGCCCAGGTCTCCATGGGCCACAGAGTGGACAGGATATCACTCAGCATCAGCTTTTCACTGAGCTACTGTGTGGATAGCATTTCATCTCAACCTGCTTAAGGTCTATGTTACTCAAAAATAGGTGCTTAATGAATCTGAAATACAGGAAATCTTCATCAGTTCTCAGATAACCAATCAGATCTGGTTTGTACTTTATTAACTCGCCATGTTTTATACCTAGAGATCGGTAGATCAGGTGGTTTGATGATCAGCTGATCCCTGAGCTTAACATTTTTGTTGCATATTTTTCATTACCGATCAAGGTAACTTTTACCTTGGAGGTGTACTGGAAACACAGAGCTGTTGCCTTGGACTCCAAGGACCTGGGTTTGAATCCCACCTCCTGTTGTAGTAGCCCTGATGAAGGTACTTACCTTGAATTGTTACAGTAAAATGATGCAGTGGTATATAAATGGATAATCATTGAAAGTAGCTTAAGGCTGCAAGTCAATCTGGAGAAAAAAATAAATGTTACCGCTTCCCTCTCCCTCCTTTTCACTCTCACGCTACTCGCTGATGATGTTATCTTGAATGGAAATGAAGCGCTCGCACAAAAACGTAAAGCTCAGCAATCAGCGGAACATCAGTTTCGTGCCATCGCTTATCAGCTCATCCGCTCATAATCATAATCAGACATCTACATCATTTCCAAGTTTCTTCAGCCAATAGTCATTACTTATCATCGGTGATCTCCTCACCGTTCTTCAGCTCATCACTCAATTTCACAAGTCAGCGGCCTCTCCATTTGTCTTCTGTTGCATCGTTTCTCACGATGTCACCATCACTCCTGTCACGTTCATCACTCACACCGTCTAAGTTCATCACAGGGACTTTCCCATTCATCACTCAACACTCATCAAACTCACAAAAGTAACCTCAGAAGTCAAAGGATACAATAAGCACCACCAGATGTCTTCATCAAAGCCAGGTAAAAACGCTTTGTTAGAAACAAATCTAACAAGTCTTCTGAGAGCTCTGCCCTAGCATCTGATGATCTTGTGAGAATGCTGGACTTATCTCAAAAGAAGAAGAAGTTTAAAATAAGTGCTTCAGTCAGCCGATGGGTTTGCAAAGTCTATGGGCAAAAATATACAATTTATAAAAATGCCAAAATCAAACAGTATGTAGTTTATAAAGCAGCCCCCAAAAAATAAATTTCTTTGTATGTCCAAAAATACGAACAGTAACTCACAATATATTGTGACACATTCAAGTACATCTAAAGAACATTTTAAAGCGTCTCCATGGCAACCGGGGAAAGGCTGAAAATGCAGTGTCAGTACAATTAATATGACCACATGTACGTGGGTGTCTGTTTGCATTAGTCAAAGCAGATATGATCTGAGGCAATTTCTAATTTTCTAATCTATATATGAAACACAGAGGTCTTGTGAGCTCTCTCCAGACACATGACCTGCTGTTTACAACCCTGGTATGTCCAGCTTTGTCAGCCCAGTGGTTTGGTTCATCAGATGGGCTCACCTGGATGCCTCATGTCAGTCAGACAAAGGCATTAACACACCTTTTGTGGACATGGTTAAGGCACTGGATAGCTGTGCTTCACATGTGTATCACAGGGACGTTTCTGCCAGTTCTATCAGAAAAGAGAACTACAAGGTTATTGGCAGCTAAGAAAATATTTTTTATGGAACAGGGATCTAACTCCCAGTTATGTTTTAAAAATGTGGTGCCAATGAACTAAGCAGAACTTCTGAAATGCAGATAATTACAAATTAAAAAAACATAAAAATCATATTTTATAAAATCATAATGTGTTTCGGTCAGATAAATATACAAAGATACAGTATCCAAAAATACTAAACTTTAGTCAAAGATGAGCCTCTGATCCTATTCTTTACTCTGTTTTGCTGCAGCAATGAGTTGTGTCTGATGCAAGAGAGAAAACCTTTTCTGGCTTATAAAACATACACAAAGCATTGTGGTATGTCCTACTTGTGTTTGTGCTTTTTAAATTGTTATTCAAATGTTTTAAAAAAGTAACCCTTACATTCTTGACTCCATCAGGCAGTCTTATTGCTATGCCTTAAACCCAAATTATATTAGTATATAAATAAATGAATGAGCAAAAATATAAGAATCATGTAAGGATTTCATTAAGGATTTGCATTGCATTAAAATGTTTATAGTGTCCTTGGTATAATGTCATTTTCTGCTGTATGCTTAATATTTTAATAGCTTAAATTCATTCTGATAAAAGCCATCTGTGTTCATCCTTGTAACGCTAGTATAATCACTGAAAATACCTCGCTGTAATTCTGATCTCCATCATAATGAGCACATGTAAAAGAGGTAAACGCTTTCACTACTAAAAGAGCTATTTTTTGAGCAGAACCTTTGTCAGGGAATTCAGTTGCAAATTTATTCTGCAGAAGGACATGGAAAAAAAAAATCATTTTCAGCTAGAATACTTTGCCTTATGAAATACTTTGGGAAAAAAGTATTTGCTCCTTTCCGCCGTTATTTATTTTCTTTTGTTACAGCTGACATTAATTTCAATAATTTCACCACTCACCATCCAGGCCATCTACCCCAAGCAGTGTGTCAGCTCATACCATCACCGCAGACTCCTCTCACCCCCTCCACTCTTCCTCCTGCTGCCATCCAGAAGACACGATCACATCTTGTGGGCCAACACCACCAGGCTCAGGAACAGCTGTTTCCTGCAGGCTGTCAGGCTGCTGAATTCAGTAAAGCATAGTGACTGATCACTACCACCACCACTGACCTCCCCCCGCCACCCGCTATACAGTCAACACTGCACTGATCCTTTATTCTTATGTTGTTCATTATTTATCTATTTATGCATCTATGTATAATTTTTATCTATTTCTATGTTTTCCTCTTCATCTATTCACCTGTTTGTTGTCTTGTATCGTCATACAAGTTATTGTGTTGTTGTGCTGTGCACCATCGTCTAGGAAAAACTACATTTTGTTCCCTCTTGTACATCTGTATAAGGCAAGCTGACAATAAAATAAACCTTGACCCTTGGTTTTGGCAAGACAGCCCCCCTGTTTAGAGCAAATACTGTTTAAAACTTTAAAATTGATTTGTTTAAATTGATTAATAAGGTTCTGACCATGGTATATTTGAAATTCATAGCCCTAAAAGTTACTGCGTAACCCTGTCCAGACTGACAGCCTTCAGCAACTTTTCTCCAGAGACCTTCATAAATTTCCTTATAGCACTGTGACGTGTCTCCATGCATCTCTACTCTGCCAACTTGCTGGTAAGAGTTTAAGCAGCAAAATTATGAAAACGATATTATAATGTAAAAATAACAATTGTATAACAATAAATATACAATAATAATAAATGAGGTAGTCCTAGCCTGAATGAGGTTTGATTGTTTTCAAACAGTTGACTCTAATGACCCCTTCATTTTGGTGGTTAAAGTTAGAGGGTAAGTACTTTTCAGCCATATAATTGCAAATGTCATTATCTTCACCAAGGAAACCAAAGGAATAACATAAAGTGCTTTCAAAATTATTGTCAATAAGTTGCAGAAAGAGGGATGCCGAAGGGGGAAATCATTTTTCTGGGGGCTGTATGTGGTTCTACCATGATAAGCAGGTACTTCCCTCAGAAAGAATCAAAGAATCAAATGCAATTTATCACACATGCATGGAAAGACTATGTGACGTGGGTAAAAAAAGAGAATATGAACGTTAAGAAGGTTCATAAAGTCAGACGATCATATCTTCGGATGCAAAATGTGCCACACCTTTCCTTTGGCTTTCCAGTTAATCTAGAATGAGGCTCAGCCAAACTGTTCAGCATCGCTAAAGGAGGACCAAGCCGGCTTCTTTTGCCTTTTTCAATATTTATAACGCAAGGTTACAATGGCGAAAACAGTTCTACAGCATCTTTCCTAAAATCACATAGTTTTGACCTGCATCTACCAAATTTGCACAGATCAATAATGGAACGTTGCAAAAATGTCAGCTCTTTTTGTTTATTTACACAGTGTTGACGTATTCAATCAATAGTGCATAGGCCAAGAAAGAGAGGAGAACAAAGTGGAAGCCTCAGTAACCTGTGTGGGAAACTGTATTTGTCACAAGATGGTCTTTAAATACTGTGGAATTTCCTGTAAGGCTCCCTGCTTTTGGCCACACAGGATCACTTATTGTTCTTGCGTCACATCAACAGCCACAATGGAGCAGAAGAAGGAGGGCAAGACAGATCAGCTGGAGCAAGGTCTGTGGTCATTACTAGTAGCCCAAGAACTTAGTTTCTTTAGAGAGACACTGTATTCATCACTAAACATTGGTATGTCCTTCCCTCAAAAGTCTTTGATTGAAAGGAAAACATCAATAAAAGCTTCACTTAAAAGAATTTCATTCAGAGCCCCCATATTACCCTACACTATTCAGTAACATCCATTTTTCACTTCTAGTTCGTAACTCTGGCTTTAATGGCTGCAGTATAATTAAAGCTGTGGAAGAGAAAAATAATTTTAAAATTCTTAAGAAAAAATTAGCTACATTGCTGTAAGAACCCCTTCTCTGCCCATTGGGGCATTTAATACTTAAACATACTGGGTTGGTCTAGTTTTGGTCTGGTCATTTTTCTCCCTTCAGCTTCAACAAAAGAGCTACTGCCATTTTAATTAACAGAAAAATCACTTTTACTTAAAGGTCAGGAATGTACCTTACTCCAGTATGCCTTCAGGTGATGTTCCTGGGTTCATCTCAGCTGCGTTTTCAACTAAGACTGTTCTGGGCACATGATATATTGATTTTAGAAATGTGGTAGGATACAGGCTTACTGAGATGGTGTTCATTCAACTATTCCGAAAACCTCCAGTAAAAAGTGACTTGTCCCCCTCTGTGTTCATCTGAACCACAACCCAAGTTCTGTTTTGATGAAGTTATGAGATGTAGGCTGATTATTCATATATAATTGGCAAAGAAAAGGATTTTATTGTTATGGTCTAAAAGTCCCTTCTGTAGGTAAGTATCTCTCCATCTATCCACCCTCAATAACTGCTTCTCCTGGATGTCGGTGAGTCAAAGGTCTAAATTTGTTCCACTAGCAAAGTCAGCATTTGATCTGGATCATAATTTAAACAAATTGTGGAAGATCTGGTCAATCATTAGAAACTTCATATACACTATATCCCTGCTAAAACACTTTGCCCTTGTGCTGCTTTACATATCTACACCTAACCTGTTTTGACCCTAAGCTGTTCTGTGGTTGACTAAAAAAATAACATATATAACACTGACAAGCTGAAAAAAAGCAGCATTTATCTTTTTCAGCAACAAATTCTTATATATTGTTGTCATTTAATGCCTTAAGCTTTGCTTGGTTGTTATTACAAGAGGAATGTTTTGCAATGTCAAATCTTAATAGTACTGACCCTTTAGAAACATTCCTTCAGCAAAGAGTACAAATGGGATGGACAAAATAATGGAAACATCAGACAACAGATGAATATCCAGCAGCTAATATGAATAAGAGAACTCTTTGATTTCCAGACAGGTTCAGCTCCTTTGCAGTGCTGTCACACAGATTCTCAAATGTGTGTTATGAGAAACTCGCTCATTCTTCATGTAGAAAAGCCTTGTTAACATGGAAGGAATTGGAAATCAATTCCACACTACATGCTCTTGAACTCCTGACAAAGATTTAATTCTTTTATTTCTGCTACTTGGGGACAGCCTGGAAGATATTTTATATCATCCTGGGGTTTCATGAAACTGCTCTGAATCAGTTTGTGGTGCATCTTACACACTTTATGTGTTGCTGTTCTTTAAACTTAGTGTTGGAACTCTAATGATATTTTACATCTGTCTTGTATGACTTCAAATTACTGTTTTTCATATTTGAATAAAAGCCAGGGGACACTGAGGCACTTTAGGTGTCCAACAGCGCAGATTTCACAAAGGCATCCCGTTTGTGTGCCCAAGGGTCTCGATTTTTCTCCTTTTTTATCCTAAGCTGTGCTCATGTGCGTTGGCCTTGGGTACAAGTGGTTTCCGAATGGCAGGTCTGTCATAAATACCCGCTTTGTGGAGACAGTGGTGCAGAGGTTCCGATGACACTGGGCTTCGGAGGTGTTCATTCAGTTTGGTCTTTGTTGATAATTTTCAATTTTTTTGTTTCATGGTTTCCAGCAGCCTAAGGGTTGTACCTTTGTAGGTGATCCTTCACTTGCAGCCACCATTCCTCTGTTCCAGCACACTTTATTTTTTGATCTATACTGCTATTATTCTTAAATTAATTAGAGGTTTTTGTGATTTATGAACCTTTTGTGATTCACTATATGGTAATTTGACCAAATGAAATGATGTTCTTTAAATTAATATATATTTTTTCCCCATACATAAACATATATTAAAGCACTGATTATCAAACCTTTTATATCTGACACATACTACTAACTGGGGTTAAACTTAGTACTGGAGATTTTGAAATGTTTGAGACACATTTTAAATACAAAAAAGTATTCTATATTTAATACAACTACACCACCGGTACCCTATTTATTTTGACATCCAGACAAATTTAGCATTAAACATGCAGCATAGACGACATATTTTCGTGCTGAAACTACAGCAGAAAATCAGAAGCTAGACAAAATGAGAAAACAAGGTGTTTTTTTAGAATAAGTGCAAAAATGAAAAAGAATTAGGCACATTTGTTAAAAACTATTGTTTTATGCACAGTTAAAGATGTGGACTTTTTTCTGAAGAAGGAAACTAGGACATGTAGTTACCATAGTGATACATTCAGAGCACATCCCCCTAACTAGTCCGTGCGTCCATCTCGAGTTAACGCTGCGTGATCCAGAGCCAGTGGTGGAAAGGGCAGGGTGTGAGACATGGCGTGGACAGGACACCACAGCATCACACACCACTTCAGCAGCAGATGAAAAGTGTGTTTCTGGAATGTGGAATGAAAGCTAGAAAAGGTAAGAACAGGCAGCACTCAAACTAAAGTTGTGAGGCCACAGTAACTGAGCCGCTTTTCATAATCATAAATTCATGCCATTGTTTGGAAACTGAAGTGCTGCTTATCCAGAAATTGACAACAGACAGTGTCACGATGTTAGATTTTGGGTTCGGAGTTGTTCTTTATGAAGAGGAACCGGAGTCGGACACCCCGTTCCAGCAGCACTGTAGAGATGGTCATTAGAAACCCGGGGGGAAGCCGGCCGTAACAGGACCTCCTCTGACACCCCGTGGTGGAACAGGTATGGTGCTTGGATACCTGCACTGTTCTGAAGGTGTGCTCCACCACCAAGCCGGCGTGAGAGCACCACCAGACTGTTATCTCCTCTTGTGAAAAATATTACAATTTGTCTTTGAAACCTTGGCCACAAGAGAACTGCATCTTTGTCAGTTTTCTGTGTAAAGCGGAGGAAGAATTTACATTTCTGCAGCATAATTAATGAATGACCGAGTCATTTACATTTTCTCTCAGCTGGCCAGTGCATTGTTGAAAACATGCTGAATATTTTGAGCGACAACATTTGATAATTCAAACTGCAAGGAACAATGACAGCCTGTGTGAAAAAAATGCAATGAGCAATAACGAAAGAAAAGGCTTTTTAGATGCAAATGGAGGCCAACTATTGCGTTCCTAATTAGAGATGGCACTCACTTCAAAGAGCTCAGCTCCGGACAAATTAAACCATTTATCATTTTAAAAAACACCAGTAAAGGTGTTACGTTTTTTCAGTCATGAACCAGACATATAGCATACAGGGAATAACTTTCTTTTCAGAAACAGTAGACCAGTAGAAGTTTTTGTGTTTTTATAGTGTGTGTGGGGGGGGTACTACGTCTGTTATCAGGAGCCCAAAGGTGTAACAAGGTGTTCCAGCCAGCAGGTGGCACAGTGGTTACAGTCAACAGGTTCTACTTGAAGGACCCCTATTTGAATCCCACCTCTTGCTGTCGTATCCTTGATCAAGGTATTTAACCAGAATTACTCCAGTAAAAATAACCAGCCTGTAAATGTGGTAAATTTGTGTAAGTAGTTTAATGCTTTACGTCTCTTTGGAGAAAAAGCATCTTGTAAATATATATATATTTATATATTTATATTTATATAAATATAAATGTCACAGCTTGTCAGCTACTGAATGGGGCAAAAATGTTAATAACTATCCAGAATGATTACATACTGGGGAGACAAACAGGCTGACTTGAACGTTGAGTTGTTTAGATAACCAAGCTTTTCAATTTTACATTTTGCTGAAAAACAATTAAAAACAGTGGTTATTGGACCCTCTGTTGGATAACAAATTAGTTATGGTAATTACAGATATGTGGCTCGAGGTTATTAGTGTTTAAAGACCCCAGCTTTGTACTCGACAAGCCTCAGATCACAGCTCCTCTGCTTTGGATTCAGAGCTGCATCTCCACGCTCGGTCTGCGTGGAGTTTGTGTGTTCCGATCACGTTTCCATGGGTTACCTTCCCAAAACATGTATTTCAAGTGGATTTGTGACTTTAAAATGCCCTCACTGGGTCTGTGTGTGTGGATGTGTGAGATTACACTGTGATGGACTGCTGTCCTGTCCACAAATGCACCCACCCCCATGCCCTACCCTTCCAGGATAGACACTGGACCACCACATCCCTGCATTGGAGAAGCACTTATGATAGTGGATGGAAATAATGAATGAGGGGTTTTTAAACCCTTCTCTTGAAAACACTGTTTGAATGAGCCTGTACATAATTTTACAAATGTTTAATGTAACATTTCCAAGCGTGTTTGTGGCAGCAGGAAAGTTGGACAAAACCCACCGTGTGCCTCACAGCTGACCAAGTAGCAGAAGTGGCGTCTGTCACAAAACAAACTTTATTGAGATCATGCACCTGCAGTCGTTCAGTTATCATTAATTTCCCATTTGCACATGAAAGGTACTCTGCCCACCGAGGCCCCTCGTTTTATTCCCCTTCTTCAAGTTTTCATTCATTCATTCATTCATTCATTCATTCTTGTGCTTTTGAAATCTTGTGGATGAAAGACTTGGAGGCTGCACTGTCTTACTGCAGATGCACGTACGGAGGACACCACCTTGGCTGTGGTTTGAAGGTGATCCATGTCTCTGTGATACAGAGCATTTTGATTAAAAACTTTGATAAAATTTATTTTGCTCTTTACTTTTATATTAGATTTATGAGCAGCATTAGGGCACACCAAAAACGGCAGGCAGAGACAGAACAGTGACATTGCAAACATGTCCACTGTCTGGTAAGTTCCAGAAGGGTGTAGAAACATTCCAGATTTACTTTCAGTGATCTTGCAGATCAAATGATAATTTTTCTGGAGTGGAAGAAAATGTAACACTTCAGGCATCCACTTATTTCCAGAAGGAACTTTATTTGTAGACCGAAGTATTAAAATATGGTTTTCAGGGTAAAAAACCTACATTCCATGACTTCGTCAGAACGAGAATTTGGGTTTTGAGGTTTAACAGCAAAACAGATGGGGATAAACAAAACTTTTAGTTGAAGTTGACTGTGGTCATTCAGGTGTGTTTCTTTTTTATTTGCTTTTCTCCATCTCATCTTTAGCACAGCTGGCATTTTTTACATTTGAAATGTACCTTTGTCAACATCTTCACATTTATTTTGCAAACTGAAACGTATCGCATACGGACCTTAAAGAAAAGTCTTAATTTGGTGGATATTTAATAAACATCGTCAGCATTAAGACGGACGATGGAGAAGCAACAGCCCGGCTCGCACACTGACTTTCCCTGGGAAAGTGAATGATACGTGATGGTTTCATTTTGGCATTTTTGACTCAATAAGGAGGCTCCTTCTGCGTGTCACTCCGGGGGTTACAAAGTGGTCCGTAAGCAATCGGTGGTCAGTAAGCGCACAGGATGTCCACTTGAGCCCACCGCATCCCGCAGGAGCGCTTCCTTCGGCGAGGACGCGGTTAATTCGTGATGAAGTCGGAAAAATTAGGGAAAAGGGGCACCGCGCGGGTGACACGTGTGACGCGAGCGAATCCCGAGCACCTCCGCCTGCCCCCCCCCCCCTCCTCCACCCACCCCCGAAGACGGGAGTGCGGAGAGCCACAAAGCGGCGAGTCCGTCTCCTTCGCTCGCAGCCGCGGTCCCGCATCATGCGCGCGGCGCTCTCGCGCGCTGTGCCATGGCGCCCCACTCCCGCACGCTCCTGCTGGCACTCGCTGCCGCGGCCATGATCTGGACGCAGCGCTCCCGCGGGTGGAGCGACGAGGAGCGCGTGCTCGCGCCCGTCAACGCGAGCGACGCGCTCATGGAGGACCTCCGCGTGGACGTGCGCTACTCCAAGCGGTCCGTGCACGAAGAGGCGCCGCTGCAGCTGCCGTGCAACGTGAGCGTGCGCAGGCTCATGCCCACCTCCCTGATCGCGCACTGGGACAGGCCCGCCGGCTTCCAGTGCGACGTGCACGTGTACACCACGAACCGGGGCAGGGCGCTCTTCTGCGCCGCCTTCAACTGGGTCGCCTCACCTGTGGTCATCGAGCACCTGGCCGTGTCCGGCGGACAGCAGCAGTTCCGGCTGTGCGTCGGCTGTGGCCTCGCGCGGAGCGCGCGCCTCGCGTACGGCGGCTCGCACGCGTCCGGGGAGCCCGTGAGTTTCTGCTGCGTGGAGTTCGCGCTGGACGAGCTGAAGGCGGACAGCAACTGGACGCTCAACCGCAAACCCATCGAGTCCACGCTGGTGGCCTGTTTCATGACGCTCGTGATCATCGTGTGGAGCGTGGCCGCCCTCATATGGCCGGTGCCCATCATTGCGGGGTTCCTGCCCAACGGCATGGAGCAGCGGAGGCCACGATGACACTCCAGATGTGTTAACAGGGCTGTACCCTCACGGTCCGAGGGTCGAATCCTGCTCCAGCTGCGGTACCATTCAGCATGGCACTGACTCTGAATTGCTATTATAAGAATAACCACCTGTAGGAAAGGTGCAGGCTGGCAGTGGTGGTGTCTCACAGTCGCCAAGCTCTAGTTTAAGATGCGGGATCGAATCTGGCTCAGTGTGGAGTTTGCATGTTCTCCCTGCGGGTTTCCTCCAGGTGCTCTGGTTTCCTGCCACGGTCCAAAGACATGTGTTTCAGGTGTGTTGGCGACTTTAAACTGCTTGTAGTGTGTGTGTGTGTGTGTGTGTGTTACACTGCTCTGCTGTATGAATGGCTGCAGGGAGTTCACTGTAGTGTATCAAACACTGTAAGTCACCTTGGATAAAGGTGTCAATTCTAGTTAAATATAATGGTAAAGTTGCTTAACATTTTAAGTCGCCTTGCAAAAAGGTGTCACGTAAAAACTGCACAAACAGTGGCACGTAACACATACATTTTGAAACCGTGCTCAGTTCGGACTGTCAAGATCGCTGTGTTATTTATATGCTACTTTCTGTCCAATGTTTTTCTAAGAAGTCTTTGAGCATAATTAGTATTTTTATAAAGCATTTACTTGTTCAGATGCTGGAGTTTTTCTAATTGGCTTTAGCTGTTAATACTTATGTATATAATGTGTGCTTTTGGTTTCTTGCAGGTGGTTGTTTTTTAGTAAGTTCAGGTTTGATGGACTTAAGTTATTTTATATGGCTCACTGAATAAATTTGTCTTTAAAGTGCTGCTTAGTAATCGCTGAGACATGGAATTTGTATAGCTGTGTGCCTAATGTACGAGGCCTTCAATACGGTGCCTTCATGTTTTTTTACTAAGTACTTAATTGTATTTGTTTTCTTTGTGTAAACAATATTTAAATAAAATGTTTCAATTGTTCAGATTTTCTAGTCTTTTTAAAAAAAATTCATACATTCCTTATATTTGACAGTTGTTCAATGGGAGTTTTTAATGTACTGTGCCTAATCACAAGTCACAGCCACCCATCAGAATCCAAGATGTAGACTTGCCACCTCATCACCTCACAGAGCGTCAAATTTATTCCCCTGGGAGGAAATGGGGTCCCTGACTTGTGCCACCTTTACGACTAGCAGTAACTTTTGGTAAAATGATAAAAAATAGAGCATGCAATTTCGGATTCTGTGTTTTGCTTTTTATGTTCTTATTTCAGTAGCTTTTTTCCGTTGAAGCCCAAAACACAAACAGCAAATGGAAAGGAGGGTTCTCTCAGAAGCATGCTTTGTGCTACACTTTTTGCTCTACATGCTCCATGAGGTATGGCAGCACACCTGAAACAGCATACTCTTGCCACAATCCCCCCTGCTGCCTTGTACAATGAGGAGCCACTGCTGGGTGTCCCTGTGGCATCTTTACTGCAATGACTCAAGTAGCTTCTTACTGTAGGTGGTGGGCCCCAAATTTCACCCATTGATAATTTTATATATAAAGTTATGCTCATTTTCATGGATGGTTAAAATAATTTGGAAGTTTGCTGTAAGTTTACACAAGAGCTTAACTGTAACAAGAGACCCAGCAATGCGACAAGAACACAATATAAATCTAAAGCAAACCTAACCTTACTTACTTATATGGCTTTAGTGTGTTTTCTCTCTCTCTCTCTCTCTCTCAGGTAGCTTCCAGGTTCAGCTGAGAGTCTTGTGAAATTGGTATGGCTAAGCTGCAGCCTGCCACATACCAATTTTCACAAAAGTTTATGCAAGAGTGCTTGCTCTCTCCCTGTGTTGGTGCTTTACTTCTCCAAAGCTAAAGCCAAATAGATAGATTACCTCAACAAAGTAGACTCAGTCCCATACCAACAGTTATCAACAAGTGAGGACGAAGTGGAGCAGAGCCTCTGGGGCAACGGCCCGCATTCTACCATCTGAGGAATGTGGGCTTGTGAGGGCAGAGGAACCCACTGAAACAGGCATTATCTTTGAGGAGCATGCAAAGCGATGCAACGTGCAATGCGCAAATATACAAACATGCAAGCCATAGAGCAGGAAGTGTGTGCTTGCTTCTTTCTGTAAGCTTTATGGCCTAATCCAAAAAGAGTGCACTAAAATAGTAAAAAAAAAAAAAAATACAAGCTTAAATCACAATAGTCTTTAACAACAATCAAGGAAATCAACAATGATGAATTAAAGATAAACAAATATAAGATTAACAAAATCTATATATAAAGGTAAATACTAAGGTATGGATAAGTTTATAAATAAATAAGACAAATGCATATACATATTTGTACAAAAATGCAGATATACATATACAGTAACATTGGTATTAAACTGACAAGTGTACAGACAAATATTGCAGGCAAAAATGAACAAACTAGAGTCTTGAGTGCATTAATTTCTTACAACAGTCAATGCACTCAAAATGAATTATACAAGGTAACTATTTATCTTCTGTTTAATTTCTCATGCTCTTCACAGTTGTAGTTTTGAATCTGGTAAAAAGAACTGTCTCCAGAACAGAAGAGGCTTTGTTTCAGAATAGTTGTTGAGCCTGAAAAACAAGAAATAATTGTTTTATTATATATTTGAATTGCATTAAATGAACATCACGTGGTACCTGTGGGATTAGGCAGCCTACAGTACGGGGTCAGGAGAGGTTAAATCTATTTCAATCTGTAACTGTATTAAAATTAACTTTAAAGTATTAAAATTAACTGCTCAGGTTAGGAGTGGCTTCCTGTAGGTTGACTTGGGTGAGATAGTTTGTTAACATCTTTCACATATTCACTCCATGAGGGACTTGCTGGTCTTACACACCTTCACCTGTCATGGCGGCCGTCCGGCGAACTCTCCCTCCCGGGCGTTTTAGGCCATCTACTCCTTAACAGGACATGCATATAACGACACACTTCCCTCATGACTAACTTCATTCGGCCCTCACGCGTAAAACGACATCTTCCCTGCCAGTTGGGGCAGGTAGCAAGACACGCCCTTTGCGCGTTGCTCACCTGAGGAAACTTGTTCCCGACCAGGAAGTTGTGATCGCAACAGCACATTTAAGGAGAAATGGTTTCAAACTAGGCTGTGTTTCGGGTTGAATTTAAGATAAAAGAATCGGAGTTTGTCGCGGCTCGCACGGTGATTTAAATGTGATCTGATCGGATGTGTGGGATCTCCCCGCCATGAGGGCAAACTGGCGGCTTCTCGCGTCGGGCTGCGCGGTCGCTCTGCTGCGGCTCGTGCTGCCGCTCTGCCTGCCTCCTGTCGCAGGTAAGAAGACGTTCATCGTGCATCGTTTCGTTATTTGCATAAAAAGTGTCGTGTTTGCACAACTGAAGAGTTTACAGCGTGTGTGCGTTAAATAGGTGGCAAATTGTAGGGTTTGAGAAAAGAACTGCGGGGTTTTTTTAATTTTAACATCGAATTAAACAATTTCATTATTATTATTATTAATTATTAGCGACTTTGTTTTTTCCTGTTGTATGTCCTTGAAACGACAGTTAATTCAAAAAACACCTGAAACGCCTCGAAGAGAGGGTGTTGCGGCAAAGTAGTTGTACATATTGTACTGTTCTTCCGTGTTCGTTTTTGTGATCTATGTGGATTTTGAAAGTCAAACGGTAAGTTCAGAATAACTGAAAACAAGTGTAAACATGACGTGGGTGTAACCTGGTGTGCGGCTTTCGTCTGTTATTCCTTGAAGGGTTAACCCTGTGTGACGTCAACACTCCCGGTGACGTCACAACTTGGAAGCGTTAAACAAGTTCAGGTTTTGCCGACTTAACCAACAAGGAGGTGTAAATACAATGGTGCTTGAAAGTTTGTGAACCCTTCAGAACTTTCTATATTTCTGCATAAATTTGACCTAAAACTACATCAGATTTTCACACAAGTCCTAAAAGTAGATAAAGAGGACCAAATCAAACAAATTAATTAAAAAAAAAAAATTAGACAAGGACATTTATTTATTGAGGAAAATGATCCAATAACACATATCTGTGAGTGGCAAAAGTATGTGAACCTCAGAAGAAGAGCTGTTAATTTCCTCCATTTGTACACAGTCTGTCTGACTTTGGATTGGTGGAGTCCAAACTGTTTAGAGATCGATTTGTAATCCTTTCCAGCCTGATGTGCATCAACAACTCTTCTTCTGAGGTCCTCGGAAATCTCCTTTGTTCGTGCCATGATACACTTCCACAAACGTGGAAAAAGTTGTTTTGTAAGGAGGAATGGTCTAAAATTCCTCCAAGCCCATGTGCAGGACCGGAATTGTTTAGTTGCAGTTATTGCTGCACAAGGGGGTCACACCAGATACTGAAAGCAAAGGTTCACATACTTTTGCCACTCACAGATATTCACAGAATTTATGCAGAAATATAGAAAGTTCTGAAGGTTTCTGAACTTTCAAGGACCACTGTACAGTTTTTACATTTTTTTTAAACCTTTTTGTCAGGTTTTGCATCATTGTAAAGCAAAATGTCAAAACTCAAAGGTTGTACATATAATACAATAATCAGTAGTTTCTTATGTTTACAAAACTTTACAAAACGATACAAAAACATGTTTGCTTGACTGCTGAAAATGTCCAGAATCTCTTTGCAGCTCCCAGCTTGAATCTCATGCTTTTTTTTTCTTTTGTCTTTTTAGCTTTTTCAGTAATGTAGGAATAACATAACAGCTAAACTCATTTTACATCTCTGTAGTTGATTTTTTTTTTCATATAATCCTTGGTTTTTCTGTTTCTTGGTCACACTCTTATTCCCTAGTTGAACTGTTGATCAATTATACCCAGAAGAAAAGTTTCCCTACAGAATGGCACAGTAATTTGACACTTGGTGGATGATTTTAATAGAGAATGTTATGTGGATGCTCTGACTATTACAGCAGACAAAGCACTGCTTTTGTTCTGAAAAAAAGAAATAGTTAGAATGTGTCCTAGAAAGGTGATCACATCAGACAGCTGGTAAAACCTGAAAGAACTTGCTTTGCACATGCTACCAATAACATATGTAGCTCAACAAAAGACCTCTAATTTTGATGAGTAAATTTAAAAATATAAATGATAGATGTGCCAGTGCAGCTACTATCAGTGCAACCTTTCTTTTAGAGTCTTTGTCACCTCTCTGTATCACGTGGCAGCTGGGACAGTGGATCTCATAGGGGTAAGGGCACAGTTTGGCCACTGTATAAATAGAGTGGATAATAAATAAGTAGATGCTGGCGTTAAAATAATTTCCTTGGATGATGATGACAAAGTGTCACTGTTTCCCAGGGCCTAGTTTTCTGCAGTGGTGTTTTTGATAGCTCTGAGCGGGCACTGCTTATCAGCAGCGTGCCGTAAGACCTGTGACAGGTATGTATTTCTATCTTCCACATTGTGGGTACTGACCAGTTCAACTGACATTTCTTTTTGGTCCCCTCAGAATGTCAACAGCTGACAGTCAGCCCCGGGGCAGACACCACAGTGACTATTAGCACACTGACTGCGTCTCCATGCATGGTCTGCCTAGTTCAAGATGGTGTTTCGGATGTGAACTGCTCATATTCTCTAACCGTGAAACCCAGTGGGAATGCCGGCTTACATTTTAACTGCTCTGACCCACAAAAATCCTTCGCCATAGAAATCCGCAAAAAAGTCGGTAAGATGTGAAATTGAACTCACTGCAGACATACGCCATGGGAAGAAGTTTAATTCTGCAAGTCTTCACTGTTTCTGGAGTGGTGCGTACCCTTGAATCTAGTTTTAATGTAGTATTTATTTTCTTATTATAATCCTAGAGTGCACTCTGGCCACTTGCAGCCCAGCCATTGCTCCAACACTAACCTCCATCTTCAAGGACTTCAGTAGGACCTTCATATGGGATTTGACCAGCCTCCCAGAGATGTCTTTGGGCTTGGATTTCCCTGCTGTTGGACTAAAAAATGTTGGGCTATCTGAGGCCTGTGTTGATGGATATAGGTATACTATCTTCAGTGCCCAGCCCCCAGGAAAGGCTTACTGCAGGCAAGGGTCCCTGACCCACTTGGACCTGCGTAGCCCAGCCACTGTCTCGTTGCAGGTCCCATCACAAAAGGAATTGGACTCTGGCATGTTCAGTGTTGTGACCAAACCCTTGGCCAAAAGTAAGGCACTACGTCCATTAATATTTTTGTAATTTTCCTAAAGCTATCTGTAAATATGACATTACTGTTAGCCAACATTCATAGGAGGTTTAGTTGTAAATGCAGACCAAAAACCAAGAAAGAACTTGTTCCAACAAAAAAGAGTTTTCAGCTGAAGGGTGACTGCAACGCTTTTATATACTGAGTACAGACCGATATTTTGGTAGGGACAGCTTTTGTTTATAGTAATCGGCACTTGAGAAATTTTAATTGATGTGCATTTCAGTAGATGGTGGAAATATGGCTTAACCAGACAATGGTTCATGTGCCAGCAGAGTAATAGCAGTAGGTAAATTTTCACGAGTAGAATTCTAGCAGCTTGTGATTTTCCTGAGTGGAGTTTGCTCCTGGTTGTGTGTTGTATAGTCAGAGAAATGGCCATTATCCATCATCTGTTTGACAGAGGCGCTTAAAATGAGTTAATTCGCGTCCTGTATTAGAATCCATTATGTTGTGACATGCTCTTTGCGCCATTGCAGAAGGCCGTGTGATGACCGTCACCCCCGACTCAAATACCGTCATTACCATCAAGAAGGTGAACCAGGACTCCAACTGTACTGTGTGCAATAGCAAAGGCTCCAAGCCTTCCTGCTCTACATCGCTCACGTTGAAGGCCACGACCAACACAACCGTGGAGTTTACCTGCCCTCAGCCACAGGAGGCCTTCAGCGTGGAGATTAACAAGGAAATCGGTAGGAAGAACTTCCTAGCCAAACCTGTCCTTTTGGGAGAACTTTATTTGGGGGGGAAAATGGCACAGGACCAGAAGCTCTTAAAAAGAAACTAATTTGTGCTTATTTATTTATTTTAATTTTATTCCTTATAATATGGAAATAATCTTGGGAGCATGTGGGAACACAGTTAAACACAGTGGTAGGGAAAATACTGCAGTGTATTTGCAATAAGCGTGTACAGTTTAATATCATTTGAAGAGTGAGTGTGAAAGAGCTCGGCTGGTAAAAAAAAAAGATGTACCTTGTCACTTTGGAGAAAAGCATCAGCTAAATAAGTAAATGTACCTATTAAGGTCTGCTCCTTGACAAGCTTATATGGTTCTTTTGCATGTTTTATGGTCCCTGCCATTTCCCATCTCAGTTTGCTCAGTCACATCCTGCAACGGGGACATTGTGCAGTCGGAGTCCTCCCTGTTCGCCGACTTCAACCGGACGTTCAGCTGGGACATCAAAACTGTGGGCAACAAAGTGTTCCAGGTGGATTTCCCAGATTCAGGAATGAGGCAGATATCTCCCGATGAAACCTGTCCAGACCAGTCCTCCTATACTCTCATCATCTACCAGCGCAGTGGTCTTGCCATCATTGGGGTGTTCTGTCGAGTCGGGCATCTCCGTAAAGTCCGGATGCCGTACAAAGGCCGGGTGGCTGTGGCGGTCCCTGGACTTAGAACGCTGGATCCATTCGTGTTCAATGTCTCCGCTGGACCAAATATCAGAAGTGAGCACAGACACTTTGCTACATGTGTGGCTCCAGACTGTAGTGTATGAATGAATGCAAAATATGTGTGGGTTGTTTAAAAATTTGAAGATGCCTTCCAGGTCAAAATGGCTCGTGGACTTTGAAAGCATTAAATGTAGTCTAGATCAGTCCTTGACAACGGTATCTTCATGTGGTTCATTATGTTTTCATGTGATTATGGTAGAGGTCTGCATCATGGTCTTTGCAAGCCAACGGGTATACCTGAAGTCTGAGCTCCTCAGTTTGGCCCAGCTCTGATAAAATTTGTCTGAAGTGTTAGTTGTGAGCTCACCGTTTTCCAGTAGTGTTGAACAGAATAGTCCAGTAGTGAAAATGTGGGTAAAGGTATTTATTTCTTTTGAAAATTTTTAATTATTTGACTAATCACTGACTTTGTTTTTATATAACAAGAGAACAGATCTGGAACACAAGCATAGAAACAATCAATATACTGAGGAAATAGAGCAGCTTATAGTTACAAGATATACTGTGCAAAGGCAAAAGATTAATATATTTGACAAGGGTAGACATGTAGACCCACATAACACATTCTAAAAGGTGACAAAATCCTCCAAAACTGATTCAAATTATTTTGCAGTGCAAAAGTTTGAATTGTATGAAGTATGTATGTTGAATTGAATGGTAGGGGAAACTGTAATTTATTCTCAGCAAACATATTCCGTTTAATGTAACTTGAAGACTGAGTATCTAAGAGCTCAGTTGACAAAAGACTTGCCCTTTCGGACTGAGAGGAAGAGTGAAGACTTGACTTATGGTCTTCTATACAGCTGCAGTATTGTTTTAAATTTGATAATTATGGTTATGACTTTGGAATATTGCTCATTCAGGCTTTTGGTTTTTTTTTTTTTTTTTTTTTAAATTTTTTATTATTTTTATGTATTTTTTTTTTTTTAAATTTATTTTTTAGCTCTGGCAGAAGTCTTTATCGAAGTGCCAAATGGAGAGTCAACAATGGACATTTTTTCGCCAAACTACCCCAATGGTTTCCCAGATGATGACCTGATGGCCTGGAATTTCCAGATCCCACCAAAGCACAACTACACGGTCAAGTTCTTGAAGTACACAGAACCCCAATGCCAGAAGAAGGACGTTGAGGTGGAGTACATGTTGGGGACACGGAGGTCAGGTATTTCAATGGCTCTGTCAGACCTTCAGCCCTCGCAGATGCAAGGCAGCTTTCGGATGTTACTCAGGAACTGTGAAACAGTTCGGAGTGCAGATGTCCCCGTGCTGTCCCTCAGCTTCCAGGTGTCCGTGACTAGGAGCAGCCTACCTGGTATGAACTTTGATTCCGCCATAGCATTACTACTGAGCGCCCACAGTCAATGCAAAATGACCCCCAAATAATCAAATATTTATCTGTTATTTTTGCATTGTTGCCTTCTTTTGTGTATCAAACATTATGAAATGGTAAAGGTGGTGGCAAAGTCTCTAATGTCTAACTGTATAGTGTTAAATAATGCACTGCTTACCAAGTTTACCCTGTGCATCTGTTTCACAGTAATATGTTCTGTGGACCGTCCAGAAGAGGATGGTTTTACTCTGTTCATAAACAAGACAGGCCCTTCTGCCCTGTGTGAGTTGAAAATGGACTCTGTCATTCAAGAAGAGATTGTGCTGCGTCCAGGAACAAACACCAGCCTGTCCTTCCAGGACTGTAGGAGTGATGAGCTTATACTTACTGCCAGCAGGACCATAGGTATCCAGCATCTTTTTACCTCAGCGGAACCCCCCCCCCCCCCCCCCCCCCCCAAAAAAAAAAAAAAAAAAAANTCCGCGGAACCCCCCCCCCCCCCCCACTAAATCAGTGAAAGTCAGGGGATTTTAAGTTGTGTAGAGGAAATGTCACAACTTAAGTGTTGGTAGGACAGAATCAGATTCTGATATATAAATTATTTTTTAAGTATTTGTTATTTCATACAAAGTTTTAAAATGGTTTCTGCCAGATCTTGCTGAACTGTGTCTGTAGTGAAGAACAAATGGGTTTTACATGATGTGAAAGGGCTTAAATAATACTAAGTCTTTAGTTTTATTCCAACACATCATTAGGAATACACCCATCCCTCATGCAACAGGGTCTGACGCAATGAAAAACTGCTATAATGGTTTATGAAAACCCTGCGATAGACTGGCATCCTATCCAGGCTCAGTCTTATAGCCTCGTGCCATTGCTTCTGGGATAGGCTCCAGATTGCTGTGACCCTGCTCAGGAGAAGCAATTAATGAAAATGGATGGATGGATGGATGTGAAAATATGTATACTTAAAAAATATATGTACACTTACCATTTTATTAGGAACACCATTCTAATACCAGGTGGGACCCCCTTCCCCTTTGCTTTGAGAATAGCTTGAATTCTTTGTGGTATGGATTCAAGAAGGTACTTTAGAGATTTTGGTCCATGTTGACATGACTGCATCATGTAATTGCTGTGGAAAATGTGGGTAAAAGTATTTATTTCTTTTGAAAAATTCATTCATGCTGCCAATCTCCTGGTCTCCCACATCCTCTATTGGGTTCATATCTGGTGACTGGGGAGACCATGGAAGTACATTGAATTCATTGACATCTTCATGGAACCAGTTTGAGATGACTTGTGCTTTGTGACATGGCACATTATCATTCTGGAAGTAGCCAGTAGCTAAAGATCGGTAAATTGTGGCTGTAGCATTCAAACGATGCTCACCTGGTTGGTATAAATAACATTAATCTTAAAAGACTCTCGGACAGAATCTCTACATGTTTTTGCAAAGGTGGTTTTTCACTTCTGTGTTTTGACCATTCATTTGGCAGTAGGGCCTTTTTGGTTGAGCAGCTTGTTTAAGGTGTTAGACTATTGCAGTGATTCGAGGGAAGTACCTTCCTCACGTGTATTACAGCCGCATGCAAACCTGGATGCTTTAGCGTCTTCAAGTGTCTGTTTGCAAAAGTGGTGAGAGATAACAGTGATGGACCTGATGCAGGGAAGGTCTATAGAGTGGCTCCTTTCTGTCGGGGACGCCCTCTTTATTTTAATTCCTTCCTCTATGCTTTTGCAGTTATGTGTATCACACTGGTAAACATGACATAAATATCCTTACACTGGCATAAATAAAAGCCTGACGCAGATCATTACAACCCTGCACTGGGCTGGCAGCTAGTGATAAATGAAGGTAAAAATAAAGTTAAAGGAGAAAGTTAAAATAATGATTTTTGCTGCAAAAATGAAAAATTATGTTGTCATTGTCATGCATAAAAACACCTTTTATTGAGTTTTTAAATTAGCTTTGAGTAATCTTTAAAGATTATTTTTATTCCATAGAGCCCCTTCAAGTGGGAATGTCCCTAATTGTATGATTTCATGAAACACTTTAACCCTGTTAAGTGATGGATGGGTGTATATTGTAATGGTCATAGGGTAGTGATCCTTTTCTTGGCACAGCACTGCAGTATATGTGGATATGGTTTCAGAAAATCTGTTGGTCTAATGAAATTATATCTCTTGGTTACTCTCTTCCTATTCACCCGGCTGGTGGGCCATAGAATGCCTGCAGTGGAAGAAGTGTCCAGTGAATGAGATTCTCCTGACTGTCCCCACTC
Organism: Arapaima gigas; assembly: GCA_900497675.1. Lineage (NCBI taxonomy): Eukaryota > Metazoa > Chordata > Actinopteri > Osteoglossiformes > Osteoglossidae > Arapaima > Arapaima gigas. The sequence continues at coordinate 667,358 of UFQX01000134.1, forward strand.
TGGAGTCATGCCTTCCAACTGTTCTTCGCAACATCACTTGGCAAATATATTCCCAGGAGGAAAGCACTGTGGAGCTGCTAGCCCCAGCTGCTGGCCTCCAGCAGTCATTGGCTGGACAGGAGTGTAACAGTAATCTTTCTGCTGCCATTGTGGAGGTGGAGGTGGAAGGGGTTTGCTTCGGTACCTTTTGCCCTGGTGGCCCCCTCCAGAAAGTTCAAATACATGGGAATGTGTCCATCACCACCACATCCACAAGGACACTGGGCCTCAGCTGGATGAAGGAGCCCTTCCTCAGTGTCTCCTTCAACAACAGCACCACAGGTACAGAGAAATATTTGTATAAGGTGTTGACTAGCAGTAGGGACCTTAATGTTAGTGGTGGTTAGTTAATTAGTAGTTAACTGGCATTTGCTTCAGTTTGAATTGCATTACAATATATTGTCCACTTTCAGCATGCTATGCTGCTCCTGCGTGTAAATGACTGTCCTTCCTGTTCTCACCATTCCCACTGGAGGCCAGGGAAAATTTTTTTTTTTGGCTTTTTTATTTTCATCGATTAGCTTTTAGATATAAGGAAACACTCTGCTGAAAGTAATATTGTGCTTTTTTTTGAAAGAAAAATGTCACAATATTCTCAAGTGCTGTTTTGTTTCCTGAATTAAGCACAGTCATCCTGAAAAGGCCGTGTTGTGTGAAAGTACATAAATCGAAGTAACTATTTCCATGATTTCTTTTAGGGGCGATTATAATTCATTCCAGCCCAATTGAAAAATCCCAATCCAATTTTCTGTGTTTCATTAGAACGCTGGAAAAAGCTTATATATTAGTAAAAAAACAACACTGTGTACACTTTTGTGGTGCTGTTTAAAAAGATTCACCACAGTGACAAAATTGGAAAAAAAAAGACTCTTGTTTACAGCTTTCTTGCACAAACAAATTCCTTAGGACTTTTTTTTTGCAGTCAGTGATAACTTACATCCTCACCGTGTTCACCTGTGTGGAACAGCACTAAATATTACCGTTTTCACTCATGTCAACAGCAGTAAATATTAAAATATTCACATATGGAGCACAGGACTATATATTACCATATTCACTTATCTAGAAGAGCACTAAATATTGCCATATTCCCAGATGTATCACAGTACTAAATGGAAGCAAGCATGGATTTTTTTTTTATTTTTTATTTATTTATTTTTTTTTAACCAGAGTGCTTTGTATTGAGCAGATTGGAGTGTAAATTGAGAAACGGTAGTAAAATCAAATCAAGTTCAAGCCAAAATGTGTTGTGTGAGTGTGCAAAAATTGAGGGACGAGTGTATATATTAACTTTAAAAAGCCATAAGTTAGAAATGGGCAGCTTATATGGTTGGTTTTTATTAAAAAGCAGTGTAATGATAACACAAATTTGTATGTTTACATCTTCAGTAAGCCATTGTATTTTATCCCCCTGTCACAGAGACATATGTGCTCACCGTTGTCCCTGGAACAAACTCTCCGGCTCTGCTGGCCACACCTGGCTGGCCCCAGGGAATGCCGCCCAATTCCACAGTGTCCTGGGTGGTCCAGCTTCCACCACAGCAACAGGCTGAATTGCTGCTCACCAGCGATGGCCAGCCCAAGTGTGCCGTGGGCCATTCTAGCATTGTGGTGCAGGCTTTGGACTCCTCAAAGCCAATGCTGAGCCGTAATGAGGGTGAGATGTTTCGGGTGGAGCGGCTGACCACGAGTGACAGCTTCTATGTCAAAGTCTCCAACTGTGTTCCCGAAAATGGCGCCTTTAGCATGCTTACCAAGATCACCATGCAGAAGAAAAGCAGTGAGCAGCCTTCATTGTATTCTACATTTCATAGTCAAAGTCCTTGTTTTGTGACACCCTTTAAAAACATCTAGTTTTTCTGGTACACAGTAAATTAGAGTAAAGTTTTGTTCGTGGTTTATCACCCATGTCAGTTATTGGTTAACTTGGTTGGAAAGCCATTCACCCAGGGATAGATTTGTAGAGAATTTTGGTCTACATTAGTGATAACTAAGAATGAAAGGGTGGAGATAAAGGTGTGGTTGACACTAAACCATCTGTTCCTCTTGACAGACGCACTTCTGAGCATTATCCTGGGGGCTGTGGGTGCTTTGCTCCTGCTGCTCATTGCAGTGCTGGTTGTTGTGTGTTTGGTGACAAGGTAGGTTCTCTTCCTCTTTTTCCTCTAGTTGGTTCAAAGTGTGGCAGAAAGCTCACTATCACCAAGCTTCTTTGTCCACACCAAATGTCTTTGCACTGAGCAGGAAGAAGAAGAGCAAGAAGCGAGTATCCATCTACAACCCCAATGGAAACGTGTTTGCACCAGGAACCTCCAAATTCCCCAAGAATCGGGAGAATAACGAATCCCACGTCTACGCTTCTATCGATGAAACCCTGATGTACACACATCTGCTTCGGACATCGGACCAGGACACCTACCGGGGTCCGCAGGTGAACATGTTCCCTAACTTCCCCGGACCTATGGACGGCAAGCCCGTAGACAGGGAGCGTACCCCAGAGCCTGAGGTGGACGGTTTCCAACCTTTCCTGGAGCCAGTGCCCACCATTGCAGCAGGCAGGCCCCACACACCCATTGCACGCCAGGACAGCCTGGCTTACACAGACCCCCGTATGGTGGACAATGAACTGTACACATTCAAGACCAATGGAGACTTAGGTGTGCGGTTTCTTACTCTCAAAGAGAAGGAACCAGAAGCAGTACAAAATCCAGATATAGAGAATGATGAGTTTGAGTCTGACTGACCGCACTCCACCATTTACATTTGTGTTTTACTGAGGAACCTACCAAGCTGTTAGCTTTTTTTTTTTTCTGCTGTCTGTTATTCTATACATGTCACAATAGGAGCTGTACTGAAAAATTCTTAAGTATCAAAGAACTTGGAACCCACCAGTGCTCCTATGTGATGAACATTGTTGTATTTTTACAAAAAAAAACCCAGAAATTCTTTCATCAAAGTAAAACTCATGCATTAAACTGTTAGCATATGGATGTAATTCATGACATTTTAAACATTTTTGCAAACTGTGTGTTTGTTTTTAAGTTGGTAGCAACAGGAATGCGATGTCTTGCACTTTTCCCCTGTTCTGTCTCATTAAAAAGTTTTAATAAATCAAAAACTTTCTACTGCCATGGTTTGTCGATATGTTTATGCAAAGTTAGACGCAAAGTTCCGTAGCATGTAAATTCAGAACAGGACAGGCAGATGTCGTCCTGTCAGAGCCGGCAGTCTGCAGGCCAACTGCTGGTACTTCAGTTGGTTGCTTTCATTCTGCTTCTCTGAGTTTCGGTGCCTCATTATTACTCAAGAGACACTTTTATCTTAAATTTAATTTTATCAGCAGTTCTCTGTTTACAAAAGTTCAAGGTTATTGTTTGCAGCTGGATCACAGCAGTTACCCTTCCTTTTTTGTTTGTTAAATCTGTACTCCTGTCCAATTCTGAAATGCCTGTAACTGGGGTATTATGTAGTATAGTTTGTTTATACAGCGTATAGCAACATGACAGCTGTAAATGTTTTTTTTGTATTTGTGCTTTTGGGATTCACAGACAGTTGAAAGTGTGCTGACTAATAGGCCACTCCAGGAAGCATCTGGTTTTAAGGGAAGGTTAACTGGGATGACTGGGAATTGTTAAAAAGGCTGGTTTTGCTTTTAGTGCAGAGAGTATGAGCTCCTCGCCAGAAAGAACAATACTCTCCACACATGCTGTTCATTTTTGACTCATGATTACAAAGAAAAGACCAAACTGTTTTATAAAACCAAATTATTACATGGAATTACTTACAAAATGTAATTGTGTAGAGATTTTTTTTTTTTTTTTTTTTTTTTTTAACCCTGTGTTTCTATAAAGCTGAATCTTTTTTTGTCTGTCTGTCTGTTTGTTTGTTCTTTATGCATGACTGTTTTTCAAGCCACAAAATTGAAATTTGGCACACAGGTACTAACTCATTTTTTTTTTGCATAGTAAAATACACACAATCCCCACCCTACACGGTACTGCACATATTAGTGACCCTGTGCCTCCAGGCAGTTTCCAGCTGACTTGTGAAGATTACGACAAACCGGCCACTTCACACACAAGCACACAGTTTAAGGGAAATAGTTTGGTCATATATATTGTTTCATTTCTTTTTGTCTTGCCTTACCAGGCAGAGCCAGGTAAATCAGCAAGTGAATATTTAAAAGAGACTCAAAAGAAACTGAAAAACTTGTGTGCAAAGCAAGGTTCAGCCTCTCCTGTGTTGAAGCATTGTACATACATCCATACAGCTACACATATATGTGAAACTAGGTCTTTGAAATTTGTAGGCTTTATTTAATGAATATTTATTTTTCTTATTAGATACTAGACAGCTTCTCTCCAGAAGTATAGGAACAGTCTTTTTCCTTACCTGTCAGATACACCTGGGGATTTGTATTTTTAACATATTTCAGAAGTCCCAGAATGTATAGTCTCATAAAATATAAATGCAATAAAAAAGGGTGCCAATGCAAATTTAATTAAAATTAGGTCTTGAATCAGGGTGTCTGCCAGAGTTTTTAAATATTTTATTTGGTATAATTCTGCACTGCTTATTTTAGTAAGAAGAATTATAGATTTTTTGAAAATGCAAGAAACAGATATAGTTTGATACAGCTAGTGATATACATATTTTCTGAGCCTCACTCCCTGTGTACTTTTCGATATGAGCTACTTTTTGACACTGCTTGAACCAGCTGAAATTGACTTTGATTCTGTGCTTTGCAGCAAAAATGGACAGTTCTTGCAGTGTCAGAAGCAATGAAAAATGTAACCTAGTGGCTGAATAGCCGGTTTCTACAGGTCCATATGACTGGCACTGGCCTGTCAGGCAGCAGCTAGACCCACATGGCGAAGGGGCGGATTTTCCGGTGGCCTTCGTGTATGTTGGCATGGCTACCTGTAGGAAAACTGGTTTTGATGGAACATTTGGCTGCACATGCAACACAGAATGTCCAGCCTCATGTATTATATAAGGGGTCACATTTGTGCTCCTGTATATTTTGTTCTCATTTCAGTCCTGCAACGGTTATATAAAATGTAAACTTGTGCTTTTGTTTTACTGGATTATCTTACAGCAAGTATTTTTCCTTTAGGTCTACCCAAACAGACATTTTTATTAAACAGCGGGTATATAAAAACTATCTGAAGCTATTTGAATTTGTTTAATATTTAATAGTTTAATAGTTGGCACCTCATAAACAGAAGACAAGAGCCGCCAGTGACTGGTTTCTGATTTGTCAGTCACAACTACATAAGATTTTATCAGCTTTTCCTTAAAGTTTTAAGTGTTTTGAGCAACTGTCAGTGAACCTTAAATGTGAATTTCATTCTGAGTTTTGAGACATTTAATTTTTTGCCCTGGTGAATTGCAGTTGCATCAGCTGAGTTTGGTTATGTAAATTAACACGTACACCCATTCAAAAACTGATTCACTGTTTATTCTGTCCTCAAAAAAATGGAAGAACGTGAAAGCATGAGCGCATATTAAAGGAGGAAAAAACTATTGCAGAGCGCACTGCTGGAGCATCATAGGAAGGGCAAAGTCCCAAGTATAATGTATCTGGCTAGGCGTCTGACGTCAAAGAATGCAGGATAGATAAGAGAAGGTGGCTAATTCTAACCAGATGACCATGACTGCAGGTTCAAAGCCTTCAAACAATGTTGAACTCGCAAACAGAGGCCTTCTTATCTCGGCAGTTCTCATCGAACCACTTCCCGCTGGCAGTGGGTGAGAGGACAACGCATTTTTGGGTTCTGATGCCATCTGGCTTGGGAGTGTCTTTGGAATGCCAGTTTTTGTAGCGCACGACGGAGCCTGTCTGGTCTGTCCATTGGCCTTCTATGGCCATGCCGTTGATGCCCAGCCAGATCTGCTCCTCAGACCCCAGGCTTGCCTGCACATACATATAGAGCTGTTCATTCTCCTCCTGGCTCACCGGCACACTCAGGGTTCCCCCCTTGGCGATACAATCTTCGGTTGCTGCATGGAAGTGTTTCTTCTCGGAGTCCGCCAGGAAACATTTGCCATGGATCTTGGTTCCTTTTAAACAAACTAATAGGAGCAACAATTTAGTTGAAAGGTTGAAAAACAGGCAACCAAACATAACTGAAATATAGAACAATGACTTAGTAAAACCAGAGCAACTACTTATTTTTTGTTTCTGTAAATTAATTTTTTTTTGTCCCTGTATTGATATATTGTTTTTCCTCATACTGAGATATCATTGTCATCTTTTTGCAGGTTCAACAAGATTTCTTGTGTACAGCATATCTGTGTAAATGTACCTGTACAATGGTACGAATGTCCAAAAAATAGTGCCATTCTGGGCAGCAGTAGGATTTGCCCAGTCGCTTTTAATTTCCAAAAATTCCATGGAATATGTTCTGTAACTTAACCATGGACACAAATACCTCTGCTACAAGAGGGACAGCACATTGTGCAGGCTTCTCTCCAGGCTAGGGCAGAACCTTGGCACAAAACTACTTTGTTGTGCAACATTCAGGCCACAGCAGACCCAGTGTTCCCAATTTCTATTTCCTGTCAAAGCCACAGATGGAACACGTGTGTTAGGGTTACATAACAGAGACCTGCTGTCCAGTGGAACAAGAACCTCCCCTCACATTACAGCCAGAAATGTGTATAAGTGTTAGCGATGCTCAAATCTTATTATTAAACAATAACTGGAATAATAATTAGATGAAATCGATTTGCTATTTTGGGCCATCCTTTGGCATGATTCTTCAAGACTATTTACTCTTTGGAAAACTCCTAAACTTCCACGCATGTTGTTCTGTAAAAACACAGTTTTTCTAGGTGCAGTAAGTGGATGATCTTCCTTTGGGCAAAATAGCACTGCAGGTTCTCACAGTGACCTTGGGGGGCACCATCTATGTGATGGATTGAGATCTCCAGAAAGCCCGTCTATGTGACTTTCTAAGAATTGCCTTCGGAAAATCTATAAAAGAGAGACTGTAGGAGACCTTGATGGAAACCTTTAGTGAGACCCTCTGCCCAACCGTTTGAATGACCCTCAGGAAGATGTTAAAAGAGACATTCTGAGATGTCTTCCATGTGTCCCAGCTGCTCACCCACACACCTGTCTGGAGGGCCTGCTGCTCCTTCAGCAGGTTAAGCTCCTGCACAATGTCATCAATCTGCTTCTGCAGCTCCTCGATGGCAGCTGAGTTTGACACATCTGGAATGGAGAAAACTGGTGAATCGTGTGAGTGAGAGGGCGGATTCTGCCCAAACTCAACCCTAAGGAACACTCGGTTCTGCACGCCCCATTGTGACAAGACTGGGGCAACAAACTGCATGTTTTAAATTAGTGAGATGATGTAACTGACATCCTGAGCCATAAAGATTCATTTCTAATAGTGCTCACAAATTTTATTTCTGAACCCCATAATATCTACTTTGTTTTGAAGAAAGCATTATCTGCTAAGGTTTTGATCCAAACTAAGGAAACTTAGGCACTCTGCTGCTTGCAAGTTAACATTCCTCAAAATATTACTGGGAAAGGCAGCAGTGCTTCTTAAAATTATCACAGTTTTTACACAATAGTAGGAAAGATGACTCTTCACCCACCACAGTGTTCTCCCTAAGCACATCTACCTGGAACCCACTAAAAACTTCATCATGGATCCTGCAGACTGGGAATTCTTTGCCCTTTCTTGGTACCTCAGTGGGAAAGTAGAAATGTGAAATACGGGGTCTCCTACCTTTCTTCAGGGGTTTCTTCTTTGCTGGGGTCTGCTGGAGAGAGATGTGGGCAAGGATAAGGATGCAGGCAAAGAGGCGCACTCCTTTCAGCTCCATGGTGCAGGCTACGAATACACCCTCCGTGTTGTGAACTGTGTTTTTATTGCTTGCCGTTCCCGCGGGGTGGAAAAAATGCTGCAACCAGAAATTTCTCTGGACAGCCAGAGCTGTGAAAGGAGAGCAGGGGACAACACCTGCTCCATCCCACATCCACCAGCCAGGGCACAGGTGTGCACCATACTGACTATATATTTCACAGTTTGCGTCTGTGCACTTTATAAGACTTTCTCACGGCATTGTCCTTATTTTGCTCATTCGTACAGATATATCATTAAAACAAATACAACAACACAGGAGTGCTTGCCTACTTTTGCAAAATTAGAAGTACATTCTATGCTGCTCATACATCGAGGTTCTGCACAACAAAAAACTGCTATAGGGCTCGTGAAATTAAAGCCCTTTTTGAAGGCAACAGTGTTTCTGTCCATTGCAGGATCATTTTGCTTCCACAACAGGTAAAATAAAAATTTGTATAAAAAATTTGAATCCATGCGCTCACGTGTCATCCAGAGGAAGGTTTTTTAAAAGGAACAATTCAATTTGAGCGCAACATAGGTGCTGTGTGGCTTTCGCACTACCTCGTAAACTGGAAAAAAGGTGTAATGAAGAAAACAATTCTAAAAAGTGCTGGTAACAAAAAGTGGGGAAAATGAATCCTATTTTCTGCATTGCATTATTTCATCCAGTACATTTTAGAAGAAAAATGATCTGTTTTCAGCAAAACTGCTTTTAGCTTTCAGGCTGCCTGCAAACTAGTATACAGGTTAAACAAAACAAAATGAAAACCTTAAAGGATGATCTTTAAAACAGCATTTTCCCTGTGTTTTGTATCTCTTTGTCATGCTATTATTTAGTTCACAAAGCCTGCACTCACTTCAGATGGTTACTGTAATGCAGTGTTTGCTGAGGTCAGAAGCTGAGTTCTCAATGAGTAAAAAGGAGCGTTAAAAAACTAAACCTGCTGCAGAAAACAAGTCCTTGATACAAAAGAAACCTTTTAATTTTGAAAACAAGTCCTTGATACAAAAGAAACCTTTAAACCTTTTAATTTTGAAAACAATTTTTTCTTTCCTAGTTAGTAATGTAGTTGCCCTACAGTGAAAAGCTCTATAGTTGTTTTTTCAGCTGCCATTTAAACCAAATTCAAAACATCATAAAAATACAGACCATCATTATCCTGCCTTGACATATTTTTGACTGAGAACTGATAAATTTTTCCCTTGAGAAATAATGGCGATTCAGCCCCTGCAAAGTGAGAATTTGATGTTGCTAAAAAATGTATCCCATTATGTGAAGGATGGGTGTGTACTTGCTTGAGCTGCTGTTTCATGTTCCAGCAGCAGCTTAAATATTCTTTTCTGTGACACCAGCCAGCACTATTGCAGGTTCCAGTGAAGAAGATGAGGCTTAACCACTAGCTTTGAGCTCATGTGTTGACTAAGGCAAAGTGGCGCAGAAACATAATTAAATGCTATGGCCAAAAGTACATCATATTCCTAGGGACCAAGTAATGGTCACGGAATGTTTATAGTTGTTTTCATTTAAAGCCACATGGGCTTCCTTGTGGAAATTCTAGTTTATAATCAGAATCCTGCAGTGTTTGAAATCAATTTCGTTACAACACAGTGCAATAGATCTACATGCCCTGCACATACTACACGTTTGGTCTCCGCTGAGATTTGCTGTTTTACTATTTACTAATTTACTATTACTCCACTGGTATTTACTATGACTTACTTCTTAATGGCAGATATTCCGGTGTAGCCTGGTCTGCCTTTTTTACTAGTACATCCAAAGGGAAGCCACCGAGAATGACTTACAGCACAATTCCGAAAACGCACTTTGGAAACTGCCAATTTTCACACTGGTAAAATTGTTAGCTTTTGAATTGCTGAATGTTGCCTGCACAGTTGTTTTTTCTCCCCAGTAAATTTCCTAGGGTTTTCGATCTTGAAACACAACAATTAAGATGGGAATTGTGTCATATATTTAGAACATCTCTATTGCGATGTTGTGCAGCGTAGCCCAACGGCTGTGAATGTGGCCCAGTCACATCTGGACCTCAGCCTGCTGACACGTGGCAGATGTTGCAGAGCCAGGCCCTGCTATAGAGAGACAGCGCTCCTCTCCAGCTCTCATAATGCTCTACATGTTGGCTTAAAGCTGTATGATTGTTGTATTGTTGTCCTCAGCATCATCACCATTGTCATCATCTTCATCATCGTCATCGTCATCGTGGCTGTCAATCATTTTCTCAGTAACTGTTTCACATCAGTGTTTACAATTTTTTTTGCACTTCCTTAGAAGAACTAATACAAGAATCCCTTCTAGCAAACATATTATAAATATGTTAGGTATTAAGTCTGAAGAAAAGTATGATAATTTAATATTTTAATGTATTTTAAATAAAGGCATTTAAGCAGATGTTTCAAAAGCTCTTAATTTCTGTCAGCTGCTCTGTTTGAAACAGAGGTATTTAATATCCAAGGAAAACAGATTCTTTTTTGGCAGTAAATTTAGGAGGAAATAAACAGGATTGCTCTGGAAGTGCTGAACAGGAGAGTGAGCTCAGAGCAGTTTAATAAATTGAAGATGTGATTCTGAAAGGTATTTCTGGCACGTCTTTCTGCCGTTTCTGCACTCTCTCCAAGAAAACACTTCTGCTTGTTGGCTTCACAATCCATATGTATTGATTGTAACTCGAAACTGGTCCTGAAATGAAGGTTTTTAGAAGAATTAGAGGAAGGGGACAGAAGTCAATGTATTGAGATTATCAGTGAGATGTGTTAAGTGAACAATAGCATGCTCTCCCATTATTATTTGAGGGCACTTAACAAATGTTAAGTGTCATGTTGTGTCTTCCAGAGTGATCTCTATATGCTTGTAGACAGACTTGAAACCCACAGAATAATGGCACATGTTAATTTTACAAAAGCAAAAAGGCAATATGGTCTCAAAAAGTCAGTTATTGATCTAACCCTACAGCAGCAGGGAGGATCTTACTGTTACATAGCCCACTTCCCGACCAACACCCCACCCTGTGTTGCACTGGAAGACCAGTAATAGATATGACCATCCTCAGATTTTAATTTAATCTAACATTGTGCTAAATTCATTATTAAGGAAATACAATTGCCATTGATTTTTAAAAAATGGCTTGATGAGAGTAGGAAGGGAAGGGAAGATGTTAATGCCATTAATAAATACCACATAAGCAGGCTGATGTCATGCTGTCCAAACCCAAAGGCATCAAAGCTGGTTCAGTGTGCAGAGAAACAATGTAGTCCTGCAGGAATAATATAGAAACTACTAATGTTCACTCAGCTTTCTCCAAGTTGAATTAACACTGCCGACTAAAAACTGAATTGTTCAGACTAATTTTACGAGAGAGAGTATAGTCATAACACTGACACGTGATTTTCCACTTGTAAAGGCACTGCATTTTTTATTTTGCAACAGAAGAAGAATGAAGAAATGTCTTTTTCATGTGTTTATTTGCTTTGATTGCAGAGTACTGAAATTCACAGAGAAGAGAATTATAACTGCAAGCATGCTCCAATAAAGAAATTAATTAAATCCAATTTTTTTGGAAATAAAGAACCAAATGTCATATATTTTTTATTAGACTTAAAGCAGGAAAGGGGAGCATATTTTCCACTATTATAAATAGAACAAACTAGAATCTGGCCTCACCCAAAAAAAAATCCTAATGAATTTCCCCAAAATATCACCAAAACATTGTAAAACGCCTGTATGACTACAAACCATCATCACTCACTCACGCTCTCTTTTGCTCTTTTCTTTCGACAGCAATGGGCAGCTAGCAAAGACATTTGTAAAAAAAAAAAAGTGCAGATAATTTAAAATAAACAAACAATGCAGTTCACCGTGATGAACGGAACACAGTTGATGAAAATGATACGGACACTTATCACGTACATACTCAAAGCACAAGCTAAATCCTTCACACGCTCTCCTTTCTTTAACCTTTTAATCACATTCATTTGTTTCTGCTACAATGAGAGGTTTTCTCACCCTCTTAGCCTCTTTCGGCAACACTTTTCTCAACACCTTTCCAAATTTTTTGGGACCCACAATCTCAGATATTCTGTAAATAAAAATGCACTCCAGACCTGTGTGGTGTGAAAGAGGGCAAAGACTGCGAATGGCCTCGCTCACGATGGGAGGTCTATTCAAATTTCTTTGCTCACAGTTTATCGCATTATTGCAACTATTTCACTGATGCTTTTATTAAAGGCATATAAAATATGAGTTACAGGAGTAGAGTAAAAAAAAAATGAGACAATGACTTGCTGCAATATTTATCAAATATATAAATGACTTTGACCGGTAAAGTCTAGTCTAAAACATTAGATGGTTCCCTTGTTCCAGAAGTAGAAGTAAATGAGACGGATCTTTAAGATGAAGTCTGAAGAGCAGCAGTGAAAGAGAAATTCTGACATTACTTGACATCTCTTGCTCAGAATATGGGTTTTGAGAAGAACTTTGCAGAGGTAACAAGGTACAGAGTCCAGGTATTAAAAGACTACAAGCAGTAGAGTGATGGCCGGGGGGAGGAATTGATGAGGTGACCAGATATTTAAGGTACACACATACCAACCACTAAGAACATGGTAGGATATGACTGAGGCTTTAAAATTGAAGTGGGCTGTGATGGGAACCCAGTTTACATGAAGTAGAGAGGTTGCTTGTGTGTTTAACAGGGGTGGAAAACACAAGTGATCCAGGAGAATTCTGCATCTGAGTCCAGTTATCTGCCACTGGGAGCTGCAGTGGCCCAGTATGGATAAGACTATTTCCTAAATTAGTAGCTGGCTGCCATGGGTGCTAAGCGGAAGCCTGCAGATGTTATCAAAGTAGTAGCTCCATGAATAATTTAGGAAAAATGATGCACTGGGAGAAGGACATGGGGAGCTCAACAATAACATGAATGTTTTGAATGGTGTGGGAGAAGGACACAGTAACATTTAGGACATTGGGTGGCCAAGATTAGAAGAAGATAAGAGAAACAGAAACAGGACATCTGAGATTGAAAGGCTCAGCTTAAAATATGGAGGTACTGTTCAAGAATCCCATATCATTGATGCCAACATTAGGTGGAACAGTAGCAGTCAAATTTCACTTCAGATTTTATTCTTCCAGCCTAGACACAATACTGAAAGAGTAACAAAAGTTGTTTTTGTTGTTTTCATTAAGCATACTGCAGATACACTATAGTACAGAGGATGCTTAGCACAAATCACTATGATATATTGGTAGTTTTAATTTAAAGGGAGCTTGATTTCAAAGGAACTATACAGTTATTAACACAGGAGCTTCTGCTTCATGGAGAAGATGAAATAGTGAAATAGTGATCAGACATACCATTACAAATAAGATCCCTTGAGAACACAAGGCCGAGTTTTGGATCTCCATTATGTATGGGATATAAGAGAGCTAAAACAGGAAAGAAAGAAAACACAGTAGAGGGGAAGTCAGAAGAGAAAGGAGATGATATAGAGGCCAGGTAGCATCAGTCATGTTGAGATCAACAAAGTCAGGCCCCATGGTCACAAGGTGTTCGTTTCTTCCAGGAAATCTTCTGCGATCCATCTACGCGGGGGTCGACAACAGGCAAAAAAGACTACTGTGAAGCAGGGCAGAACTGAAATGTAGAAGAAAAGAATGAGCTGAGAGATAAACCTATAATGAAATGATAAAGAATGCAATGGACAAGTGAGGAGCGTGAGCAGATACAAGGTCAGCTTTCTTAACAGCAGCTCTGCAGGACCACAGGGCACCCGAGTGTGAACTACAAATATGTGCTGAGGAGAAACGGAGAAATAAGACCAGCAAAACATGTTTACTCAGTTTGGAGTATTTTCTAGCATTCTGGGTTGTCATAGATCAAACAAAGTATTGACAAGGAGGGTGGGTTAGAGGCTGAGTATATCGGTACACTGAGATTTGTGATCAAAGCAGCAGAGAAAAGGGAAAACATAAACAGTCTATCTTACCCGAGAAACTGTGGAGGCATGCAAATTAATAAGACTTAAGTAATTCCCATTTGAAAACTATTGCGACTGTTTTAACTACTTTTACATTTACAAAACAATTCCACTTGGACTGACCTTAAAAAGTAAACAAAATACATCTGTGCAGCACGTCAACGCTGTCATGCTGAGACAGTTGTCACCGTGGTGTAAAAATCAAACTACCTAGAAACCAGAACAGATTCGTCTCTGTCGGACAGTTCACGTTACCTAAATAACGTTTTACATAAATATTCGCTGAGAACAACATAAATATATAATATAGTATTTGTATAGTAACAGAAATCCTTCTTATCAGGTCAGTCAAGAGAAGCTGATGTGGAAGTTTTCTGAGTGCACAAGCAGGCAGATGAGCAGGGTTACTGCAAGTCTCTTTTTCCAAACATCTTGCATCTAGAAAAAACAAACATCTTAACAGACACGTGAGTGGTTTTTTTCATATCCATCCACTTCTGGTTGATTGTATTAGTCTGTGTTAAAATGTGCATTCTTAAAACATCCGGTTCTTTTGACAACAAAGTTAAAGCTGACTCTCTCCTGTAACGTTTCTAAGAAGCTTTCAAAAAACAGCAAAGATCAGTTCACTTGTCTTGAAAACAGTGTGCAGTTATCCTTTTCTGATTTTTTTTTTTTTTGGAAACAATGCCTTCGGCTGTTTTGCATTCTTTTGAAAACTATAATTTCTTTCACTGCACCACTGGCAGCAACACTTGCAGCACTAAACAAGTGTAAACAAAACAACTAAACAACTAAAACAAAACAAAAGCTCACTTTTTTCATGACTGCCCCGTCCAACATAAAGTAAAACAGGTACATCGCCCCACTGAAGGAATGAAGTTAACCACCCTAAGAGATGGCACCTAACAGGGTTCTGTCATGCATTAAGCTTGTCGAAAAGACAAACAGCAGCAAAGCATTCTAGGCTTGGATGCTTGTGGCTTTTCTGCAGTAAATGACTTGAAGATTACAGCATCTTTCATCATTAGATATGATTCACTAACAATATAAACCAGGGTTTGTGGGATATATCATCTACACTTACCCTTCCCTTAATTCCTCTTGCAACATCACCCAGTTAAGCGAATTTCTTTTATGCAAGGATTGAGTTACCATTATTTCTTATGAAGAAAAAATATAAGTGTTTCACCGGCAAAAGATGTGTTACCTAAAATTAATAAAAGAAAAAACAAACAAAATACGAGTAATTCTGTGTATGACTGTGACAAAACCAACATGTTTTTTAATACTTGCAAAAAATGTTTATAGCTATATAGCTTGTTCTTTAATATTATATTTAAATTCCCTAACTCATTAACAGTAACTGTTTGTGTAGTGCATGATACACTAGACTTTTTTGCAATGACAAATATTTGTGACATTAAGAAATATCCCAGGATCACTGCCTACAAGGTAGGACAGAACAGGGTAGAAGTTTATTGATCCTTGCAGGGGGAATTTACCTGTACAGCAGCTGGACACACAGGACACATAACGTAAGAAACTCATAAAACACATAACAATAAATAAATAACAAAAGCAAAACAATCAAGCAAACAAAGAAACAGATAGCAGAAGTAAAGAGCCTATTCTGCAAAAGCACAGAAACACTATGCTGTTGTTTAATATTTGATGATAGATGATCATCATTTAATCACAAGTTTACAGCTTTATAGTTTAGGGGTGTTTATGTTGTTAAATATTGTTGTTCATATGACTGGGGGCTGCGTCTCTTAGTGTTACCCTCAATGCCATCTCTCATTTGTCACCATTAAAAGAATGTTTTACACACCATTAGTCCCACTCTCTGAAAGAACACATTTTCACAACTGTTTAAAAAACAGTGTCAGTTGTTACATGTTTATAGTTCTATAAGGACTCAAAGGACCTTGGTTTGTATAAAATAAGAAACAAAGAAAAATCCAAAATGGTAAAGAAGGAACAGGTAAAACAAGGTGTGGAAAAATAAATCAGTAATACGCACGGGAAAGCACCGATTTGAAAAGTAAAACAGTAATATGAAAAGCTCCATGATAAAATGCAAAAGAAAATGAAAACAAAATCAGAGAAAGGTATTCATTTGAAAAAAGAAAGGTTCAATTTGTGCTTAAATCTCTGTTTTTACATTGATTTACAGTTTGTTTAATATGCTTTTTTTAATTATTTTTCTATGTACTTATTTAACTTTCCGTTTTTCCAGTTGTTTTTCAAATTGTTTTATTGATTAATGGGCAACTTATTTGATTTTTACGTGGCACTCCTCCTCCTCCATTGTACGGTTCTGTCTGGAATCACTTGTTTGTGCAGTTATAAGATCCCTTTCATGATTGACAGCACCACACAAAACACATTTATTGAAGTATAATCATCAAATGTGACATTGCACTTAAATTATGTTTGTCGCTTATTCCCACAAGCCTTTTCAACAACTTTTTATTGTACGGGGACCCCTTTTTTGTGCAGGATGAGTGGACTTATATGGAAAGAACAGAAGAAACATTTATTCACACATACAATAGTTTATTTACAGTACAGATGTGTATGTGCTTCAAAGATGTATCACTGGCAATATCAGACACAAAAGCTCTTTATTAAAGAGCTGCAACGAATAGTTATATGATCCAAGATGCAAGAGGATGGATCCAAATGATATGAACTGGGCCAAGAAAACACAGCAGCAGCGTTCCCATGAGAAACTTCCCCAACCTGCAGTGGGCATCACACCACAATAGATCCTGCACAGAGTGCAGAAAATATTTGAACAGGTGTTCCAAAGTAGATGGATACCTTGCCAGGTAAGTTGAGAGAGATCCGAGTAAACAGATGGATGACTAAAGGCCTTTCTAGTGACACAATTCGGGCTACATGAGAAGAAAGAGAGACTCGAAAAGCTCACTGCATATGAGCAGAACACAGTTGCCATCTAGTGCATACTGGTGAGAATGACCTCTGTATATATTTGAAGGCCACATTTCAGGAATAGGCAGTAACACTGTAGCTCAGTGGGTAGCGCTGGTGCCTCATAGCTCTTGAGCTCTGGGTTCAGATGTGGGTTTGAATCCAGCTCAGTTTGCGTGGTTGGCATGTTCCCCTCACATTTCCGTGAGTCTACAAAAACTTCAGTTTCCTCCATTGGATGGACAGTTACTGATGATGAACGGAAGGATTTCAAAAAGCATCTGAATTTCATGCTGTTGCATAATACATAGAATAGGAGCACTTTATTTTCAAGAACAGAGGAGCATATTCTTCTGTTACAAGCTATTGCGTTTCACCTCTGAAGGCTTAAAGCAGGGTGTCCTGATTTAAAAGTCCCCATTGTCTTTAATAGTCTCCCATCCAAGGCAATTTAACCTTCAGGCCCTAGAATCTCTTGTTTTAACTTATTTAAAATTAAATTAACAATTTGCTTCATAATTAAAAAATCTACATTCACAGATAGCAGAAACAGCAGACATGGCTGTTACAAACAGCCTGGAGGGTACTTGCTTGGTTTGAAACTTTTTTCAAGCACAGATATTCAACAGATTTGTTACATGTGTGAAGCTGATCCTGTTGTTAAAGAAGCAAAATGATGCATCTATTATATAAACTCATGCAGCTACTTGTATTACGATGTTCACTCACTCATTCTCTGTCCATTAACTGCTTGTTCGAGTAACAAGGTTTGGTGTTACATTTAGCTGCAAGAAAATGATGTTGACACGTGTCGTATTTGCAATTTCAGACTGTAATGAGTGCCTCTGAGGCTCTTAATGTCCGTTCCCATTCCATCCATTATCCTTAACTACTTAGCCTTGTCATGGCGGCAGTGGTCTAGACCCGGAATCACGCGGTGCTAGCCACACCCTGAATGGGATGGCAGAGTGTGATGGGGGGCGGCACACACACACACACAAACACACACACACACACACACACACACACACACACACACACACACACACACACAAGCACACAGGCAATGGGGAATTTAGAGTGGCCAGTCATCCTGAAACCCATGTCTGTGGACTGTGGGAGGAAGCTGGAGCTCCTGGAGTTAACTCACACAGACACATGGAGAAAATACAAACTCCACTAAGAGTGAACTGGGATATTTATGTGTTCTTCCAAATATTTGTACCACATTTTCACTGCAGGGTGGCACAGTGGCTCAGCGGATAGCGCTGTTACCTCATAGCACTTGTGCGCATTCTGTGGTGAGCTGGCATGTTGCAGGTCTCCTCCCACAGCCCAAAGGCATGCAGTTCAGGTTTGACTGGTCACTCTAAACTGTCCATAGTGTGTGACTGGATCTGTGTGGTCACCCTGTGATGGACTGGGATCCCATCCAGGGGCTGTTTCATAGCCTAGTGCCGTCTGCTTCCAAGATAAGCTCTGGACTTCAGCAACCCTCCTCAGGATAAACAGTTACTCAAAATGGATGGATGGTTTTTGTAGATTTTTTGATAATGAAGCAAATTGTTTATTTAATTTTAAAGAAGTTAAAACAAGAGATTCTTTGGCCTGAAGGTTAAATGCATTACTTAATTAAGGGTAAAATAACCCTTAAGGCAACTCTTAATACAACTTTAAGATCAAAAATCATCAACAGGATCTTAAAGATGAAGGACTACAATGTGACATCAAGTGCAATGAATATGAGATAATTTAAGATATTCTAAGTGCCCTAGGTGCCATAATTATTCTTTGGAACTAGGAAAAATTTAAAAGCACTATTAAAAAAGAATATTTTTAGCACAGTTTAGCACATCATATAGTGCAGTACCTTGCAGCGTCACATATCAGTGAGCAATTACTCAACATATGTTGATGGTGAGATTCATATGTTTATTTTTTAGTTTACATTTGTATTTTGTTGAAATTATCATCTGTTATTTTACAAAAATGAAAATATGACTAACATCTATTTAATGCTCACAGATAATGTGTGAACTAAATGTAGGCCACTTGTCAGGTGACTACAATGACTGTTTAAGGCTGTGTTGCACATATTCTGGGGAACGGCAGTGAAAAGACGTCCTCTTTTACAGGACAAGCTGCAAAATTCTCCATATATGAGAATCACTGTGCAAGAAGTTGAGGAACAGTGGCGAGTGGCCATTTTCTTTTTTATTAAAATGCAGACACGACAAACAAAGCCAATATTGAACACAATAAAAATAGGAGATGAAAAGTACGGGAAAATATAACAGCTGGTGTCAAAAGGGGGTTAACATGGAGAAAAAAAGAATAAATGAACAATGGGTTAATGTTGGGTTTATTATTTTTGTGAATATGACATTTACCAAAAATGATACATAAGTTTATTAAGATATACACGCCTTGCCTAAGATGCTCCGTTCAAAGAAAAGAAAAATATCTTTATCTGTACAATGCACTTTAACCTTCAAGAGTCTATACATACATTTTTTGAAAAATTTGCAAAAAACATTTTACCATAAATACAGTCACAGAATAGATGTACAGCGATTTCTTGCTCAACCTCACAAAATACACGAGCCATCTATAGCTTTTGAAGCTTGGATAACATTTGCGCCGTGGGATATATCAGATTAATAATTTTACAGGGATATTTTATTTTATTGGTGATGCAATAGAATTTGCAAGGGAGACTGCAAATCTCTTTCCAGTATATATTATTGCATTTTGCATGCCAGTATGATTTACATGGTGGTGTAGTGTTTTCCTTCCATGTCCACTCATGAAAGCATTATTGAATTTCTTGGCAGAGTAATGGACACCGTTCAATGATAACAACTCTCGGTATGGATCTTATGTAAATCGCCTTATGTATTCTTAGCATAAGGTGGGAGTGACCATTGGAATCACCACTCCAAACACTTGCAAATTCTTTACATGTGACAGGGATCCTGTATTTTTGAAGAAATTCAGAGTATCCAAATAGTTGGCCATTGTTATTGAATAACTGTGACATAAATATAATATGGTTTTAGTACCATCTTTTAAAAAGTGATGTTTTGTTTTATATGTCATTGCTGCTCCACATTGGAGAGCAGGGATCCGCACAACTTCCTGGTTCCCGGTGTGACGTATTGCCCACGGATTATGTACTTCCCAGTTCTCAGTGTGACGTCATATCGCCTAAGGTAAACTGCTATTTGCCTTCTCGATTGTTTCCAGCAGACAGAAACACACCGAGTCTCCTGCTTCTCCATCTGAGGTCGCGTCTGCACCGTCTCCGACACAGAGACAAGCGCGGGACTCTCTGCTTCTCAGTCGGATGTCACGCGTGTGGAACAGATACGCCGGTGAGACTTCCTGGTTTTGCGTCTGACGTCACGGCTGTAACACGTACGGTCGCGCGGGACTTCCTGGTTGCCAGTGGAACGCAGGAACACATGGGACTTCCTGGTTCCCGCACCGACGTCGCGCTCGGGATACCGCGGACGCTCGGGAACATGAGGACGGCGTTCGGTTAAATTGGCCCGCGGGGGTGATAGTTTTCCCGTTTTCGGCAGAGACAGTGCTTTGCTGGGCTGAGAGTCGCTCTGTTCCATGTGTCGGGGATAGGGGGTCACAGAGGGTCCCTCTTCAGCACACAGGTCCAGCGTCGAGGGGGAGGTGGGTACTGCGCCCTGGGTCATAAGCGTGTCGGGGGTAAACACACCCAGGGCCACAAAACGCCCGGACTCTTCAGAGCCACACTTCGAGGAGTCCTCTCTGTCACGGTCGTGTTTGGCGCACATATCAGTCTGCCTTTGTTCACCTTTATGTGCGAAACCACACACACACACGGTAGCGGGTTTACAGTAGGTTTCTGACATTCACCCTCACAGACAGAACTGCTGCCATGTTTTGTGCCAAGTGTTGTGGTTGTGGTGCAGTCAGGTCACGTACCATCACTTTTTACGTGTTTATGTCAGTGCCAGTGGGATTGTTTACGTGTGTTTATTTCGTAGACGCTTTTCTCCAAAGTGGTGTAAGGTCATATCAAGTAGCCCAACCCATGGTGATCTACAGTGCTAGAAACACTCAGCAAAACTTCACATGTGTACAGTAGAGCAGCGTCACACATAGTCATTATGGGGGGGGTGGAGCAACCAGAGGGAACCCATGCGAACACCAACCCGAAAGGGGATTAAACTTACTTCCAAACAGCCCAGAAAACACCACGAGGCAGGAAATGAAGCTTTGTCAGATGTTGAACAATTTTCTGCAAGGCTTAGTTTTTAATTGTTCTTTGCTGGCAAATTAAGCTTCTCTGCTGAATCTGTCTTGGGAAGATGGTTGAAGAACCAGTTCTGCATGCTAAAGAATGTCGTATTGTCACTTTGTATCCCACTTTTTATACTTGCAAGTTGCCTTGGATAAAGATGTCACCTAAACATATTATTATGATAATAGGTCAGTTGTCATTAACCAAGGAAATGTGTTTTTTGTTACTGTACATGTCTAACTTTACCTCTCTGAATGAGTGCTGGCTCAGAAGGATTTGAAATGAGCCCAACACTGAGGTGCAGCTACAGTGAGTGTATGGAAAAGGGCTGAAGTTGGACTATAACACCAATCTTAGTGTTTGTTGTGCCAACTGCAGAAGAAACTGTTTTTTAACTGTCATTTTTCTGATGCCTGTGTCGACGGTGACGTGCAGTGTTAGATAAAGCTCGCGCTGGTCTACGCCATTTACTCTTACTGCATTTACTCAGCTTCCCGATTAAAGGTACTACAGCGAATCTCACAGGAGTGGGATTCGAACCAAGGTCCTGTACACAGATTACATAGGATTACAAGCCCTAACAAGTCTGATACCTGCTGTTTTAATTAAGGTCGTATCAGGACAGCCACGTGTAGCCCTGCCTGTCTGTAGTTAATACTTGCTTCAGAATATCTAAATTGCTCTAGTTGAATCCCAGCAGAGAAACTGCACTTATTCCTACACTGGCCTGTATTACACAGAATTATCACACCGTGGCCATAGTAGCTTTCCTTCCAGAAAGAGAAGGTACAATAATGTGAAATGATCAGTTTCCCCCTTTTTTGTCATTGGGACAGATGCATGTTTTCATAATGTGTTAAAAGTGGTGAAAACTTTGCCGCTTTGCAAAACAGCTGAGCACTAAAGATCCACCCAATTTTGCACCTGCTTTGTAAGACTATAGGTTTTAACCCCACATGCAGAGCTCTGCTTACTTTGTTGAACGGCTCACAAAATATTTTTTAAACTTTCTG
This sequence comes from Arapaima gigas, assembly GCA_900497675.1. NCBI lineage: Eukaryota > Metazoa > Chordata > Actinopteri > Osteoglossiformes > Osteoglossidae > Arapaima > Arapaima gigas. Next base: position 689,485 of record UFQX01000134.1, read on the forward strand.
TGGAAGTCTTTCTGATGCAAGTGTGATGTAAGTTTTTAACGTTTATGTTTTGTTCACTTACTGTTGAAAATCACTTCTCCACTGCAGGGCTGTGGAGTCTGGAGCCCATCCCGGAAGCACAGAGCACAAGACTAGGTAGGGTACACTCTGGGTGGGACTTTAACATGATGAGATGTGGCAAGTGTTTATGAGAAATGTTTTCCGTAAGTCTTGGGTGGTACTTATTTTTCATCTAGATATACTGGTCTCCAGTAGTTTCAGTGAACATAAAGAGTCCACAAATACAATACTATCCTTGTGGTGGAAATAAGAGTAAATACAGCAGCATTGTGGCTGTTGAACTGGTTTTTATCTCTGACTCCACAGATGTTTGTACTTATGTATTCAAATCACAACAATCAACATGCGAACAGGCTGAAAATGTCCCCAGGTATCATGCTTGTATGTTGTATGTAGACTAAAGCCACTATGCTGAAGTTGTCATATAAATATATCGTTGTTAAAGGTTTGTTTGTTGAAAGAAAAGTGCAGTCGCACCAGTTTTTTTCTCTTGTTCTTATGAATATGCGAGAACTTTGTGGATTTGTATCACATACTTGCTGACACTTGAGACAACATGAGTGAAGAGACAGAAACAAAGAGATGCAAATGGGAGTTAGCAGTACATTTCAGTCATTAGTCAATAATCTGCAGTCCGTTTTGGAAGCCGCAGGTCCACTTCTGAATACGTATCTTTCTCCGGCAGCTGTGGTGCTGTTGGCTTCATACCCCTAAGATATAGCGCTCCACCTGGGGATATTGATTCTGCTTTGGCCTAAGATAATAATTGAAAGGGGATAAAACTAAAGCCACAGACTGGAGCTGTTACTGGTTCAGAGATCCATGTTCTGCTCAAACTGCTTCATATTTAGCTTTTTTATTTTAAAGCATACATTTTCACTTTAGGCTATGTATGTTGTAGAAATGTAGGCAGTGCAGATCTATTGAAGTTGATGCCATGGTTTTTTATTTTTTTTTTTTGAGCTTTTTCATTGTACCAGTGTGGGTAGCTTGATAGTACTGGGTGCTTCACAAAGAATTGAATGCTTTCATAAATGTTTTACTCAATAACTAAGTGTCATGTGAATATGTAGTATGTGCCAAATTGTAGTTACCCTTAATCTTGTGAGTTACTTGACAAATAGGTTTAGACTACATGTTCATGCGACACTTAGTTACCGAGTAAAACATTTACGAAAGTATTTCTACAATTCATTTTGAATTGTAAAATTAGTGGTCAACTCACTTAGGCATGGTTTGAATTATTATTTTTTTACTGCTGCTTTTAATTTAAATTTCAATAGCTGTTCTGTGGTTAGAGAAACTTACTAGAACAATTGCAAAGTTAGAGAATTTCTGCTGGTGCTCTAAAGAGCACTTTGGCCTGCTATTTTCACCAAAATGATTAGTTCTAGGACATTTAAAGCAGTTTTATGGGGAAACTGTGCCTTATTATTGATAACACAACTTATCAGCAGTCATTATGGTTAAATTATTTTTTGGAAAATAAAGGTGATAAAACATCATCATTCTGTTTGGATCATCTGGGTCATCACTTTTATCATATTCACACTGGACCGGAACAAAATTCAACATTCAGTGAGACACAGTCCCACAGTCCACTTCTGTTTTAGCATATTGTTCAGAGCTTTTCAGTTGCTCGGTACCTTTTAATAACTCTTAAATATTTACTTTGTGTGTTTACATTTGTATTAGTACTGACTTTATTTCAACAGTGGGTTGTTTTTTAGTGCAAAAGTAGTAGTAATAGTCACAGTCACAGTAGTAATGCTGTGACAGTTATCAGTCACAAGAAATGTTAATATAATTATAGTAACAGAAGGTGACAAACTAATGCAAAACTAGCTGAATTGATATCCAACGGGGCTTGTGTTTTAGTGTTCTGTTTTCTCGCCTTCATCAACCAGGGTTGTTCACAGGCTGTGAGCTATTTGAAATCCGAGCAATGGGTTTAATTTAGAAAATTAAGGTAATTATTTTATTATTTGTTTTTTTTTTTGCTGTGGAGGGATGGCATACTACTTGTGTTGTAAAACATGATAGTGTTACTTAGTGTAAATGTTGAAATGTTCATACTGAATTTAACAATGAGGAAAGTTTACATTGTACAAGTGTACAGCCTCTGAAATGGACAAAATATTCAAGATTTCTTTGTTTCTTTATAAAATTTTTAAATAAAATTAATGTTTGGTATATCATGGGGTCCTTTGTTAGCTTACCTGGATTTTCCGGTACGTACATTTTACGCTATTATTTATCTCATGCGAACATAAAATCAAGGCATGGCTTGCCTGCTGAGCCCTCTGTGTACAAAATGATGAGTCATACATACACACTCTGATAAGCACCGTATTGCCTTTTCCTGCTTGTTCCATCTTTTCCCAGAATGCTGATGGGCAGCCTGTGGTAGCATGGGTAGCCCGGCGCACCGCTGCAGGGACATTGAGAGGCAAGCCGGATACCTGCAGCCAGAGTACTGCACCCCACCTCCACCACAAGCTCTATCCAACACCATGTGGTTCATCCGAGATGGCTGTGGAATCGCGTGCAGCATCATCACGTGGCTGCTGGTGTTCTACGCTGAGTTTGTGGTGGTCTTTGTCATGCTGCTCCCCTCTAAGAGCCTGGCCTACAGCCTGGTGAATGGTGCACTCTTCAATGGCCTGGCATTCCTGGCCCTTGCCTCTCACTTCCGGGCCATGTGCACTGACCCTGTGAGTGTACCTCTTGGCTAGCCTGGTTGTTATTTACTTGCGGTTTCTAGAATGTTTTATGGATTGCTTAGAATTTAAAGCATAAGTTTTTAGCTGCTAGCCATCAGCTTCATCTTGAGAAACCTGACAGTGCCTTTCAGGTTGGTCACATGTACTTCCCCGCTTTTTGTATTGGACAGGGTGCAGTGCCCAAGGGAAACGCCACCAAAGAGTTTATAGAGAGTCTCCAGCTAAAACCAGGACAGGTGGTCTACAAGTGCCCGAAGTGCTGCAGCATCAAGCCAGACCGTGCACATCACTGCAGGTACTTCACACCGCTGATGATACATTCTTAAGGCACTGAAGAAACTTCCTACCGCTTTATAAAAACGTGCATATGACAAGGCAACACGTTCCACTGCTTTCCATCCTACTCTCCACAGTGCTAAGTGCTGCCTGTGAAGATCATGGGTCCCAAACTAGATACACTAAACTGTATAGGTGATACTTTGTTGTTAGTGTGTTACCTGCTCAGAATGCTGGAGACTGTGCTGGAGCTTATTTGCTAGCTTTTCTCTGAAGTGCTCCCAGTAAGGAAGCGCAAGCCTCGTTTGACATCCAGTTTTCCCTTCACATATATAGTTATGAGTGCACCTATGACTGGATACATTTAATCTCTTAAACCATGCAGCATGTCCTGTAAGTATTTGAGGCTGTGTGTGGCCTAAGCTCTCAAACTCATCTATCATTGTAAAGTGATGATGGGAGGTGGACTAACTGGGCTGTGTCAGATAGAACGTGCTGTTGTGTCTTGTCTTTGCTGAATGAATCATGCATGTACAGTGAGGCAGTCACAAGCCTCTGAGGGCTGGTTATTTCAGCTTATTGTTGCTATGTCATTGTTGCAGTAGGTGACTTGGTAAAAGGTTTGCTATTTGGACCGAGAACTGGTTAATCCACCTCCAGGAAGCATCCATGTATCCAGCATAGAGCTGCTCATGGGTGGCTGACTACTCAGGTTGCAGGGTAGCACCTGTGTGGGTTTTTGGGATGTGTAGCTGACTGTATGCTTTGTGTCTCCACTTCAGCGTCTGTAAGCGGTGCATCCGAAAGATGGATCACCACTGCCCCTGGGTCAACAACTGTGTGGGGGAGAACAACCAGAAGTACTTTGTGCTCTTCACGGTGAGGGGTGCTACACAAACTGACACAGGCACACTCACTGCAGAGTCATTTTCCGTTACTTTTATAGTTATTTAGCGGAATCTATTATTAAATAACTGACAAGTTAACACCAAAAAGTAGTGTGATTTGCATAACAGAAAACTCAGTCCGTATGCGATCTAAACTACACAATGTTTGCTTTGTTTAAGAGACCTTACTCTATCAACCTTCAGGAAGCTAATGTGTTAATATGTACAATCACATATAGAGGTTAAAAAAATAGTGTGTAAACGTAGTGTTTCTGTGTTGTGGTGCAGTCTGAAGAGTTAGGGTTAGAGTTTATAAAGTTTGAATTGAACATAAATGTTTTCTGTCTGACTTAAAAACTTAATCGAGATGGAGAGTTAGTTTGTTACTCAGTTTCTAAGTTGAGTGTGACATTGAGCAGATTAGGGACTCTTCGTCAATTCTGTACGCAGCTCCTTCTGTTTACGCAGTTTTGCATCGCTTTGCATCTGTTAATGAATAAATGTTACGTCAATTTCAGTAGCCTAAACAGCTCCAAGGGATGAGAGGCAAGAGCAGAGTTTTTTGCATGGGAACAGGGCAGTGTCATGGGCTGTCTCTGTCTTCCAAGCTCCTCTCTGGTCAGTCACATACTGAGTTCCCTGACAAACTCTGCACATCAACTTGGAAGCAAGAGGTTTTATGTGGAGGTGGAGGATGGTAGAGATACAGAACTTCACTGTCTGAATTGGTACATGTAGAAATCATGTGATCATCTACAACTTGTTCATCTTCTTTTTGAGTCTTTTACACCTTCTTTTTCTTTTTTGAAAAAACTCAAGGTAGCACTTACTCTTCACGGTCACTCTCAAAGGGTGATGCTTTGGTGTACCGAATTGGTATGTAAGCTATCGTATAAAAAATAAATACAAACTTTTTTTGGAGAAGTATTTTGGATCAGCAAAAAGTTAATCACTCAAAATTTTGCATGTTGGAGCCTAACTGAACTGTGCCTTATATTCATAATTATTGGTAGTAATTTGGAATAGTGGAGAAAATTAGTAGAACTTATGTTTGGTGGAACTATTAGAATCAGTAGAACTATTTGCTTCTGGATTTTGTGTGTGTCACTCCTGTACTATAATGTACTATAACCTCTCATTTAAGTTAAAATACAGATATAAAAACGAGTTTGGAAAGCCATGTAATATATACCCATTTCTTGCTACCCAGCTGTCTTCTTAAAAATATGACTTTAAGGCAAATGTCCTGATAGCATTGTTTCTAATGTGAAAGATAATGATTTGTTCCCAAACTGTCAGAAGTTCACTGAAAAATAACCCAAATAATTTGGTAAAATACCATCAGTTCAGTGTCAAGATTGGATCTGCCCACAAGTAGAGACCTAAAGCATATAAAACCATTAATGATGTGGACACTAAGCTTTGTAAAGAACATCCTTCTTGTCAAAGTAGTTACATCAAACATCAAGTTTCGTTAGACATTACTAGTTGTGTAGTTTGACCTGAATGACGTGTGCACGCTCCTTTCTCCTCTGCTGGACCTGGTGGTCACCATGGAAATTTTCACCGTTGAGCAGAAACGTGTGGCAAATATAATTATTAGCAGCCTATTTTTGGTGGCTTCATTTTAAGGTACACGTTAAAGTGTCTACATCAATGTCACTAGCTCAGTTTTCCAGTGCTGCCTAGGTCAAAAAGGTGGAGTGCTGGAAAGGTAAAAAGTAGTACAACATGAAGTAATCGCCAAACTGTTTTATCATTAAAGTGGTCGCATTTATTACAGTGTGTCACGTGAGCCGATTGTAGTTTGAAAAAACATTTCAATCGACAAACTTTTATTACATCACTAATCTGTGCAGTGCTGTGTGTGTGATGTGTTATTTATTTTTAACTTTTTAGATTTTCATTTGCTCACATATAACAGCTACTGGCTATTTTGATCAAAAAGCAGATGGCGCTGAGAGCAATGTACACACTGGCCATGGTGATGTACACACAGTAATAAATAATGTATCGCCAAACTTTATTACATTTCAGTTTGTGTGTGTTTGAGTCAGAAAGTGTGCACGTGGGGGACATGTACGGTGTTTGTGGCCTGAGATGCAGGGAAAAAAATATTTATCGCCAGTTGCTTGTTTCTTGATCAGGCACCAGATCTGCAAGCTAAAGCTCTTAAGGTGGACTTCTTGCTGAGTTTGTGCTGATTGACTGTGGTTTGCCTCTCTGTGTTCCAGATGTACATCGCTCTGATATCTTTGCATGCTCTCATTATGGTGGCCTTCCATTTCATGTTCTGCTTTGAAGAGGACTGGACAAGTAAGTTCCACAGTTTGCCTTTACTGTTACCCACTGGGTCACTATGTCACTGTCATGGCTGGCTTTGGTCACCTGGGTGAAAATATCTTGTTGGAGTTCTAAGATGGAGGGAACCTAATGTGGTGAAATGCCCACAAAATGGGCAAAATCACATGTTGCACTGGGTCTTCAAAGTCCAAATATAATTGGAATTGGATGTATGTAACTTTTATTTGTAATTCCAAAGTCACTTTTACCACAATGTCTAAATTACTAAAAGCTGAATTATTCAGATTTTACCCCCATTTATTAACAGGTTTAGTTTTGTAAAAACCCCCAGACAGTGCTATAATAAATTTTAAAAAATACTCTGACACCGTTCACCCGATTATCAATAACTACTTGTCTAATGCGGAGTCATCGGTGGTTTGCTCCATCCTGGAAAAAAGTGGTTGTGCCAACTTCAACCATTTTTTAATTGTGTAAACTTAGTTTGAAGTTTGAGGATTCGAAGAGTACCGGTACTAGTGAAAAATGAGAACAATCGTGTTCTTTATTCTTGCTTATGGTAAAATACATTGGTAATTTTGGTTGAAACTGTTTTTACAGAAATGTTGCAATTTATCATTGTTAAATGATTGATTGGACCAAATGACCAAAATTCTTGGATCTAACTGGTTTAGCTTTTCTTAAATTCAAAGAAAGATCAGAATAGTGAAACATTTCATAGGAAAACAATGATCGATTTTCTTTGATCAGCACAAAAATGACTTTACATGATTTAAAATAATTTGCGACCCTTCATAAAAGTGATTTTAACATGTTTAAAGTCATCCTCTTAATTCAGCCAAGAATAGTGCTGCAACTAAACCACTCACACACAAGTCCTCCAGTGGCGTAAACTAAACGTGTGAAAAGAAACATTTATGTGCTGGTTTATGCAGGTCAAGTGAGGAGTTTAGTGTTTTTCATCTCCCTTCCACACTCACCTTGCCAACGGGCAGGATCTGTGTTTGGTTGTGTGATGTAAAGGCCTGTGTCTTCCTGCTCCCCAGAGTGCAGTACCTTCTCGCCTCCTGCCACCGTCATCCTGCTCATCCTCTTGTGTTTCGAGGGGCTCCTTTTCCTCATTTTCACATCCGTGATGTTCGGGACCCAAGTGCATTCCATCTGTACTGATGAAACAGTAAGTGACCAAATTACACCCTGCATTGCCCTCCCTGTCCCCACCCCTCAGCTTAAACCCTAACCTTTGGGTCCACAGCCTCCACAGGTGATGTCACTTTTTTAAGGAGAATCATCACACAGATCAGAAAAATGGTAACAAGAAAATTTAACCTGCTGTGCACTTTCCTCTTTTGCATTTCTACAGCAGCCAGACTGGGTGGAGTCAAGAGTAGAGAAAGGCACTCTGTCCAGTACAGAGCCTCACTTGCCCTGTAGTTAGTCCTGTTTCTCATGTTTCTGGTCTTTGGTATAGAGAGTGTAGAGCTAGGGGCTGCACCAAGTAAGTTTATTGATCTATTCTTATTGACCATTTTTTGCAGTTTTGCACACGCCCCTATCTCTGTATGTTTGGGAATGTAAACTGTACCTTGTTTGTGTTTAAGCTTGTCTTCCCGTCTCAAGACTGTAGCACAATATGCTGTTAGTGTGAAAGAGCCGTTTGGGGTGGTGAACAAGGTAGCTGGCAGCCCTGCCCTCTACAGGTGAAGTTGAAGAAACCCAGGTTAGTCAGGTGATGAGTAGCTCCCTCAGTCATGTCTTTGACCCCTTGCCCGGGAGGCTGTACAGTAGTAGTTGCCTCTGTGAAGTCATTTATAAGCAAGTGCCTTTTCTGTTCCTTATTTCATCTTTAGGTTTCATACGCTAGATTAAATGCTAGCACTGCCCTGTCTGTTGGCTTTTAGACAACTGACATTTTTAATTCCAAGAACATGAATTGTTTAGAACTGATGTCGGAATTAGAGCCGGAAATATAGTTTAAAGTTCTGTAGTTTCTGCATTTGTCTAAAGATTGTGCACATTAATCACAGAGAAATTCTTTTGAATGAAGTGGAGCTTCACTTTCTTCAGGTTTCCACTGCTTGATAGCCATGCTGTTTTGTCTTATATGTGCTGTGGAATATACAGTAATACCCTGGTTAGCGTTCTGGATACGTTCCTAGTGGAAGCGGAATGCTAAATGGGGCCATTTTAACATTATCTTACTAGATAGGTGAAGATAGAAATAAAAAATGCAGCAGAACACTAAAGAACTTTTATTTGAAAATCTTCTCATTAGAATCACCTTAATAGTTCTTATTTATCTTCCTTATTGTGTTATATACACCATAAAAATATGTAGGTATAGATATTTGAGACATTGAAGAAAGAAACATTAGCAGTAAAAAGAGGGTAAGATAGCAGTTCTCCTCAGCTTGTAAATGTCCTCAGGGTGTTTTATTACAATAGCTACAATTGGTGTGTGTCCATGGCAAGCTTCTCCTGCCAACTTGTTCCAGTCACCACAAGCATTGTCCTGACACACACACACGCAAAATAATCACTGATGTATAAATAAAACTAAAGACAGATCCAGCTCATCCTCACCTATGTGACAATTGTGGAACAAGTTCAACATAATGGGTAAAAATGAAAAAAGTTCAAAGATAATAACAAAGTTGATGTTTCTTTGAGATTAAAAGGTGTGTGAGGTGTAAAACCAGTGAAAGAAAGGTGCCAGAACCTGGTCCTGGTCCTGGGTGTGTGGGAGAGTGAAGAACTTGTGAGAACACACGTGAGCTGTGTGCGGCTGCGGCAGTGAAGTGAGCGCGTGCCAAGAACGGGCGCCTCGCGCCGTGTGCAGCAGATGCTCTGGAGCTGCAGAACCGTGGGTAGGGGGAGCGGTGCACACAAAGGCACAGAAAATGCCCCGTCCCCGCAGAGAGAAACAAAGACGGGTTACTTGCCATGCCAAGGATTGGTGTGATTAAGTTATAGCACAGCAGTAAATGGGGCGGCATTACCTGGGTATTACTGTATTTTTTTTAGCTGTCTCTTCTCCACTGACTTATCAAATTCTGTGGTAATGCTTTTAACTCTTTGCCTGGTGTCTTCTGTGACCCTAATGTCAAATCTGTATGTGGTGCTGCTGTTTCTCCTTTGGCAGAATGACCTCCATAAGGACCAACTGCATGTTTGTAGATGCAGGCTATGAGTTCCTCCACTGACGAAGAATTGTAAAGATGTCTGCCTGTTTGCCTTTACCTGAAGTTTTGGTCTCCTTTCAGTTGTTCCCTTTTTCAGTTTCTGAGTCAACTCTCAGTAACGATACATCACGAGACAGTGAGAAGTCTCAGGGAGGGCCTCCTCGTGAACCTTTAGCACTTGGAGTCATGCAGTTGCCCTTACATTGCTTTGAAAAAAGGCATCTGCCAAATGCATAAATCTAAATTTTGCAGTTGTAATAAGCTTAGCCTTTGCATGCAGTGTTTGCTCGTGCCATCCAAAAATCCTTGTACAGTTGACCAGCAGTAAGGACATGTCAACGAGTCAGAAAAGGAAATGAAAAAAGAAAACGAGACGTCTGCGTAGGGTACAGTGATTCTCTGATGGAGTACACCTGGGATCTTCAGTCCTGCTCATGGTGGCCCAAATATTTGTGGGTTCTTCTTTCAGTTTTTGTAACTAGAAAGAAGGTTAGAAATAAAATTGACCTGGTAAGAAATAATGATCTACGTATGAGGTCTTCTAATAGTGTGAATTTAGAGTTATGTGTGAATGAAAAGTGAAATGTATGAGTTTTTTTAAAAATTTGTATTACATCTCTGGAGAAATGTAATGATTAACTAATATACTTCATTTTTTAAATGAAATTTTTTTTGTCGAGGAAGAGAAGCCACCAAAAAAAAAGAAAAAGTAAAGATGTTAGTTCTTATGGCTTATTCCAGAGTGCGTACAGAGTACTGAAGCTTGATCGCAGCTATAGACATGGTAACTTACTTGGAACAGAAACCAGCATAACCACTGGATTCCTTTAGACTGAGCCTGAAAACCAGCTGTGCTCATCTGTAATCCCAATGTGTTGAAGCCTCGGTTGTCTTTCGTTTTCAGGGGATAGAGCAGTTGAAAAAGGAAGAGAGAAGATGGGCTAAAAAAACTAAGTGGATGAACATGAAGGTGGTGTTTGGTCACCCTTTCTCTATAGCGTGGCTCAGCCCATTTGCCACGCCTGACCATGGGAAGGCTGACCCGTACCAGTACGTTGTGTGAGAAGGGAGTCCAATCCTGGTGAAGCCCCCACGCCCCACCGACTCCCACGCTGAGCGCAGACTGATGATGCCTCTGGCAGTGTCTCACATTGCTGACTAGGCCAAAAACAGCTGTAGCCACATTGTGACTCTCATTTCTGTTTCTTTGAACTCATTTATCTTTAGTATTTTTCAATGCTCTCTGGAGACAGTTGCAGACACGTAGAATATCAATATAATATGCCTGCACTAAACTGCCTGTAACTTTGGGTTTATCTTCTCATTTTTTTTTCTTTTTTTTGCCTGATGCTTTTAACTTTATTAACTGTGTATGTTTTCCTTCTGTTTACTCCAAGGCCCCTGTCCTTACTTACTGATTCTGCTCTGATCTAACTTAAAGCAAACACACTCCGTCTGTTGTGCTGGATCAGTCCTTCAGGCTGGAAAGGGGGAGGAGCGAGACAGACTTTGTGTGAAATCCTTTCAGGTGAACAATCATGAGTGTTTGCAGCACCTAGTTATACCCTGGCAGGGATACCGTGCATGTCTATATCCTAAAGTGGAACAAATCCTTTCACGTTCACTTATGAGTTGCAGGTCTTTGCGCAATGTGTCAAACTGGCTCTAGTGAGGCTGGAGAATCCGACTGTGTGTGACTGGCAGCGACTGAACTGTGTCCTCGTATCGGGGCATGATGGGATGTTGGGCACCAGTTGGATCGCCATGTCTTGCTTTTAGTTCAGTATAGTTTAGTAGAAAGAATGAAATTTGCCATTGCAGCATATTTACAGACATGATTTTTTTGAAAAACACTAATTCCAAAGTTTGACAACACTTACAGACTTTACTGTTTACAGTATAAAACAATTGTCTGGTCCTGTGTACCACATTCACGTGGAGTCTTTATAAAACCAAAGTGCTGTGCATGATTCTGTTTATTGAGTAGCACTGAAAAGAAAAGAATCTTTGATAAGAGTCTGAACTGAAAGTGGTGCCCAAAACTGAAAGTGTTACACTTATACACGTGTCTCCGAAAATCAAATGCCATCTCTCTGTGTTTGTTGACATAGCAATATATATAACTGAATAGTATTAAAAGATGATGAAAATCCACATGTACTCCTCTGGAGTGGGTACCAGGATTGTCCAAAATAGTGCACACCTTGTGTAAGACCAACAGAATAACCTAGCCTCAGCACACTCAGCAGATTGTTTTGGAAGGGTTGGTCTGTCATGAAGATGTCCTTCAACAAATTATCAGAGCATGTCATTAGAATGCATGTGAAGCCTTCTTGCCTGTAGCCATTTATACCACTAGGCTTGAATACCTTGGGAAGGAGAGAGTTAATGTACCATTTCCAACAATTTAGTACTAATCTTTACCTCAAAGACCAACTGAAAAGGAAATGGAAGGCTGGTGAGAGCTCAGATTTTTTCCTCTTCAGCACCACTTTGTTATTTTATAGTAGTATTCCTGGCAATGCCACAAAAACCTTCTTTCAGGCCTGTTTTGATTGCTGAAGTCACAGATCATTACAGTGCCAAGAGCTCCTGGTGACTCTTAACTGGAGAAGTTGGCTTGACTTGGCATCATAGCAAATAATGCTTTCTGGATCTTTCCACTCCACACCTAAGAATTTTAGCAGTTTTTTGGAGCTGCCACTGGTTTGCATCACTGCACAAGGTGTCTGCTGCAGAGGAGGACACGGCTATGGGCTGTAGGAGCGCGTAAAATGCGCTTACTGTTTGATTTGCCACCAGAATATGGATTGTTGTGTTGGGAGGACCTGTTTTCCACTGACACATCAGACTCTTAGTCATGGTACAAATCCATGATTTCACCATTTGGCGTGCTGCTTTTCAGAGGTGGTTTGGGCTCACAGCCCCATGATGCACTGCTCCTTCCCTCCATCCTTGTGCAACTTGAAGGTTTTTCCACACCAACATTCACATTAGTGGGTCATGTTCTCAACCACTACGCTCGCTGTTACCGTAGTGGGAATGATATCTAAAATTCTGTCATATTTTATTTGTTTTTTAAATTTTGGATATACACATTCATCTATGCAGCACTTCCTGTCAGTCATTTAGCTGTCAGGGAAGGATGGCTCTTTCCTTCCACTTTGAGGTTCTATAAACGCACCATACGTTTCCTTGCTACAGAAAGAACAGGGGCCATGGACATGCTGAGCAGAAGGACAACCAGTAGCGATGTTAGTACAAATTGTTGCCAAATCCAGTCATTTTTGAAGTTGAAGATGGTGGACTGAACGTGCCTGTGAGGAGATGTCAGGGCTCACAGTGAATTGCCTTGTTTGCACTTGGCTACCTTATACCACACTGAGCAAATCCAGGAAGATTTTATGTAAAGGCCCCAATAAGTGGATTCTCAGTCTAGTTGCTTGCAGTACCCCGATTCTGTCATTTTTATGTTTTATGTTTTTTGTAAATGAGGAAAAAATGATTTAAGGTGAAGAAGAGGGAACCCAGTGTGGCAAAGCTTTTTCAACCAGATGGGAACAACTTTTTCACAGGGAGTTATCCTTCTGAAACCGTCAGTCGCTCATGCATTACTATCTGTTACTCTGTCCTGAGTACAACATACATTAAATGTTTCTGTGAACTGCGTTCTCACTGTATGAGCTGCTGTTGATTTTCTTTCAATCATGGGTTGAGGTTTGACGTTTTTAATTTCTAAAAAAAAAAAAAAGTTCCCTTTTTATATCTCTACCTGTGTTAGAGATATTAACCAGACCAAGTAACGTAACTTTTATGGTGTGCTGCTTCTCGTACTTTCAGGTATTTGAATCTGAGAAAAACCATCTCAATTTCAATGCTACAGATCTTTTCACAGGAGGAATCCAGCTGAATAGTTTCTTGTAGCTGGAAGGGAGTTGCGTGTTCACCGTTCCCTTCGCTACACTTTAGCTGTGTAAGAAGTAATGTTCTTAATCTTTGATACTCATAGCACTGAGCTGTAATGCTATGTAGAAAGGCAGCATGTGCTTGCTGGATTCATCTACCTGTTGAAGCAGGAACTGACTTGGCTTTCGGTGCAAATAGAACTGTACATCGTCATATATTACATATATCAAATGTATCTGTTTGATGCATTACTTCAATTACTTTCACTTTGAAGGTAAATGCAATAAACTCCTTTTTTGTGCAGTTGCATCTTCCTTTGGCTTTTTCAGCAAAAGAGTGTCTCCTCCACAGAGGTCATTACTGAGGTTGAACTGTATGTCTCTGCTTTGTTTTGTCTTGTGATGGAATGATGCACACAAATGAACACGTCTGTTGTTTTGAATTGAAATATGTTTTTAAATTTCGTTCTTACTCGGCATACTATTATTATTGTTTGACCTGGTCGCAAAATTGCATTCCTCCTCTTTGGCTGATTTCAGTGTATTGTCTGCATGTATGAGAATGTGATTAGTTTAGGAATTTGTGAACTTCTCTGACTAATACTGATGTTAAACCACTTTGTGGTCACAGTAGAAACTCCAGCATGATTAAAGCATTCGTGTTTGTATAGCAGTCTAAATCCTACCCTTTCTGGACCTGTCCGTATCCGTGAATATAAAATAGCACGCTGGTGAGGAAAGCAAGGTATTGAAGGAGTCTACAAATGTCACCAGAGAAGTTATGTCGGCATTTAATGTAAATTTCACTCCATGTTTTATAGCTCACCTTCCCGACGTACCAACACCCAACCTTCAGGTTTAGTTTTCTGAATCACCCTGGCAGAAGCTTTACGTACAGAGCCTTTGCCCTTGCCTTGTTCAGGTTTCTCACGAAAGCATATTTATTAAAGGCCGCAGATTATTTACAAAGATTGGTGTCCTTACCAGGGTACCCCGTTACCCAAGTAAAGTCCCGGAGAGGATGCTCATGACAGGTGTTGTTGTCACAGGGCATCGAGCGTCTGAAGGGCGAGAAGCCCACCTGGGAGAAGGTGTCCTGCCGCCAGGCCATCGAGATGGCGTTTGGGGGTCCGTTCTCCATGGCTTGGCTCAGCCCCTTCACTGGGCTCAACTGTGGGGGAAGACCCTCGCCCCGTGTCCATGCTGCCCCCCAAGGGGACATTGCCGAGGACGACGTTGAGATCCCTGTGGAATGTTAACATGACAGTACCCGTGGTGCCTTGTTTTCTGACTGACATCGTGCACATTCTGGGATAGTTTGCCCACTTACCACTGTGCCTTCTGAGGGTGAATAGTGTGGGACACTACAGTTAACTCATCATTTCTGTACTGGAATATGAAGAATGCATCTTGAAACCTACTGAATATCATTTCTTATAAAGCTATTATATAAAGAATCCATGTTAAAAGTGCCTTAGCTATTCTGAAAAGGGCTTTTGACAGACTAAGCCTATATTAACACCATGGTACCATAGCATGGGCGTTCAGTCCTTGCCATGTGCACCCACTGTTTGTGTTGATCTTTATTCCAACCAGCCTTCTTTTTACTGAGTTCAGAAACACTACTGTTGTACTAATACAAATTAAAATAGAAGCCTTTAACTAAAGAGCCTTTATTCGCTGAAGAATTTCGGACTCATTGGAACTTCACCTTTATTTATTAGCACTACTGCTCAGACACATAAAGTAAAGACACATTTACTGATGCACACAACAGCCTCCATCACATCTTTTGCAATTACTGAAAATGACCCATAAAGATATGGAAACGCAGCAATGTTCTGTCAACAATTCATTTAAGGCAGAATGATGAAGTGATTAGATGGAACAAAATCCGACATGCACAGTGGGTGTTGAGTACCATCTAAATACTGGGCGGCTTATAGAGGAAGATATATTCCATACTTTATAACTGCAAATAATAGTATAAACTACCTTGTCTAGCTGCTGAAAAGCTTTTGTGGCCATAGGAACCAGGGTGAGATAATGCAGTAAAGCAGACTTGACAAGGATATTTTTTATCATTTGACAAAGACAGATGAACTTGTTTCTGAATATCCTGTTGGCTCCGTTCCTTAACATTGAAATAAAGGGAGACGGTTCAAGTGAAACTGCCTCAATCTGCTGTTGGACCACCTGAACGAGGCTCTAGGGACCGACTACATCTAGTGTGGAAGTGGCAGCTTTTGCATAATTGTGTCTCATTTATTCGAGTTTTTTTCTTTATTTTCAAAGCTAACCAATTTTCTGCTATGTATCCATTTCGGAATAAATCCTTAAAGATACGGAGGGGCAATTTTCAAGGTGCTCAAGGACGGGGAACTGCGGTCCTTGAGGGGTGAAGTCTTATTGCAGCAAAACTCTCTATATTTTTACTTTTAATGAAAAGGGAAAAAATGTGAGTGCAAATATTGATTGATGACACATTAAAGAAACAAGAATTTCGGTGGTTTTGGGAGATGCAAAATGTTAAATATTTGGACTTTATGTCTTCATTGTTTTTCCGCACACCTCCAACGAATCCTTAGTGATTTATCGAAATATCTGGCAGAAGAGACATCGTGCTGCTGTTATATCACTGTTTAACATTGGTTCTCAAAACTTTTTGATGTACCTCTCCAGTATGAAGAAAAACAACACAACCACTGATGTCTGCAGCAAGTTGTCTAAAGAAGAGCCAAAAGCAGCAGCCTTTCCCTGTAAACACGATCCCATTGTGTGTGTGGGTGTCACACATACTTGTGTGCATCCAATGATAACAGAAATGTTGGTTTTTAAGTCTTAGTGATGCTTCAAACCATGCCTGAGGGTTGTTATCTCTGCTTTATTGCAGTTATGAGAGATATTTACATTTATTAGTACCGTTTCAAAGCCAAGGCCTTAGACAGTTCCAAAAAATTAAAAATGTTTAATGGAATTACATAGTCAGCCAAGAATTGAGGAGCAGCTGTGACTGGCAACCGAATTCAGTTATGAAGACAATTTAGAGATTGCGATTTTACTCCTAACAAACAATGTGCAGCTGTGAACATGCAGCATTTATTTGTCTTTCTCCCAGTGGCAGAACATCTCAGTTGTGAAGGGTTACAACACCCCACCCAGACACGTTCACTCTTGGTACATGTACGCACATACAGGTAACTCTTTTAATTCCATTCTTTTTAATTCCACTATTCCAAAGAGAGTTTTACTCCATCCTGATGAAAGATGAGCATATTCAAGCACAGCATGAGACAAATATCTCAGGTATCTTATCAAATATCTACAGTTAATAACGCAAATACTAGTTTTTAATGTTTGCCATACATATGGAGGTGGACTCTCCCCGTCTTCCAATAAATTTCTCCACTTATTGGGAATCCAGAAGGAAGATCTCACTTAGAAAATGAACCGAAGAGGCTATTTGTGGAGCAATTTTAGTGATTTAAGGCTAAAGGTATTGATTTTGTGAAAATTCCTTAACCGAAAGAGTTTTTCATGATGTAACATGCAAATGTTGCTGAGCTCAAACAAACAGGGTGGACCAGAGTTTCTCTATAACAATGTGACACCCTGGTCGGAACCTGCAGGAAATGTTTAGTTGCAGTCCTTGCAGCTAAAGATCGTATAACCAGCGCCTGTTAAGAGGCAGTTATTTCTTTCAGACTTCTTAATAAAAGTTTCATTGTCTTTCACACCAAAGAGGCGGCATGGAAATATAGCGGTGTATTTTTTTTTCATATACGAGTAAAATAGACAAATGTAATCAAATTTAACATGAGCAAGCTGAAAAAAAATTGGAAAGGGAACAAGGGGACTTGCTCATGGTTAACGGTTAATGAAAATGGATGGATTGGATGTGCAGTATTCCCCCAAATGGCATCCCGGCTCATGTGCGGTCAATAACCTGACGCTTGTCAGTAACCTGCAGCGGAGCGTGAGCCTGTAGGAGTGAACACTGCCCACGGTGAACGCTGCCCAAGACGAGTCGGAGCACTCTGAAACCCCTGGGTGCTGTGGAAACTTTGCGCTGTATATCCAGTATCCGCAGTGGGCTGCGATCTCAATCACGCACGGCTGCCCTGAGCTGCACTTTCAAATACTGAAGTGATTTTGCTGGAACTGCTCCACCCCCAGGGGCGGGTGACTCTTGTTTTGGACCCCCATGAGTTGACAGGCTTCCTTTTCAGCTCAACTCTTTACATGGATGGGCAGCCACCTGTACCAGTAGGAAATTGCCTGCTAATTTAAATGCTCTTCAAAAAGCCCCTGTGGCCGGGGGCTGCCAGTCATTGCTTTCACCACTCATTAAACTGCAACCCCTTTGCCTCCGGTGCTCACGAATAACTCTCTGTGACAAAACATCTATAAATGGATTATGCAATTTAAAGCAATATAACTGTGTAAAGATAAATAATCGTAGCATGTTTAGATTTAAGCTGATGTGAAAGAACACATCTCCTTTCTAGCTGCCAAAGAGCAGCTAAACAGAACTTGCCACCAGGGAGTGGAGTGCGGTAAGTGATGTAGATCCTTCCACAGGTGGAGAAAGATGAGGATCGCTGCTTTGCTGCCGGATCTGGAGTCGCACTCTCCCTGCAGATTCCGGTCCTGTTACAACCTACTGCGCTTTCAAACATACTATACATATTCCTGATGGAAAGCTCAAACTTCGTCCACATAAATACCTCACAGAGCACAAGATTTGGTTCCTGGGCTGAACAATTACAGAGTAGACACACTCGCACTACTTGTCTCCCATGGCTCATTTCAGAAGCTTCTCTCATGGTTCTGTGATGGCAGTTGCTGTGAATCCAGCCTGTGCTGGTGTTTGAACAGTCTCAGCTCTGTGATCAGTGCTCAAGCACTCTCTCAAATGGACGTGGCTCAGTCATGCAGACAGCTCCCTCATGCCCACAGGAGTGGAAGAAGAATCACAAGTCACTGCCACCTTTTTCCTGCTCATTGTGTTTTCCCCTCCATTCAGTCATATTCATAGCAAGATGTCACCAAATGACAGTTATTATTTCATTATAATGAAAGGACTCAAGATCAGTTTGCCTTATATAGACAGCTTTCTGTGAAGAATGGCTGGTGCTGGAAGTTCTTATATATCTGATTCAAATCTTTATCACATTTGACATTAAAGGCAGCAACGACATTCAGTCTGTGTTACCTACACCCTGAGTGTAGCACTACTGTAAGAAGGGTATGAAGGTAACATTAGTGAAGTGGATCAAAGCTCAGGTATAGGTGGGATTTGCTGGGAGCTCCTTTTAGATGTGACCTTCCTCTCTGTTTGAAACGGTCTGAGTAACAGCAGAGCTGAGAGTGTAATTCTTTATGTGTTCTGCCAACAGCACCATCTTTGTCATCTCCAAATTACGCTGCAGATCAGTGGCCTGCTGTCATCATTTTAAAGCATTGTTCAGGAAGAAAAATAAAGAACAAGAAAGATGTTGAGGAGGCTAAGGAGCTCTTTGACAGTGACCATCCATTCTCCATCAATACAACTGTCCATCCATCCATTGTCCTGGTCAGGGTCATGGTAATCTGGAGCCTTTCCTGGAATTATTTGGCACTAAGCTAAGAAGGTACACTCTGGACAGGACACCGGTCTATGTCAGGGTAGTCATACATTGACACATGAGGACACTACTCACACTCTACACACATGTTGACATGTGAGATGTGGATGGATTTTCTCAGTCCACACGTACCCAGCCACACATGGGGCAGCGGACACTGCACACATTCTAATGTACAAGACATGGAATGATTTTCTTGTTCCACATATACACCCACCCACACATGGGGTGGATGAAACCTCACACAGGTTGATATATGAGAAAAAGACACATTTTCTCACGCCGCACAGAAAGACACCCACAGACAGTACAGCAGATGCCACACACACTAATGTACGAGATATGGAGGGATTTTTTTTTGCTCCACACAAACGTACTGTGTCCATGTCCCCCACACCTGACATGGGCATTGGTGTCGGTGCCATTCACGTGATGGATGACAGGAACCAGTAGCTGTTATACCTGAGCAAATTAAAGTGAAAAAATTATACATGACACACACAGTGGTAAAAATCGAGTGGTTTGTGTTATTCTTTTATTAAATGGATAGATCAAGCATCTGAAAACATCTAAATTCTGGTGAATATTGCACATGTTGTTTCACGTTAATAAAAAATAGGAATACTACAATGGTCTAGAGTCCCATCCAGGGTGCAACCTGTTTTGCCTTCTGAATCACCATTAACCTGACTTGGACAAGTTTTTTATGGATAGTGCGTGTGTGTGTGTGTGTGTGTGTGTGTGTGTGTGTGTGAGAGAGAGAGGGAGATGGACTGAGACTAATAATATACAGTAAATTTTGTGTGATGGATTAATGTCTCAACCAAGTTATTCTCTGCCTAATGGCCTATGCTTGTAGCAAAGGTCAGGAACACAGCAACCCTGCAAAGGACAAGTAATTAATAAAATTGTGTGTGTGTGTGTGTGTGTGTGTGACCGTATGCATATGTAGCTGCCCTGTTATCGACTGGCACCCCATCCAGAGGTTGTTTCACATCCTGACACCCAATGATTCTGAGATGACCCAGACCAGAACGCAGCGGTTGCTGGCTGGATGGATGGATAGATGGAGGTGAGAGACAGGATGTTCCATGAAGAGAACTTTGGTTTATTGCCTTTATTGATGAAACAGTGGGGTAGAGAAGGGACAGTGAGTCAGAGAAAGGATTAAAAACTATTTATGAAATGCCTCAAAATTCCAACAATATTTTACTGGGCATGAGAAAGCAACTGATTCACAGCAGTGTTTCTTCACTTTCAGGTTTACAAAAAAAAAAAGACACCCCTCTCTCCTTATTTGCTAGCTAATTTCTGTACAATTTTTGGATATAGCTATAACATTAAAATATACACTGAATTAAAACTACCTGGAAAATCAACCACCGTCCACCTAGTTCTATACCCTTCTTTCCTATCCCCCTCCTCTCCCTCAGACTCACAGGTCATTTTTACCCTGCAACAGAGAAATTTGAGAAAATAGAACAGTGTTGAGAATTCAATGAATAATAATAATAATAATAATAATAATAATAATAAAGATAAATTTAGTTTAGGATTTGTAATTCACACGTTTATAATGTGACTCAGGTGTACCTGCACTGTGTGACATGTCTGTTGTTCTGAGCCAGCAGAGGTCTCTGCTGCACCATGGTGAACAGAATGAATGGGACATTACATTGCAGCAAGAAAGTCACCTGCAAGACTGACACTAATATCGATCACTTTCCATTTTAATAAAAAAAAACACGATACTGTTATTTCTCACCAACACTCATTATACCATTGTTAACCCGGTGTTTTCCTGCACCCAATCTATTTTAGACTAATAAAATGGTCATCGTTCTTTGTATTTTGCTGGAACGGCTAATTTAAGAATCAAAAAACACAGTTGTTTGCTTGCTCTTTTATTTCCAAAGCAAATTTAATTTGTCTGCAGCAAGATATTTGTCTAGTTAAGTACAAACCTGCAGCGGCGTTTCTCTTAGGTGATAAGTCTACGTTCTTAATAAAAAGCACAGATGTGAGGGGAATTGAGGCTGACAACCACGCGACTGATCTGACACATCGCTTCTTCTCTGTAGGCAGCGACTGTGTTGCATTGGCCGAAGAGAACAACAAAGTGCGTGTTTGACGAGAGGAGGTTAACCGCTTGGTTGGTCACGCTGAGCTTTTCTCACAACGTGAAGCCGAATCCCGCTTCTGTCCAGTGACACAAGGCAGCATCTACACCAGCGCATTTCGATGCCAGATAGCAGTCCGAGTCCCACTGCTGGTGTGACAAGCTTTGCCAGTGAAATGCCCCTCTGTACAGATTGGTAAAATTGCCATTTTAGACAGAGGTTCGACAAATCAAAAAAGAGCACGAGTTACACTTATTTACACCAATGGACGCTATAAGTTAAGATGGATTGAGGTGATTTTTGCTCTCCTTGCAGTTGAATGTGAGTAGATGGTTCTTTGTACTGAAGGCCTCAGGCAGTGTCTTGCTGGAGTGTAATTCTAACAACATGCCTTTGGCAATATTACAGACCAGGCTGCAGTGCTCTGAGACAGGCTTTTAAGTCCTGTTATAGATTTATCTCTCTCTGCTTCTTTTTAATGTGTGGATAATCAAATTTAGCCTTTTAAAGCAGTCGCATTCTTCTCCCGGACATGCAGATTGTGCCGCTGTTTGGCAGGAGGAGTCTTCAACAATAAAGCGGCATAACACAGTAAACATTTAAATTTAGCCACCAAGAAGGAAACCCTAACCATACTTCATGGATTCATGTGCAAACTCACAGCAGTTACAAGCATTTGGTTTCATGTATCACTTCTGTTTGGAGGAGGATGAAGACTTTGGATGTGGTGTTAGTTACTCAATAATAATAATGTCGCTTTGCTCCAAACTGGATGGTGACTCTGTGATGGAAAAAGACAGCCACAGAGGGCACCAGGTGGCACAGTGGTCACAGAGATCTGCCACACTGCATCTCGGGGACTTTCTGGTTTGAATCCCATCTCTGACTACAGGAGGTAAGAACACCCTGTTGTATAAATGGGCCACATCATTCCAAGTCACTTTGGAGAAATATATCTGCTAACTGAATGAAAAGTTAAATGTTGCTAATTGTTAACAATGAGAAAATTTGATTGATTTCTATGTCAAGTAAAAATATACTGGCCATTGTGACAGAATATCAGTGACAAAAGCACAATTTGTCAGCTTTGACAACTGAAGATACCCCAGGTGTATAGAGATATAACAGCAATCTATATAACCTGTAATCCCAGGATTTTAAACTGTTAATTATTAAAATACTTTAATCTAGTTTAACATAATGTTAACAATCTCCTTCACACTAATATAAATAAAACACTTAGTTTCTGGACAATCAGGCAAACATTTAAAAGGCCAGATAGTTAATTCCTCAAAGGACAAACATCACTTCCACAGCCAGACAGGGAGTGACTTCTGTAAGTCTTCAGTGCTTCGATTTACCAAGGTGTAGCAGGGAAACAGGTGTACGTCATCCCCACCCCACCCTGTCTTCTCGCCTCCTCCTCTGTCTGGCTGGTCCTCCTGCAGAAAAAGCCCGACAGCTGTGGGTAAGAGGGCTGGAGCCATTAGTATTCGTCCTGTGCCCAGTCCGGTCTGCCCTGAGCCCATAGAGCAGCTGTTTCAGGCATCGTCTCTGTGATTCCTGTGTCAGCACATTGTTCTGGATCACCATGGGGGGCATCTCTGCAGATGCCTTATCCGTCTGAAAACTGCTACGGAGCAAAAAACTTTTCATGCACCTTATTTATTATTCAGCTGACACTTTTCTCTAAAGTGACATACAGTGTCGAGCTTTGTAGTATTTGCCCATTTACACAGTGGTGGAACTTCCACTGTATCAGTCAGGGAGGTAACAACTCTAACCACTACACCACCTGCTGTCCTATATAAACTGCAGCCTTTAAAAACTTAAAAGCTGCCTTCTACTTTCTGCCTTTCTCTGCTACCACTGGAATCAATATAATTTAGAAGTTCAGCTTGTTTACTGACCTTTTGCTTACGGTTAGTGGAAAACCTACATTTTGCGCCTGCATGCTGTTCACTCCCCCTCAACTCAGTAGAATTCTACAAACCATCATACAGTTTGTGCCCCCCAGATCCCCCCTGCAGATGGCTAATGTGACACTTTGAATTACCAACATGCCACTGGGGAAATCATAATGAATACTGTACACATTCATGAGCAAGACATACAAAATTTTGCCCGTCTATCATCCATGTGTCAAGAAAACCTTGAAGCTGCCTGCATGGCGCAACAGGTGGTGTAGCGGGCAGAGCTGCCAACGTGCATTCGGAGGACAGAGGTTCGGATCTCAACTGCGGCTCCTTCTGCCTTCGATCGATGTACTTAGCCTGACTTAATACAGTGAAAAAGCGTGTGCTGTATAAATGGAAAAATAATTTCATGTTTGGAGAATGGAGTGTCAGCTAAAGAAATTAATGAAAATGGTTGTGAGACTAAACTGTGACAGTGGAAGATGCCATTGAACTGTTGCCCCACACGAGCCGCTAAACAGATTTTGAGGAAGCAGATACAGGCTACTCTTTGACTAAAGAGTTTTTGAGCACACGAGCAACATTTTTAACACCCTCCACCAAGTTACCACCAAATTCGAGGCTTAGTTTTTGTGTTTATAAGTAACTCGAGCCAAATGGGGGAATTTTCAAAGTTTGGCGCATAACTGTCATCATGTCTCCCACTTGCTAGCTGATATCCAGAAATGCATTGTGGTTGTAAGTAGTGCGATACCTGTATTTGTTATTCTGTTTTAGCAGTTTATGAGTAAACTGTTTCTGTTGATAATTTGTTGTCGTGTTCAATTCCTCACAGGTGTCAAGTTCTCTGAGCCTTTCGCTAAACCCTTTACTTGACAAAGCCATGCAGGATCAGTTAAAGTTAAATGATGACAAAACTGAGAGAACATCAGATTTTCAGGTCTTCATCATTTCTCTAGCCGTTGAGTCAGAACCTTACCACATGATTTAATAAAAGGTGAAATGTGCCACCGACGGGTGGCATCAAAACATAGGCGCTGAAGACACCTCTCAGTTAGTTGCAGATGAGATAAGGGCGGCTTCAAGAAGGGCAGATGAGGACAAAGACTGTTGTTTTCTGTGAGGAAGAAATTTCAGGACGCTGAGCACAGCCAGCATTGAATCTGTGTTTGCGATGGCTGCCTGTTTTCCGTCCATTTCCTCTGGCACCAGGTTCTCCTTTTGAAAACCCACCCCCAAATGCAGGCTACAGCAGATCCCATTGTGCTCCTACTTTTTATCACTGAGATTTGTTATCTGTAATGATTATTCCAGGACTCCAGGCTATAGTTTTACAGGTTTAAAATACAGTTAACAGTTTTTGTGTTTTGACAGAACACAATAAGCACAAGGTTATCCCTACAACCCTGCGCCCCTGTGACAGCAATCAGCTGATAAAGCGAACATGAATAATGATGGTCAAGCAGACATGCGTCACATAGCATGACCCATAAATCAGGATGTGCAGTTTCATCCACTTATGAGCCAGCATCACGATCACCTCCAGCTGCCAAAAATAACCCAGCTGGCTGCGGTCCTGTTGGAAGGACCTTGCGGGAGAGCAGGTCTTCAGAGCTCTTATTAATGCATCCCTTCTGATGGCCAGGTAGAGCCATCAACTAATGAAAAGAGCTGCAACGTGGCCTCGGCTATATTGATCTGCTTTCACTGCAATTGGTTTTTTTTAGCATAATTCATCAGTCATCTGTTCTCTTGGTACCGGATGAATAGCATGAAATGATAATGCTACGTTGTACACTTTGAGCCAAAAAACAGCATTGTTTAAAGATTAAGGTTTGTCATCATTATTAAAATTCATCATTGTGAACAGCTATAATTACAGGTTCATTTCTGTACATCCTAAGGTGGTGCTGGGCTTTGTTATTACACGTTTCAGTCTTAAGTTCCATAAAGGCCATGACAGTTGCTATGCTGAACTTCAGGAAATTCATAATTTTGCAAAGTAGCAAAAACTAAGATGTTTAGGCTAAGTAATATTTTGGAATAGGTGGAAACACTGCCCAGGACACCGACACTGAAGGCCAGTAATGTACACAAACAAGGTGCTTCAGCCTGGTCACTCTATGGGGTCTTTAAGTTGCTGCTTGCATAGAGCCAGTGAACAACTCGACCCTGAAGAACAGCTGAGACTATTTTAAAGCCTGATCCAGGGCACACTCCCCAAACAACACCCATAACACTGACCCCTTTCTGAGATATTATTTTAATAACATTACTGTATTTCACGTTTTTGTTTGCATGCAACATTATCCCGATAAATACACTACTCCAAGGTGCAAGAGATGCCATACTTTCATTGTACTAATAAAGGACGTGAGCAGCAAAACTGTGATATTGTTGTTGTTAATCAACACACAATAACCACATTTTCTCAAACAGCCTTGGGTAAAAACGGTCAAAGGATTAATGAGGGAAACCAGTAATGCTGTTTGGTTAAATTCACTGCCTTTTGGGCAGACACACAGATGGCTAAGGCATTGTAGTCTGTGAGAAAGCGTCAGTGCTCTGACGTCTTGCTCGGATCTGTGGTGGTGTAGTGTTTACAAGGACAAGGCCAAGAAAGAACACCCACTCATGGAGTGAGCATCCTGATGGAAACAGTCGCTCATGAATATTTAACAGGGTGCTTTCATAGGTCAGGGTGGCAGGACTGATAGATAGTGTCCATTCCACTCAAATTGCTGCAGAGAAACTCCTCCCCGGACAGTTATACACCTCCCCTTCTGCACCATTTCAGCAGACATGGAGATGATGGGTATTCCTGGGAGTGGCAGGGGAAGATAGGATTCTGTCGCATCTGGGTGTCAGAAGATTGCTTTGGCTTCACACTGTACTGCCTTAGTAAGGCCTTTCATTTAAGCTGGTAAATGAACTGGGAGAAATGCAAGAACACTTGAGCGATTTGACCTCAGCCCCTATGAACCATTTCTGTTCTGCTGTTTGGGATGTACTGTAAGGGATATTTGACCACTTCTGAAAGCTGTATCCCTAGATATGTGTCCCAGTATATCAGTATCAAATCCCGTGAAGAAATCCATCCATCCGTTATCCTTAACCCCTTGTCCTGGTGGCAGTGGTCCAGAGTGAGATTGAGCTGGATTCGAACCCCGTCGGAATAACCTCAGTGCCACTTGTTACTAGCCACTGTGCCAACTGACTTGAAAAAATATTTGAAGACATTATTCAGCTGACGCCTTTGTACACATGACCTATAATGTTTACTTTCGTATCCCGGGCAACTTGCAATTATTTATCCATTTATTCAGTATTTAAATTGGAGCAATTTAGTATATACCTTATACCAATAATACAATACTGTAAATATGCAGTCTAAGGGTTTTTGGCTTGAACCTGCTCCTTCTGCCATACCAAGAAAATACCAAGAAAATTACATAAAAACAGTAACTTTTGGATATCAGGAGCTTATATTTCATTTTAAATTGGTAAAATAATATGTCCCATCACAACCCTCCCAAAAAATTGTGTAAAATATTACTTAAATATTTTAGTTATATTACATATATAACAGTTCACCAAGGATTTCTGCATAACATGAAGCATTTAAAACACCAACTACTACTACTACTATTATTAAACCCTTATTGAGTTGGTTACAATGTTTGTGTGTATTATGCTATGATACCGTACAGTATAAAATACAGCATAGAATAGTTTCCCTTCTACTCTGCAATGAACATGTAATGCAGCTAAACACTGAAATAATATGTTAAAGGTACATACTGAATGTGTCTTTCACATAGTCATGAGAGGAAGATATATGCGATGATGATGTGTTTTTAACACACTGCTTTTAAACTTTGCAACAGTTGCAGTCCTCTCGGGAGAACAGCTGAGATATAACTGCAGCACACTTTTGTTACCTTTTCTGGCTTGATTCTGGTTGTGGGCAGAAATCCCAGGGTAGTTTTATGCTGGAAACCCCAGGGTTCGAGTTACTGCTCTGGGGTAATTCCCACCTTTAATTGGATCAGTTCTCCTAAGGGTGAGTGATGAACCGAAACAGGGATCCACTGGACACGCTGTGTTTACTGTGAACAACTTTATATAACTGTGCACATTGTGCCAAATGAGCACATAATATCAATTAAGCAACACACCCAAAATGGCTGGCAGACTCTTCTCTGGAATTGCATTCATTTTCCCTCTTAAAGCAATACTTCACTTTCCTACAGCTGTACGTCCTCTTATTTGGACTTGTGTGCAAATTAAATGTTGTTTCTAGTGCTGAGAAATGTATTAGCATGCAGATTCATTATAGTGGGATTTCACCTTGGATAGTAAATTTAAGGTGTTCAAGGATTCAAACCAGAAACTTGCTGCACTACCTACTGCACCACCTGGTGACCTCCTGCCAGGTGCTTTGAGGACAGCTTCAGTCCTGTAACAGTGTATCGCGTTGGATTTTTGAATAGCTGAGGTACAGAGTAATGCATCCTGTCCATGAACAGGGCTTATTTTTCAAAATATTGATTTTTTAAATTGACTTTCTGTGTTTTTTTCACCTTTAAGCTTCCTAAATCAGTCAAGGTTCTCATAAATACAGCACTATCATACTTACTTTTTTGGTTATAATTTAACATACACTGAACACCAGTAGCAAGGATGTCAGTATTTATTTAGTCAAATCAGCGGATCAGGTATTAAACACTATGTACATGTTATTTTGTCCTCTCTTCCTGAAACTGTCTCATTCATTGGGTTTAAGCTCAAGTAGGAAAAGCATAAACTTCCTAAAAGTGAGTAGAAAATTTGTACATTAAACCTGTTTTGATGATATTGTGAGTATTTAAGAACATAAATACAGGCAAGACACCTTTTCAGTTGTGAGTAGTTTGGATTCTTCACGACAGGTTTTCAAACCTCTCAATTTTTCTCAGGTGTTCTGAAGTCCCAGGGCAAAGCTTTCCTAAGAAAAAAAAAACTTCCCAGAAGCTTCTAACTGAAGAATTTCAGTTTTCTCTCCAACAAACACGTGATGGCAACCCAAAGCATGGAACACAGTTTGTCCTTCACATATCAAAGTTTGGTGTGTTATGTCTAAACAGGTTTGTGTGATTATACATTTATCATCCCATAGCAGGTCCTTCTGAGGAACAGCAAACAAAGGCCTACATTCAGTCACCCCATGAATGAAGACTGACTTTTTCCTCAAAAGATCAAAGCGTAATAGCTAAACACTACTGCACATTGTTGTGTGTGGGTTCTGATCCTCACCATGTTGCACTTGCTGGATCTACTGAGTGGGCTCAGAAACTACAGAAATGGCACGTAATCGCTTAGATGGTGACACGACTGGGTCTCTCTCCCCACTGTTCTACCCAGAAACATCTACAATCCCAGTACCAGCAGAGCTGTGGGTAGAATTAGGAGAAATGTGTTCTTCTCCTAGTGTGTTATGTTGCCAAGAAAAGCCTGCAGCAAAACGTGCAAAGCAGGTGGCTCATATGTGTCCCTTCCCCTGAAGAGAAGATGCAGGTGTTGTGCTTTGGGGGGACGTGACAGAACTGGCCATGATTACATTTAGGCAGAAAAAGGCCTAATAAAAAGCAGCGGTGACATTAGTTCTGAAACTCAGCAGGACTGGAGTGCTTCTGCTTGTATTTGTTACTCATGTGAACAATCAGCATAATTATAACAAATAACATTATATTAGACTAGATTAATACTTAATGGAGAAGCCAGTCAATCATAGTGCCATTTTGAACGTTAAATTATGTTCAAATGCCAGTGAAACACCAGTGTAACACCTGTGAAACCATTTCACATAATATTGCACTGATTTTACACCAGCATTACCCTGGTATTACACTAGTGTTACACTGGTACTACACTGGTCTTACACTGGTACTACACTGGTCTTATACTGGCATTTCCCTGGTATTACACTGGTCTTACACTGGCATTTCCCTGGTATTACACTGATGTTACACTGGTGTTACACTGCTGTTACACTGGTACTACACCGGCATTACACTGGTACTACACTGGTATTTCCCTGGTATTACACTGGTCTTACACTGGCATTTCCCTGGTATTACACTGATGTTACACTGCTGTTACACTGGTACTACACCGGCATTACACTGGTAGTACACTGGTCTTACACTGGTATTGCACTGATTTTACACCAGCATTACCCTGGTATTACACTAGTACTACACTGGTCTTACACTGGCATTTCCCTGGTATTACACTGGTGTTACACTGGTACTACACTAGCGTTACACTGGTACTACACTGGTCTTACACTGGTATTGCCCTGATTTTACACCAGCATTACCCTGGTATTACACTAGTGTTAAACTGGTACTACACTGGTCTTACACTGGCATTTCCCTGGTATTACACTGGTGTTACCCTGCGGTTACACTGGTGTTATACTGGTACTACACTGGTGTTACACTGGCCTTACACTGGCATTACCCTGGTGTTACACTGTAATACCAGTGTAACAGTGTAGTATTTAATATTATACCGACTTTGCTCTATTGCCCCTCCTGTGTTTGTAGCCATTTCTAGGGGAGAAATGAGGCTAAAACCACCGCGATCCAGTAAAATAAAACACATTAAAAGTCGACATTTCGCTCTTGGTACCATTCAGTCACGAACAGACATTTTTTTCCGTCCGTTTCTCAGCGGGACTCGGTTATAAATAAACGGTTCCACACGAATCCTCCCCGGTGAACATTCACGCGTTTCCTGCGGGACACGACCGCGCCCCCGCCCCCGCCCCCTCCCGCGGCCGGTCACTGTGTGCGGTGCTCAACCCGACGGAGGGGGTGCACGAGCCACGGGGAGCGCGCAGTATGATCGCAAAGGCTCAAGGGGAAGACCCAGCGCGAGGCAGGAACGCACACGCGGGGAGCGGGTTTTATTCCCTTCTCTTCAGGTGAGGAGGACGCAGCTCGCCGATGGTCTAGGAGAAGCAAACGGCGCCCTCCGTCCCCCCGCGGCGCCATGGACAAGACGGGGGCTCCCCGAGGCAAGTCCGGGTCAGCAGCCGCCTTGGAGCGCGGCACCGCGCCGAGGGACGACGGCAGGCCCGGCTCCGGCAGCTCCCGCTTGCTGTCCGCAGGCAGCCCGGCCGCCGGAGGACGGAGCCGCGGGAGCAGCGTGTGCGGGAGCGGCGTGTGCGGGAACGGCGAGTTCGGGCAGCAGGCGCAGCGGCGCCACCTGGAAGGGGTACTCAGTAAATACACGAACCTGCTGCAGGGATGGCAGAACAGGTGAGGCGCCCGGGGTCACCTGGGCGGGGGGTCGGCAGAACGTCACCTGTCCGTCACTCGTCACACTCGTTCTCCATCACTAGTTACAGTGTAACAGTCGGGTGGTCTTTCTCGTTTCCGTCACTAACTAAACAGTCAGACTGGAGACCACTTGGTCTCCATCATAAATCAAGGTGTAACAGTTGGTTGGTCTCTGTGCTTTCCATCACCAGTTAAACAGTTAGGTGGTCTCTGCTTTTCATCACTAGTTAAATAGTCAGGACATCTCATCTCTATTTTCCATCACCAGTTAGACAGTTAGGTGGTCTCTGTGCTTTCCATCACTAGTTAAATAGTCAGGACATCTCATCTCTATTTTCCATCACCAGTTAGACAGTTAGGTGGTCTCTGTGCTTTCCATCACCAGTTAAACAGTTAGGTGGTCTCTGCTTTCCATCACTAGTTATACAGTTAGGTGGCCTTTCCATCACTAAATAAAAAGTCAGGTGGTCTATTTCATCACTAGTTACCGATGAGAGCCTCTTTGCTTTTCATTACTAGTTAAACAGTTAGGTGGTCTCTGCTTTGCATCAGTAGTTAAAAAGCCAGAGTGTCTTTTTGCCTTTCATCACTGGTTACTGTCAGGGTGTCTCTGCCTTTGATCACTAGTTAAACAGGTGGTCTTTGCTTTGCATCACTAGTTAAATGGATAGGTGGTTCTCCTGTCATGGTCCCTCTACCTGCTGCTTGGTCATGCTGCCCATTTGTTTAATCAGTACCTACAGGTGGTCTCTCGTGTGACTGTATGGCCCTCACTGTTGTAAAGTAACATTATGAAAATTACTTTTAAGCAGCAGGTCAGATGTGGAGGAGTTTAACTGTGGTGATTCTTGTAACTTCTTAGCAGAGACACTGAAATGGAATAGTTTTCACTTTGTTTTTGCTGTTTGTAATATTGAAATAAGTTAGAATACGTGCACTCTCATCTGAGTTTTTACACAGAGAGCTTTCTTGACCTCTTTGTGATCTACAGCAGAGCTCCTTTAGTCGCATGTCCCTAGTGAGAAGCCCTCGGTGTTTGTTGTACATGCTGCTCTTTCACAGCACACATTGGTGCAGTTGTGAGATCCTTGGCTTCATGCAGAAGACTGCTGCTATTTCTGTATTTGAAAGCCTTCTTAAGTTTACAGCGTAACCTCTTCTGCCATAATTTATTAAATAACACGAGTCAGAGCGCAGTTGTGCTCCTTGCAAATGGAGCCTCTCAGGGTGATGTTCTCTGCTGAAATGAATGTGACCCATTTAGACGACCAAATGTGGAAACTGGATGATGCTGAAGAGCTCCACACTCTATCCTGAGCAGCAGAGAAGTGTCCCAAGGCCAAAATGAACCCTTACAGTACACCCTGGGGAGGTGAGAGGCTGGGCAGCAGGGACCTGCTGTTGTACACTAGAATGTCCAAGTGCAGTTTGCACTTGAACCCGGGTCCTGATACCCTGATTTACCCTTCTGGGTGCTCCACATGGGGTGTAATCAGTAACCACATGGCCAGTGCACACATCTCATTACACAGCATGCTTGACAAACTGGTTGCATAGCATGGTGCCTCCTTCTACTGCTGCTTTTTTCTGACTTGTGGTAAGTGCTGTAGGACACAGTCACATGGTGTTGCAACAGTTCACCTGTACCAGGCACCTGAAGAACAAGCAAAAAATGACTTTATATAGTGGCAGCCATCTGGACATCCAGTCAGGGCCAGTTGGCCTGGGATGCTGCCATGACTCTGATTTGTGATGGCAGCATTCCCAAAATCCTCCTGTATCTCCTGTGCCCCCGCATAATGTATTAATACACTGCATTCAGCTACGTTGCTACTGTAGTTGATCTCCAGAACATGCAGCGCAGTACTGCTGTGCGGCAGTTGCTCTCAGCTGTCACCCAAAGGTTGAAATACTTGCAGGCTGGTGCTCCGGATAGACGCACGAACGACACCTTTCGTCTGCACACACTTACAGTCACGAGTGACACACTTTTGCACACGTGAGAGGCACGGAATGAGCTAAAGTTTGTGCAGGCAACCTAACGTGTGACCAGAGAGGTTGGTGGATCATGGTCCTGATTAGAATCTGCTTTACCACATTTCAGTTGGACACTACCTAAATACAGTCATACCCAGGTTTACAGTCTCCTTATTTACACCTGGTGAAATGCCTTTTCTGTCTTTTTTATACCACAGATTTAGGTTCTGAGCTCCCCATGTAATGTTTTGTTTGCCCTGGCAATGTACAAAGAATCCCTGTTTACATTCCGGACGTTTGATATCTTTTCTAGCTGACCCGTGTAATGAAAATCTCCCCAACTGTCATGTGTTGTTGTTTTGAGATGACAGTTGATTATTTGTCTTGCTTGTATTGTCCCTCCTGGGAACTCATAGTGTCTCGCCTGCTATAAAGTTTAACTTGCCTGTGCTACGATCTATTGTAGGCCACCTACGTTCCAAATATCCATCATAACATCTGAATCGCCAGTGGAGAAATTCTGAATAGCCAGCTGAGGGTGAGTGAGGGGGATCTGCTATGGCTTTTGGTCTAGTCAGCTATTCAATGCAGGTCAGATGCACATTTTAATCTCTTACTGCTAAATTTTTGGTGCTGTACAAGGAGAGATGGAGAGATGCTGGTTTATTACTTATATAGGCGTTTTACATTTTTTTCCTGAAATCTGGGGAAATTGGTTGGGTTTTTTCGAGGAGGGCACAGAACAGATTATAATTTTTTCCAGTTTGAAGCAATGAGAAATAAGCTCCTTATTTACATCTTCCTGTTCTACTTCAGGTTTTTAAAGAACAGTTTAGAAACGTGAAACATATGACTGTACTTTATACGAGTTGCAATAAAGTTTGGTTTGTTAAACGTAGGTTTGTTTAATAATGGGGGGGTGGTGTGGCACAGTGGGCGGTGCTGCTGCCGGGCAGCCCCTAGGCTCAAGATTCAGATATGGGTTCAAATGTAGCTCAGTCTGTGTGCATCATGCATGTTCTCCTCATATTCAGATTTCCTCCTGCAGTCCAAAAACATTTTTCAGGTAAATTGTTGAATTGCCCATAGTGTGTGTATGCATGTGTGAAAGCATGTGAGATGGACTGCCGGCCTGCCCAAGGTGAACCCTGCCTCAGGCCCTATTCTTCCAGGATAGACTCTGAACCATGATAAACCTGCACGGAACAAGTGGTTTTTGATGATGGATCAAAGGATAGAAGTGTAATGACATGCAAGTTGCTTTGAACAAAATCATCTGCCAAGCCACTGAAATGGTAATAATTTGTAGCGTGTTGCCATGATAGATCAGATCTGCATACCTGTCTGAAGGGGGTCTTTTCTTTAATACTTTAACAGTTAGAAGGGGAAATAGCTTCCTTTGACGTTGCCCTGGGACTGCTGCCATCTCTTTCTCTCTCTCTGCTGCAACCCGAGTCCAGCACAAAACACACTCTGTTACTTTTCCTGCTTCTTTCACCTTAGAATTTCTTCCTTAAAGAGCCTGTGGTGAGAGGCCTGGTTTTCTCGCCCCAAGACATGCAGTTGTGGATCGAAACACACACTGTTGAGCTCAAGCTTCATTTGAGGGGTTAGCTAGAGCGTACGGGTGTCTATCAACACGCTGTTTACCAGGAGGAGTTGTGTTCCAAACTCTGATGTGGATCTGAAACTGATGTCTAGATGTTCCTCTAGACCCATTGTGGAAGACTTCTGAAACTCGCTTATTCTCTTTGCACATTAGAATTAACTTTATAGAGCAGTACTTATTTCTGTAGACAAATGATGCAGATGTACAGTGCCGGTGAAAAGTGTGAGTATTCCTGGGGAACCTGGGCAACACCTATATGGGACAAATTGGATAGAAGCAAAATCAAAGCAACTTACAACTCAGAAGAGCTGGGAAGACCTCATGCCTCATTTCTGCATCAAACTTGTTAATTATTTGGGGCCATGAAGTTTTGCTAATACTGTATATTGGCTTTTAGTGTTTTTAATACAGTGTGTGTGTGTGTAGGGTGGGGGGGTGTCACCCTGTGATGGATCGGCATCTCTTCTAGGGTGTGCCCCTCTTAGTGACCCTGACCAGGAAAAGTGGTTAATGAATGGATGAATGAATGAATCTTACTATCACGTCAGCATGTTGGAATGACTGGGTTATAACACGATCAGACCCTCCTTCCACCATTAGTATGATCATATGAAGATGACCTGTATCTCTTATGATATCCCCCCCCCTTTATATTTTATATGCTGTTTGTCAGCTCTGCCTCCCACCACTGAATATTTTGAAAACAGAGACCTTTTTCTGAACACCTAAATCCATGGAATGACACTGGGGCTGCTAGAGGTGTTCGTTCTGACTGGATAAATTGGATGTGTGGCAGATAAATGTGATCTCATGAATATGTATGTTTTTGTAAAAAAAAAAACAAAACAAAAACAACGCAGATGTTATATGCACATTTTTGAAGCCTATATAACATATGATAAAGGTATGAATGAGCTTTACCGTTCCAATACACACAGGAATTAATATTTATTAGGACATGAGTAGGAAGAACATTTTAGACCTCTGTATGCCTCTGTCTTTAATTTGGTTAATAGGACTGTGTTTGTTTCTGAGCTGGGAAGTAGGAGCGTCTGACTGGGAAGTGGTGGTTGAACGTTTGGATCAGAGCCCGGTCTGAATTCTTTTAAAGGGTTCTTAATGTCTACATGCTCTTTGTGTCACTGGAGAGAAACATCTTTTTACTCATGTTGGGTATAACTGATAAATGATATTGATTATAATGTCCCCTCTGTTGGTTACCATCCCTCTTACATTGTAAAAATCCTGAGCTGGAACCAGTCCAGGTTCAGTAGA
This sequence comes from Arapaima gigas, assembly GCA_900497675.1. Taxonomy (NCBI): domain Eukaryota; kingdom Metazoa; phylum Chordata; class Actinopteri; order Osteoglossiformes; family Osteoglossidae; genus Arapaima; species Arapaima gigas. The sequence goes on from UFQX01000134.1 coordinate 724,674, forward strand.
CACAGTGGTCAGCGTTTTTGGCCGCCTGGTCCATAACGCCACATTTCGCTGGTCGAGGAGAACATTTGGGCCAGATGTGCCACATATGACAGAAAATTTTTTGAGAGTCTTGACCAGGGACTACTAGTGGAAATGAACATTTTAACTCGGGTTATTATTCCTGCTCAGCGAGGACAGACAAAAATGAATCTAAATTAATGTTTAATAAATGCTGCAGCCCCCTGACTGTTAGGTGTGGTAGCCTGTCATCTCGAACCCGTGGAGTGGCTGGGAAACGCTGCGGTGCTCTCAGCTGCATGCCCACAATTCCATGGTGTGCTGACCTGTTTCTGTCAGGTTCTGTCTGCCTCACATGTGGCACTGAGGCGCAGTGGGGCTGCGCGCAGGGCTGGCGCTGACAATGCGGGTGGCACTTGTCTCTGTACTGCTCTTCTGTCGCACCTTATTGGGCTGCTGCTGAAGTCACTGGACTTGTGGAGCAAAGGTTGCAGGTTCGAGCTCCAGAATGAGCTGTGCTCTTGGGTCCGTCTGCAGGGCATTTCATCTCGGTAATCTCTTTTCTGCTACATTTATTCATTTGTCTGAAACTTTTCTTCAAAGTGACTTGAAACGTGTTGCTCGCAGTGATTTTTTTGTTTATACAGCTGAGTAATTATCACCGTAACAATTCAGAATTAGTGCTCTGCTCAAGGTCACTATGGGTAGTGTTGAAATTTGAACCTGAGACCTTCAAGTACAGGAGCTTCAGCTGCTATACAATCTGCAGAAATTTCAAGAAAAGTGTCCAGCTGTACAAACTGCTTAAAAGCTAAACATTTTAGTGAGAGAAAGGTAAATGGTGGCTTGATTTCTGAGGAAATCTGTCGGCCGGTACTGTACTGTTGTGCCATGTGGCTTTATGTTGATGTCATAGTCATGATGATGTCGTGGTGCTCTTCTCCGTGAATTGCTCTGTGAAATACAAAGTTACAGAACTCTGTAAATGTAAAATAATATATATAAGGTTTGCTGTGGGGTGAAAGAAGTTGGTAGGTAAAGTAAAAATGGCACTAATGTCTGCTCATTAAAACTGTATGTGTGATAGTGGACCTCAAACAAGCCTGAATAGAAGACAAGGCCAGGCTTGTACTATTATCAGATGTTTGTTGTGATGATGGCGTTGAAGATGCACGTTCATGGTTGCTGTCCACAGTGCTGTCTCACGCAGGAAGCTTGGCGGTGGACTTTTTGGATTCAGTCAGCGATTGAGATCTTCTGTAGTAAAGTACTTGGTAGCCTCTGAGTTGTGAACATCACGGCACGACTACTTTGTTAGTTAAATCACACCAATATTCACTTATTCATCTGATGCTTTTCTCTGCAGTAACTTAAAAGGTGAACTCCTTAAAATGATTTATTTATTTATACAGAAAGCTTTTTTTTGGATCAATTCAGGGTAAGTACCTTGCTCACCAGCATGACGGAGAGAGGTGGGATTTGACTTCAGGCCTTTCGATTGCAGAGCGACAGGTCTGCCTACGATGCCACCTGCCACTTACCTAAGTACTGGATGATTTCTGGGGGTCGTACAGTCAAATTGAATCCAGCTCATGGCAGCCCCTTGTGTGGTTTTCGTGATAAGCGATGTTATGGAAGTGGTTATCCATTGCTTTCTGTGGGATTTGAACCTACGGCTGAACACACAACCCAATTGCCGCAAGACATTAGTACCGCAGAACCACCTACAGCAGACATAAAAGCTCTTGGAGTTTTTGCAGGCTGCGTGAGGGCATTGCGGTCGACTCCTGCGAGTGACTCTTGCGGTCCCTCTGTACTGAAGGTATGACACCCCTCCGTCTCACCCTGCAGGTACTTTGTGCTGGACCCTGAGCAAGGCCGGCTGCAGTACTACATCAACGAGCAGGGGAAGGGTCAGAAACCACGTGGCTCACTGCCCCTGCTGGGTGCTACAGTGGACCCCAGCGACGAGGCGCCCCACATGTTCACTGTCCACTCTGCCAGCGGCGAGTTCTACAAGCTGAGAGGTACGGCTCCCACCCTTTTGTTTGTGCCAGCTCCACGTGGGGCACTCGAATGGGGATGCAGGGGCTGTCAATGTACCACGGTGCACCTGAGTGTTACCAGTGCTGTTTCCTCAGGGTCTGAAGCTCGATACAAATGCAACTGGCAGAGCTGTGGGCTGGTGGAGTGTGTGTCAGCAGCCTTCTGCTTCATGGGACTCATTGAGGACTTGCAGACAGCCAGGTCTGACAGCCAGAACTGAACACTGGAGAAAAGCAGTGGATAAAATGAAGGACATAAGTATAGCCCTGGGTTAGTTTAGGTGACTATATAGTAATCATATATCCATGTGTATTCTCACCAGCCCTGCAGATGCTTCCTTCTTTTTATTTATTCTCATGTGTCTTCATTGTTACCACTGTGCTCTGTAAGTCCGTCTGTCTGTCTGTACATGTGTATTTATACATCTGTCTGTTGACAGTGCACTGTACACACTGCACCACGCATTATAAACACACGGATTAAGTGTTTTCTACTGAGGTAACTGGTGTTTAGAGTGCTTTATTGTGTTGAAATCATGGGTTATGTTTGTGTTTTTTGACAGGCTGGGAGCACATTATTTATTCATGTTCCCATTTAAAATAATGGGAAATAGGCACTCGGTAATCGTGTTTTCAGGGACAAATTAGATTGGGACACTGAGGTATTACTGCAGTGACAAGAGCAGTCGAGAGGACCCAAAAAAGTCACGGGAACGGATGCCTTTGAGCTACGGAAAGCGAACCAAATTTGTTACGAGCGATTAGACCACGGGTTTATCAGGTTTCTTTGGCAACTGGAAAAAATGGGGGGGCGGGGAATAACCTCTGAATTTCCTAACGCCCGCTTCATTTGCTGTCCAGTGGACCTGCGATGCACTGTGAGAAAAGAGTGTGTCCTGGAGAGCTGCCTGAACATGTTCTCTGCTCCTCATTTTTCTATTTCTTTCCCATGTTTCTGCCTTGGTTCACCTCTGAATTGAACTTAATTAATAGGTTTGCGAAGGGAAATTGAAGCGAGTCTAAAATTAGGTTCTGCACAAGCCTGGTCTGAAGCACCAGAGCTTAGCAGTGTCGTCCTTAATTTCAGTCTGGTCCCTTTTAATTACTGCCCATTAATTAGGTGTTATTAATGGGAAGCTGGTCATAAACACGAGGAGAATTGCCTTGGGATGAAGTGCCCTTCAGATGTACACTCTTGGCTGAGTAACGGCACAGTGATCTTGTAAAGGACTCGGAGCACAGAGAGACGTGGGGAAGGGGCTGCTGACACACTAATGTCCGAGTTCACGAGTGTTGAGTTTGCAAAGTAAATGTTGTTCGGCTTCCCTCCCAAAGACGTGTTTGAAGTCGACTGGTGACTCTAAATTGCCTTGTAGTCTGTGTGTGTGTGTGTGTGTGTGTGTGTGTGTGTGTGTGTGCGTGCGTGTGTTACGTTACTCTATAATGATATGTGAATCACTGTAGGGAGCTAAATACTGGTTAACTGCTGTAAGTCACCTTGGAGAGACACATCTAAATAAATTCATGTAAATGGTTATTGCTGTGGGGTGGTGAGCAAAATCTGAACTTGATTTTGGATTTTTAGGGTTAATTTTTCCTTTTAAGTTGAAATGGAGATATTAAATAAACTGCTTGTAAAGCTGAGGATCTTTATCTTTCAGTAAAAAGTTGAGTAACTCTAATGTGCATTAACACAGGGTTGTCTATATGCCTTCTGACTGTAGAATGTCTGCTGATCTTCAGAATTATTTGATGCTAAATCCAAAGCTAACATAAAATCTTAGGAAAAGTGTCATACAAGCCTTTTCTTTTCTAATTCTCAGTACATTTCTTAGTCATGGCATTTTACAACTATAAGTAAACTTGTTTCAGTCTGGATTTTCTGTTGTTTTGTGACAGCCTCAAATGCACTAGTTTCACACTGGGACATAAAATATATTTAATAAAATATATCTATATTTAGAATATTTAAAAACACAACTGTGAAGTTTGCTGGCTCAAACCAACTAAATTATGAAGAAACACACAACAGTAGGTTAATTTCTCAATTAAATCATTAATATGACACCAACTAAGCAATATTTTCTAAATGATGTGGTACCTTTAATCACCATCTTGCATGGATGCAGGAAGTGAAGAAATGCATAATTTTCTCCAGAAATGCTCAGTCATTGAAATATTGTTTTACAAGAACAATTAATGATGGACTGGTGCCCCATCCATGGTGTTTCATAGCCTAGGGCGCAATGGTTCTGGGAGAGGTTCCAGACTGCCATGACCCTGACCATGATGGATGGAAGGAGGGATGCAAGAAGAATTGAGTTAAACAGTTTGTTCACTTATATATAAACAATATGGATTTCATTCAAAGCTAAATTGCTGCCAGTGGGTCAAATGAGGCAGGTTAAGGAAACCAGCGAGAGACGGCTGTGCTGCTGTCCCTCAGCAGAGATTGTGGCCAATACAATGAGCATGATGGGATATTCTCCAGTGTTCTCCCAGCCAGCCTGACTCCTGCCTCCATTGCTGGCGATGCCAGCAGTAAGCAGATGGCCTTAACAAACAAATGGGATTAAGTTGCTCTCTGGTTCCCATTGTTTTTCTTTGCACATCAGGTCCGAGTCTATGATCTATGGTGCCAGTTCCCTAATAGAACAGCTTCAGTTGTTATGACAAATGGCTAAGGAACAGCATCAGTGCCGCATCAACTTCCCAGAGCGTGGTTACAGTTACCAACTGCACCAAACAAAAAAGTACTAAGAAAACAAACCAGTCAGCACTCTTCTTTGGGTGGTAAGAAATCATTTAGAAACCACCTGTGTCTCCTGATTTTGTCATCAAAAGATTCACAGGAAGCCCTCGGTATCCAAACTCCCTGTATCCTAATTTTTGCTACAATGACTCCTGGAAATGAATACCTAAATATTGGTATCCAAACGGAAATTTTTGCTATAATGAATTTCTATCTGAAGTTTATCCATAATGGAAAAAAACTAAACATTAAAAAAAAATTGAAACACCAACTAATAAATACTTTAAAGTAATTTAAAAAATACTTTATTTATTGTGATAAGCTGTATTGAGTTCTGTAACAAATATATCTGAAGCTAGATGCCCATGCTGGTGTCTTATCAACTGTTTCCACCTGTTTCACTGAGGATGCCACATCACCATATTTACTGTACATTTCATGTCAGGTTACTTTTACACTTTTTTAATTCCGTTTATTGAGCATTGAACACTCACTGAACACTGAACTCCCGCAGCGCACCTCGTGCACGCGCCCCCTCATCTCCCATGTGTAGCGCAGTGAGTTAACACGAAGTGTCTTGTACCGTATAAACTGCACCACACAGTATAAACATGCAAATTAATCACAACATTAAGTATTTTCTAATTAGGTAACTGTTGTTTACAGTGTTTATTATGCTGAAAGCACGTGCTGATAGTTATATAGGTGTTTCCGATGGGCTGGGAGCACATTATTTATTTGTTTTCCCCCATTTAAAATAATGGGAAATAGACACTCAGTATCCGATTTGTCTTTAGGGATGAAGTAGACCGGGGTACAGAGGGATTACTGCATTGTAATGAGCCTGCTGGAAAATGCCTGTAGCTGTCCAAATCATGGTTCCATTGGTTGGGTTTTCTGAGACCAAGTCGGTGCTGAAACGTGAAATGGCTATGAAATGGTGTCACTTTAATGAGCCCTATGAAGAAGACACACTGGAAGCACTGAGGTATGTAATCTGTCAGCATGCTACAAAGTAAATATTTCCAAGAAATTATAGTGCACAATTGAGATTCGAATCTTCAGGATTGGTTACTTTTCAGCGCAGCCCCCTAGCTCATCACTGACATACGGCCATAGGGACACGACCCACATCTGTATTGTTGAGAGCCTGTGAATCAAGGATGAGCTCACTAAGACACAACAGTAACATCTGTGATGATATATAAAGTGACACAGAGCATGCTTTACGTTGCCTAAAAGTCAAGGTGCCGCGATTGCGTTGAGGGAGCCTCTCTGCTGGACTTGTCTGTGAAAACATAGCTGTCTGTGATTGCTAGTACTGGGTGTGGAAAGCAAGGAATTCCTGGGCTGTGTGTGACCAGTCCAAAGACAGGTGAATAAGAAAATTGCTAATGGTGTGTGTTTTCTGAGTGAGTGATTGTGTGAAGGGCTGGTGTCCCATGCAGGGTTTATCTTGCTTCAGACTGTATACTTTCTGAGGTGTGTATGTTTCACACTGCCCTGTTCCTCACCCTGGTTTCATGCTAACGTTGTGCCCCCTCTCTTTGCAGCGGCTGATGCCGGGGAGCAGCAGTTCTGGATGAACCATCTGCAGGCCTCTGCCAGGCGTCACTCGGACAGCAGTGCTAGAGTATGTACAGCCGTCACTCTTCAGCCCTTTTCTATAGACTTTGACAAACAAGAGTCCCTCCCTTTCCCTACATGTCTCTGTAAAGCAGGGTTTCCTAATCCTTTTACACTTTTTTCATTCATTGGGCACTTTTCTCCAAAGCAACATACAGATTGGAGTAAACAAACTAAACTAGTGCATGAGCTCTTCATTCTTCTTGCTGAACTCTTATGTTATTAAGCTTGGCTCAGATGCGAAGAATAACATAATTAAAATTGCAGTAAGTCACCCTAAGTCTTAATAAAAACCTATTAATCATGACAAACTGAATTTTTGTTGGTCCAAGAATACTTGTAATGGTGAAATATAGAGTGCAGTGAAGGTGAGGTTTACCATTATGGAATGATCTAACATGTACAAGAGCATGACATAGTTTAAAGAAATCTTTGTGGGTTTTTATCTTGCATCATGGGACTTGCTTTGTCCAATCTCCTTACATCTCCCACACCTTAGATTGTGGTCAGAAATAGAAGATGTGCTTGCTCCTTGGTGCAGGTGGGGAAGCTGAAGGGCTTTGATGAACACTTGTGTGTGGAGAGGACAGGAGGCCAGGTGAGCAGCCCCTGTATCTTGCTACACATCCACAGGTCTGAAGATGCAGCAACTACAAGGATAATGTGCACAGAATCTTCTGTATCTGTACACACTGTATGCCTGTCAGAGCTGTGTAGTTACTCTGTTGCTTGTACATAAAGTCATCTTTTTTTGAAAAATTGTACTTTTCAAAGTGGTAACTGATAATTTTTTACTATTACTCAAAAAGATTTTGTAGCAGCACTGGTTCAGGACAAGAGGGGTTGGAAACAGGTGCCTTTTGAGTGATGTTTTATAAGAACACAGTCAGAACAGAGGTTGTCGGAGATGAATTAGGAGGCTGCCTCTCACTGTTGCCTCTAGGACCTCACCTAGCTCTCACACCCCCCGTAAAGAGAGAGATGGAGTTTATATGCACGTGTCATGGCAACTGGAAGGGATGTTGGGGACCGGGTACCATGGAACACATATGTGGGGTTTTCTTTGTGAACACCCTAAAAAAATTTTCCTGCTTTTATGCTGAAGTTGGGTAACTTTTCCCATTTGTGATGTTCCTCCTCATTTCAAACCACTATATCACATTGGCACCGGCAGTCTGGTTACGTGTGTGTATTTCAGGCTGAAAGATACGTTATCTACATATCCATCCCAACCCCTAAGCAGGTACAGCACTTCCTACACATCCACCCTGACCTCAAAATATGAATGGACTCCCGATTTTAAAGCATCATGAACCCCACATCCACACTAAATACAGCAAGTTGTTGCTCTTCCCCTGTTGTGTAGCTTGTTTGCTAGCAAATGACTAAGTAACCAGCTGTGCGCTTTCTGTCCACAATGTCAATAGTGAAAAATCACTTAAATAGCTAAATTAGGCAATATTTATTTACCCACAATGAACTATATATATAACTTGCTTTCTAGCCAGTACAGTAATTCCTCTATCTGAATCTAATTCATCCCTGAAAAGACGTTGGTTACTGAATTTTTCGGATACTGAGTACATTTTGTCCATTATGTTAAATAAGAAAATACATAAATAATGCACTCCCAGAGAACACCTATAAAAGTATCAACTCGGAAATATAAGTATGAGTTCTCTCTACTTTCCACTTTGCCGGTCAAGTGGGGTCTCTTGAAATGACTTACTCTGCATTCCACTGCATCGTAAAACCAGAGCAACTTACGACTTTGTCTTCATTTTCCCGCCAGGAAGTAAGGGAAATGTGGGTGGGTTCACCTATACATATCCTTGTCCGTACTGGTCAGTCTAAAGGGTGGTTAATGCTGCTTGGTCTGGTCTGCCGTTGACCGTGTTGCACTGCAGCCCGGTAGAAAAGAAGCCAATTTAGGCAGCCATATTGACTCTGCCATTTTGGTGGTGCTCCTCTTGCTAGCAAGACTTGGTGTGTTAGGCTCCTGGTTGTTCTGAATAATTTAAGTATAAATGAGAATGGCTTGGCTTGTTGTTTCTTGTTTGATAAAATTCTTCCACAGTAGCCCAGGCGCACAATCACTGCCAGAACATCGCAACACCGCAGCGTTGGTGTGTGCAGGTATGGTAGACTGATGCGTGACTCATTTAGTTAACGTTTGTAAGGTTTTAATCTTGACAACCAAACATCTCAAAATTTTTGGATTTTGGATCAAAGATTTTCTTCTTCCTTCCTTGCAGAGCAAGCTGAGCTGGAGGTTTTCAGGTTTCTAAAATCCTGTCATTATAGTAAACTGTAGTAAATTATTCCTACTAAAATTCCCGTTTAACCGTCTATCTGCCCCAGTGATCAACATGTAGCCTTGTTTATGTTTGGGGTGTGTTTCTGGATTAATGTCAGCTTGGTAATGTGTTGTCATCGTGAGCCTCTGTGAAGTACACAAAATAAAAAATGTACTCTGCTGAAGCCCTGCGGAGTGCTTCTCCTCCTGTGACCAATGGTGCCATGTGAAAACAGGTTCCATCTGTTTTGCAGAAACCATGTTGGTTTCAGGACAGCTTAATATATTTACTGTGGCACATTTTGAGGCGGGTTGTCACTAAGCGCTTTGCCGTGAGAATTTGCTGCAGGCGTCCAGTTTGTCCAGAGTGGAAACGACTGAAAACAGTCATCTGACTCATTTTTCTCAAAACTAAGTGAGATTTCTGGAAAATAAAAGAAACAATGCATTCTAGCGAAGATTTAAAAAAAAAAAAAATCACAAACACCAGATTCCAAACGAAAAGAATGGGTTGATGTATTTTCTTACTCAAAGACCCACAGTCCTGCTGCCACTTATTGTCGCTTGAAAATAAAATTGTGACATACATTGTATAATCATAATTTTATTATATATCTTATTTATACCCTGTTTCAAAGAACACTCCTTCCCTTTTTTGTTCAGTTTGTTGTTTTCAGTCTCATGAGGAGTTCTCACTCGTAAATCAAACTGGCACTGTAATTTGAGTTATTTCTCCTGAAGGCCTCCTAGGAGCAATGAATAGAAAAATAAAAGTGAAGTAAGGGTTGGGACTTTATTAAAAAATGGATTTGGGATAGCCATACAATCATAAGGAGGCTTTGCAAGCTTTGATTTTGTTTTTCGGTAAGGGGGTTAGACAAAAGATAAAAGACTTCAATATGTTTAAAGGTGGACGTTCTTCTGTGGTAACAGAGAACACTGAGTGTAGGTCAGACAGTACAGGTGCAGGAGAGCTAACTGGCTGAAAAGACAAGATTTTGTCCTGATTTTTTTTTATGTCCCGGGGGGGTTCCTTGTCCATGTTGTCCTTCCATGTTTCTAGCACAAATCTCATCTGTTAGATGTGGAATGGACTCTAGTGACACTTGAGGGGGGAGCAGATCTTTGGAAGAAAGAGAAATACCTTAGCGGTACTGACAACTGTGATCAGGTCACTCTTTGCAGTGCTGGTTTACCCATTTTACCCTTTTCTTGGTACTTTTGAGCTTTTACAGCTGTGCTACGAACTGAGTGGACAGCATTACAGGGTACATGTGGTCCCTGTGTCTCACTGAAGTTGCCCTTTTCAATAGGAAGTGGCCTCTTTCTTCTGTTACAAAGGCTGTCTTTGTTGTTTACTCAGTTTAATCTGACACCCTTGGATTTTGATTTTGGCTGGTCTCCATGTCTGGGCATCAAGCACTCAGTGGCTCCCTTTATTCTTCAGGTTATTGATCTGTGTTATCTCTTCAAGCTGTAGCTGTTCCAAAACCAGACTTGTAACCTCAGCTTAAGAGAGCCATATGCATCCATGGGCTTTATGTCCTCCAGTTTTTTTCCATATCAGCTCAGATATCAGAAGCTTGTCAAACTTTCTAGGTTCTGACTCCGCAGTTTGCCGAGAACTGAGACCCAAGACAGAGAGAGAAAAGAACTGGGCTGATGCCCTCCAAAAGCTTGCTACAACATAACCGAAGGGACCATAATCACACGGACGTGAAACTTGGAGAAACACCATTTTGTCTTAAATTGTAACAATCTTTCTTGGTCTTGAGTAGCCCTTTTCTGCTTTGCTCACAGAAATTGAACACAAAATCAATTTTAAGGGTGAGCTTTTGCACGCTGAAGAAACGAGATCCTTAGTTTTTTTAATGATTTAAGCACATTGAATTGCTATGGTATTTGGCTGGAGTGAAGTCATATTGTAATTTAGAATATTCTCTCTGAAATGTAACCCATGACTTATAGTATGGCTGGAGGGTGGAGTAGGTCTGTTTGTGGTTGATGGTTAGGTGGAAGGTCATAAAATTGATTTTTTTTTGTCACCTTCTCCGTCCTTCCATAGGGGTCCTCCTCCTCAGGGCGAGCTCGGAGTTTTTCACTGCTCCCAGCCGGCTGCCCCTCAGCTGGCATCCAGAAGTTCACGCCCCAGCCGGTGGCCACTAGCAACATCGTCACTGTCACCCACCACAAGTCACCTGCTGCTGCTCGGCGAGTCAGAAGCCAGTATCCTGGGAGACTGCTGGAGGTCAAAGAGGTAGGTGATTCTTCTCAGTGCCAACAAGGCCTGGGCTTTTAGCTGTGGGCTGAAGTAGTTACTTTACATATATCTGTGAGTCAAAATTTTAATCCTTTAGATTTTTCTGGGTTTCAGTATCGCTAGCTTCTAAAATCTGACGTTCTTCTGAGTCAAATTAAAAAAAATAGCATAAACAACATTGTGCATCGACATGCCTTTGATGAACATGTCAGCATATGTAGAAGCATCTGAGGTTGAGGACGAGAAAGTATGTGAACTTGAAGGAGAGAAAGGAATTGTAGTCACTCAGTGAGCTGGCATTAAGGTGTGGGTTCGAGGTGATCTGCCCTATAAAAGAATCCCACAGGTTTGCTTGCCTGGCTAACTTTTCATATAAAAAGTGACATATCAGTCCTCATCCACCATATAAAGCTGATTTGTTTCTGAAAAACCCATTTTAAAGTGAACTCTAGTAACTCAAACATGCAGTTAGCATTAGTTTCAGTGGTAAAATCTGTGTTCCTGAACTCCGGAATTGACGGCTTTATATGGTAAAATATCTTTTAATCCCATTAAAATTGACATAATTATTGCCATTACAGAATTTTCCCTTTATTAATTACTGCAATACCGTATGACTGTATCTGCACATATTCAGCTCTTTCGTAGCTATTATGTACCACAGAGTTAAAAAAAGGCTCACAAACAAAACTTACATATATATATGATACTCAGTGTTTCTTCATTAATTCTGTCTTTAATGCAGAAAAGAGTATAAAGGAAAAAGAATGGCCATCTACGGAAACAAAGCAAACGAACACACTGACTAAACAAGCCGGCACCTGTTTGATACTCCACACAGGGTTATGATTTGCAGAGATTATGACAGCTAAAGGCTGATGGAGGCTGAGAACTTAAGAGAACAGGTGTAAAGGTGTATCTACAAAAACTGCATGACGGCTTTGGTCTTGCATCACTCAGCTGTTTGGTGTAGTGCAAAAACCAGATGTTCTTTGTAAATGTGTAGAAATGCCCGGAAAGCCGATGCAGGGGTGTTAAATAAAACTGCTTGTAAAATCAGATTCTAGTCTTCACCCCACTGGGCGCATCCTGGGGTGTGTGTATGTGTGTGTATGTATTGTATGTACCCGTATGCACCTGTATAGCATATATACGTCTGCTTTGTGTGTGTGTTCACCCTCATGTGCTTTATACAGTATTGCTTTGTGTACTACAGTCGTACACTGGGTACCTCTACCCCATGTAGTGCTCTTTCACCATATTTTATTTTAGCCCTTTGAGTAGTTTGCCACAATACTTTTCCATAAACGTCCAAAAACATGGATTTTTGCATAACAGAGTGTTTTCTGTGTTTATTATTAAAGCTGTAACTAACCTGTTTGTATTATGCTGTGAAACGGTGCAGTTTTTGAGCAATTTTCAAATGTAACAGTGATTTATACATTTATACAACTTGGTAATTTGTATTATATCAATTCAGGGTAAGTACCTTGGTCAAAGTTACTACAGCAGGAGGTGGGATTCAAACCTGGGTCCTTCAAGTGGAAAGAGATCTGAAAAAGAAGCATCTTTATAATTCAAGTTCAATTCTATGTAACTTCAGTTTTATTTACATCTCAGCATTCACGTGCTTTAAATTCCCCTCTGTTTGACTGTGTAAAGTTCTGGTCAGGTGCCCGATCTTTTACATCTTTGACTTTCTCGTTTCTTCTGCCTCACACAAGCACACCGTACAGCTAGGTGGTAGTGCGTTTTGGAGGTTCGAACGCCTCTCGTTCATCTTTTCAGTTATTGCAAAGCAGGGTTAACCCAGGGGAGGGCAGTGAATCACTGTGTCAGTGAGTTCAGTGATGTGGGACCTGCATTCTGTTCAGCAGTGTATACTAAAACACTGCGACTGCACCTTTTCAAAAATGGCACGTGTATGTAGACTAGCACTGACAAATGTTTTCACAGCCTGAACTGCATTTCTGGTTCATGAGCCGCCTGCAACTGTTGCCTTAGGGAAACCCGGTTCAGATTATTGTATACGTTTCCCAGAACCCCTTGCTTCTGCAGAACATTTTAGCCATGTACATTTTATACAGGACAAAAACGCAGAACATAACTGCGATTGTTATTTGAAAACAGAATTTGTGTTTGTTGTGATACTGCCCAGCATGCTGCTGCAAATAAAGCCCTGTGGAGGAGGTTTGGTCCAGTTTGGCCAGCATAGCCCACCGTGCTGGTGGGCATTGGTCAATATAGTGGAAGCGTAGCTGCTGACTTGTGTCTCCTGCTTCATGGAACCGATGCTGAGTAGAGGCTTGGCACCATTTTGGCTTATCCGTACACCTTTTTGCCCCTCTTGTGGCCCATTGCGGGAGGTCGATCAATCCTGACAATGCTGACTGTGCTCTCCACTATAACACTGTGCTGTTCTAGGACCCAGTTCTTTGCCATTTGGATTAACAGTGTTGCAATGCAGCGTATCACAGCTCGGCTGTTTCATTTTCTGGTCAACAGATTCAAAGCGATGGCAGCTGGTTCCTTAGTTGCTGAGCAGGTCATTCTGCTTCCATGTCTGTCCTTGATGAAGATGCAACAAACAGTACAAGTTTACACATGCAGTCGAGCCCACATAGGTGATTCCCAACAGCAATCAATCTCCACAACATCAATAAACACAGAATGAACTCTCATGGGACACAGTAACACAGTAAGTCTCACGATCACAGTAAATTCATTTAAACTTGTTCAGAAATGTAATTGTCCTTAGTTTGTAGCAACGCTGGGGGACGACATCATATTTGCCCTCACGGTGATAATCTCAACCCATCACAACCATTAGTTGATTCAGACAGTGGATTGAATAGTATTATTAGTAATAATATTATTTCTTTGCTAGTCTCTCAGCTGGTCCTTGATGAGTTTAGGTTCCAACGAAAGACCAAATATATCCAAATACTGACCTTTGGCTGCAGAAGGTTTAATGTGTGCGTAGACCCACTTGTGCCACAGTTAGCTGGAGTTTGTGAGCAGGCTCCTGCCCTGTCACCCTGTCCACCACCACTTTGCATGACTTTTCTTTCACTCCCCCCTGTCCTTTGCACTCTCCATGGCCCACTGGCTCCCACCTTCTCCAGGGGAGCCAACTCTGGTGCCTTCAGGTGTTTGGCTGAATGCCTTTTGCTTCTCCCAGTTGTAACACTGCTCTACCACAGCCGCTGTCCTCCTCACCCCCTGTTCTACCTGCCTGTCATAACTGGTTTGTCACACTACGTTCTGTTACTCTCTCACCATCATTTGTTCCATCAATTCACTGACATGTTGGGCTTTCTGCTGTCCTCACGTGCAGTCCTGGCCATGCCCATTTTGCCGCTTATATTTATAAATCCAATAAATCCAGCATTATTTATTAGCATGTTCTCAGGTCTGATCTGTGCAAAATGTAGGAACTGGCTGTGCATCATTGTTGTTTTTTATGCTTTCAACTGTCATACCCCTCTCCACTGCCTCCTTGATCATCCTAACGCACCTTTTTGAAAAGTACCTCATAACAGGTCGGTGTTGCTCTGCTCCATCTGCACAGTCCTCAGGTACACGGCTCATTCAACCAGTTGATTGAAAGCAAACTGTTCATTCACAAATTCACTTTTGGACCCCATTGTATGATTTTAAACCTGGGATTTTATTCACTGGAATTTTCCAGTAAATATGGTGGTTTGATGGAAAAGCAAGGCTACCATAATAGTAATCCATCCATTGGGCTTTGTTTGCCTTAAACTTTTATCTGCTCAATATCTATCCTATCAGGCTCCTTTTTCAGATCAGACTGCAGAGAGAATAATTTCAGTTACTGACCAGCATTCAGGAGTAATTCTTTGCATTCTTCCATCTATTGGGAGCTGTATATCAAAGTGGGCATTTTTTACATTTCATTTTCTTTCATAAGAGTCTGGGAATAACAACTCACTCAAACCTCTACAGCACACTGAGGCCATAACCTGGTCCTGTGGGCACCTCCTCTATAACAGCTCTTAGACAAAAGGTCTGCACCGTGATACCCGCAGGGCCAGGTCAGTCCTTACACCCAGCAAAAGTAATGTATTTCTCCACCTCTTGTTGCTTGGTAGTTTTACAGCTTTGGCTTCAGTGTAGTGATATAAGCTCCCTCTGTCCCTCAGAGTTACAGAGTCTCTTTCAACATTCCAAACACATCTGTTTTGGGCCCAATTCTCTTCTTACTGCTCCATAAACTTACATCACGTCATCTGTCATAAACATCTCTGTATTTCCTATCAGTTCTCAGCTACTTTAGTAATGTGCACTGGAAAGAAATTGGGTATTGGGCAAACTGATAGTCACAAGCCTGCAACCACAGTATTAACTATTCATTACCTGCTTTGACTTTTTCATGTTTTATTTTACAACTTTGAACCCTGGTGAATTCACATAGACTTTTTTGACACCATTCAACACAAAAATACTCTGTCAAACTGAAAACACATCAACACAAATCAATTTTCAATTAATTACAAATACACAAAACTGGCGAGAAGAGAAACAAATCACCCCCTTCGGGTCTGTATTGAGTCTTTGGACAGGTCTGTATCGGCGTCGCATATCTTCACACTGCAATTTTTGCCCATTCCTCTTTGTAAAACTGATCAAGTTCTGCCAGTTTAGAAACTGAGTCAACTGCAGTTGTCCTGCCACAAATTCTCATTGTTCTGGGCTCTGATTTAACCCCTTCTGGACATTAAAATGTTTGTTATTAAGTCATTCCCCTGTAGCTATCACTTTGTTTGGGGTAAGTGTCCTACTGGAAAATACATCTCTGAAGTTGCAGTCCTGTTGCAGGCTGTAGCAGACTTTCCTTCAGGATTTCCCTACACTTTGTGGCATTCATTTTGATCCTCTGTCAAGCTTTCCAGGCTCTGTTGCTGGGAAGCATCCCCACAGCATGATTCTGCCACCACCATGTTTCACTGTAGGGATGATGTGTTTCTGTGATTTACACCAGTTAATTTTACACAAAACATAAGGTTTCATTGCACCACGGAACCTTATTCCACTTTCTTTCAGTCTCAGTCTGCAAACACCAGCACAGAGGTCATGCAAGTTTTTTCAATAAAACCTTCTCTTTACTACTCTGCTATAATGTTGAGTGTGGTAAAACAGTTAATATTTGGGTGAATATTTTTTACAGGTACCATTTGAGTCTTGAAATGCATTTTTTATTTTAACGTTCAGCTGTGTGTTGCATTGGACAGAGATGATGGCTAACAAATGCATGTAAACTTTACTTAGGCTTTGCTGTAGTGCTCAGTCTGGCTGCATGAAGGACACCTCAGGAAAACAGAGCATCATTGACCCTCACTGAAAACAGTGGAGCTGTCAGCAAGGGGGATAGTAAAGTTTTGCTGGGAACAAAAGGTTTGGAACAGTTTTAGTAGTTTTTGGTGAATTGATTTTTCAAAATCTAAAATATTACGAACATTCAACCTTCCTTCCTACACAAGGTAAGGTGTACTGATAAACAGGTGTTCTCTAGATAGTATTTAGTTCCTGCACTGGCAGTTAAAGACGTCAGATTTCCTCGACATCAATTCCGAGTTCATTTGAAAGAACAGGTGTATTAATCATTGTCAGTTCTGTGCAAAACACCAGCACTGCCTGTTTTCTTAGTCCTGCAGAGTAGAAAGCGTGTTAATATTTTTTAGTTTTTGACTGTGTATCGAGCCTCCGATTTGAATGTCCAAAAATAGTTGCTTTATAGAAAAATTCACGCTGAAATATACATTTTCTAGGTAGTGAGGAGAGAGATGTTTGTCACAGGAGCTCAATATGTATGATCTGGGTAAGCTGCTGGTGCCTTGGGCAAAAAGCAGTGCTCTGTTTTTTTCCACATATTTCTTTCCTTGTTTTCAAATTACATGACATTTTATTCAGGATTAATACACCGTCATGGAAACATGTTCCTCTGTGAGGTTAATGGAGGTCATACATATATTTTCTGATCAGAATCTCTTTCATCAGGGTCCTGTAAAGTGGTGGTTTGTTCTGTTATTGAGACTGGTGACCTGTGTCCTTGTGCCTCATCTGATATTCTGATACCTCACCTGAATATCCCTTGATAATTTTATATTTCCTCGATTGGTTATGTGACCTATGCCATATTTTTTTTTATCTCAAGTTTATTCTCTCCCACTTGATTGGTTTTTCCTGAATTGCTTGTTTCACTTATGGTTGGGTCATGTGACCTGCAGTTTGTCATGCAGCTCACTGTCTGTCTTTACCTGCTGAGGTTATAACCCAGGTGGAGGGCCAGCAGAGGGACCTGGTGCAGTCCATTGAGTCCCTGCCAGCCCATGGGCCAGTATCCTGCCTGGATCAGGACCTTCTGCTGTTAAAGGCCACCTCAACTGCCACACTGGGCTGCCTGGGCGAGTGTCTAAGCATCCTGCAGCGAAGCGCCGGCCAAGCAGCCTCACACACCCAAGCCCCCGGCGTGCCCTCCGGTGAGTCGGCCCTGGGCACCCTGCTGCCCGCCCCCCCCGGCCTCCTGGCATCTAGGTTCCCACCCCCAGAACCCATCAAGGGCCACATGGAGATAGACTCATGCCCCTGTCTGCCTGGATCTATGCACTTGAGCTTATGCAATAAATGTTGTTAAAAACTGTTGTTGTTTTATGTTTCTGGAAATTTTGAAAACATGTAACACTTTATATATTTCTTTTCTTAGTGCCTTGCTTTTGAAGAGCTGAGAACTCTGTACCCTTTACCTTCCTTAAAATCGTGTTCCTATGATTCACTGTTACTTACGAGAAGGAAAACAAGTGCGCAACCTTACTTGCTGTCTGTCCGGTGCATGGAGGCTAAGTGTTGCTCACGATGCGTGGAGACATGTCATTACCCTGTACTTTTGGATGTTGTATTTTCATGCCAAAGAAATCACATGACAGTGCCTAAAAGCCCAGGTTCATGCAATGTTTACCCTCCCAGTGCCAAAATGGAATAAATAAAAGCATTTTGAAAGCAAACCTCTGTGAGCTGTCAGGTAACTCCTGCATGTGTTGAAGGGTTAGAGGGATGCTTTTTTTTGCCAGAGTTGGACAGGCCTTATCCTACAAGCAGAGATCACCAGTAACTAGACCTTATTCTCCAGGAGGAGGCCCTCATTCTCCTCTCAGGACATCATCTGCGTTCTTCCTGCTGCTCTAATCTCATACCAGAAGCCTACAGTCTCTACTTTTAGTTTGTTTTAGTGCCAGATTCCATACATACTCCCTACTAGTTGACACAGGAGAAAGGTGAGCTAGAGGTGGTTTGAGGTGACAATGCTGCCCTCCCTCTGCTCAATACTGCAGTTGAGTATGGATGTTGTGCTTTGACTTGTAAGCACACCACCAAGTACTCCATCTAAACCAAACACAGTAACATGATACTCACCTGTTGGAAACTTGGGTATCTTTGGGCACTCTGAACATGCAGAAATGTTATGGTATGTGACATCTTGGAGAAACATGTGTTGAGAGCTTTGAAATCCCATCATGGGCCTGTTAGTAGACTTGCGTGTTGTGAGAATAGGTGAAACAGCTGAAGAATGTGCTGAACCTGGACTGAAAGACTCACATCATACCCCACAAAAGATCTGTGAGGATGTGGCCTGACTTACCTGAGGTGTTTTCTCATTAGCATCTTATTATCCTCTGGTTGGGTAACAATCGATTGTATTGGATCACGTGCTTGTCGTACTTTTCTAACCATCAGCAGTGACTGCTGATATCTTCTCTAATGCCTGCATCCAAATGCTTTTGTCCTGCAGAAAGTTAGTTGTTGTGTTAAGTGAAAGTGATTTCTTAAAAATGTGTTATCTGGAACTGTTATACACTGGGCTCTCGTGTTCAAACGTTTAAAATACCAAATTTCATTTTGACCAATTTTTAATGAATTTTTGATGTATGTATAATGCTGGATTTCAGCTCACTCTCACTTTTCCAGCTCATGTCTGTGATCAATGACAACGTGAGGCATGTTCCACCTGTTTATGGGAGAAATCAGTCAACAACTTGACTTGAACGTAGTTTGTGGAGACAACATGTCTTACGTTTCCAGCAATTTTAAACGACTTTTTATTTTATTGTAGCCCAAAGTTAATATAAATATTAAATGTCAATCTGTTATAGCTATATCTCAGACTTTTACAGAATCTACCCAGTAAATACATTAAGAAACGTCTATATTGTCATACTTGAACTCATTGCATACATAATGAAGTAAACAAAAAGGCCGCATGCTAACAAAGGCTGCATGTTTATATGATGAACTGGTCGACAGCTGGCATTGAATAGGAGGTTGTGGACATGTTTTATTTCCTGTAATTAAGTAGGCTTTTATTCTAAATTAATAAAAAATCCATAGTGTACCCTGCCTCATGCGCTATTTTTCAGGATTGGGTTTAGACAACCCAACCCTAAATATTATGAGCATTTTATGCCAATGGAACAAATAAGTACCTCTTACAGCATTTTTAAATTCACTATAGCTTTATCTGAAGTTTGTGCACAACTTAACTTGAATGATTTGAGGTGCGTCTATAATGTTTTATTGATTGTGACGTAACGGTTGGATTTATGAACAAATCAAGTTATATGCATAGTTCTTTTCCTCACTGAGTTCACAAGTTGAAGACCCGGTGTACAATGACAGAGTCAATAGGTTATACGACTGGCCACCATGTGACTCTGATAAACAATTGAACAACTTCATCTTATAATCCGATCAGGATGACACACCGGTCAGTCTTATAAGACTTATTGACCGGACGATGAATACGTATAAAATGTTTATATGCAGTGCATCTTGTGAAGCTCATCAGGCCAAACCAAGCGCACTCTTTAAAATGTAAAAAGCTTTAAATGTGTTCATCTGGTCTTCATTTTGGCTGTTGATGCAGCCTGCATGACATGACTTCACTGGAAACTGCTCTGCATGGGCAACTTTGTAGGATTCAAGCAGTACAGTGAAGTCAGTGCAGCCCCACTCCCACTGGCACTGGTGCTCATACACACGTGCAGGCAGAAGACAACCGTTAGGTGGCTTTGCACTTATATGTTGGCTTTTCCAGTTTCTTGAACAAAATGTGTGCTGGGAATTACATGCCCGAGTTATGGGGCCACTATGGTCACAAAGAAGTCACAAAAACAATGTGCAGATTCTGTGGGCCTGGAGGTAAAGTGTGGCAGGATTGGCAGTATAGTGTCTTAAAGCCTCAGGTGGAGCAATTTTAGTCTGGAACCATTACTTTTTGCTTTATATAATTCATATCTCTTGACCTGAGTATTAGTCTGAAATAGACAATTTTGTGGGTTTAGAAAAGTTATTATAGGGATTTGTTATTATAAATATTTGTTACATAACAGATAGTTTTGTTTCTAGTTTATGTTGCAGTTCATCTGTACATGAGCAAATATCAGAAAGACTGGTTGAATAGTTGACAAACTGAAATCCAGTTGGTTAAAAAAAAAATCAAGCAATTTAAATATATGAGGAGATATTCAAGCATAATCCTCTCATTGATGATGGATAGAGGGAAGTTCCACGGAGCTGGGTCTGACTCGTGGTGACCGCTGGTGTGTTTTCCGAAGCGTAAGAGAGCAGAAGTGCCAGTCCTGCCTTGTGTGTGTGTGTCTGTGGGGTGCAAACATGTGGGGAACATGCAAAGTTTGCAAGCCCTGAGCAGACTCCTCTCAGCACACAACAAAAAATATGCTTTGGAAATGCAGAGTTGCAAAAAATCGCCATATTCTTTACACCAGAGTCTTCCCTTTTTTCAGGTCTCCGTTAATTATTCTATCTAGTGGTACAATATTTGCTGAAATGAAGCATCATTTGTTTTTTTAAAAAAATGCAAACAATGTCATTTAAACATTTTGTTAAAAATGTATAGGTGTAGCATACATATCCAGTAAATGATATATATATAATTATAATGTATACCTGTATTATGTATAGTGAAGTGAAAAATTCCTTTTTCACCCTGTTTTTCCCTGTGGGTGGTAAGTTTCCTCAGACTCAGGCCTCCTGCCACAAGCCTGGGAGTTTGAGGGTACGACACAGTATTTTTGCTGCTCCTAGGACTGCGCTGTGAAATATGTACAATAGAGGTATATTTTCCTATATTTTGTTAAAGGGCTTGGTCTTTATATTCAGAAGTAGACTGAGGGAAAATGTCTCTGCAATAAAAGCCCTGCAAAATATATCATTACTGAGAGCCCCGAAGAAATGAGAGGCATCCTGGGTAAAGAAGAGTGGATGTTTGAACTTGATATTACTCAGTATAGAAATATATAAAGTGTTGATATCATTATTGCATGATTCCACACCGATTGCATGGGCTACGTGATGGAATTAAAAGATGTACTGTTTTTGACATCTTTCATCCCTCACTTTCCTGTGATTTACTCTCTTTGTTCCTCAAGCTGCTGCTGCCTGGCAGTTCACACAGAGCTGTGAGTTCATAGTCTGAGCTGCCAGTTCCCAGTTCAGGTTGAAAACCCTATTTCTTCTGACCCTTGGCCCTCTGCTATGCTTGCAGATGAGCTCTCCCTCTGCCCTGGCTCCGACTCGCCCTCCACAGCGTCGCTGAAGAGCAGTGCGCTGACTGCTGCTGAACCCAGCGTGCTTCCCAGGAGGAGAAGCCTGACCCAGCATCCAGAGGTGAGACATCAGCGCTGCTCTTTATGTAGTCATTCTGTTATCAGATGGCTTCATAGTTATTGTTTTCTGACTGCCAAATGATGTGCTATTCCGACAGCGCTTGTTGAGCAGTGGCCAGCACAGGGGGTGATGGGGGGTGGGGTGAATACCTTAAAGTGGGCTATGGGGTTGTTAAAGGGTGTCTTTAAGTTATACAATCTCCAGCAACAAGAGGATATAGAAGAGTGTGTATCTGATGATTTGGGACTTGTTCATTCGGAGTAGAAGGGTAACACCTGTGGAAAAAGTACGATGCAATAAATATATCTTGAATCCTAGTCTCCACGTCACCACGTCCCATCACTGTCTCCAAAAAGCCTGGAATCACCACGACCAACACCTCAATCCAACACCACATACACAAAACAAGCTTTCCCTTAGTCAAGTCATCTTCTACCTTGTAAAACATACTGCAGTCCATTCCGGTCACCAGACAATGTCTTCCCTAAATCCAACTTTCCATGCAGTCTCTTATTCTTCACTTGTGCAACATAACTTACTGTGCATGCGAGGCGGGAGAAAAGCTCACCTTTGTTTTTTTTAAACACAATCAGAACGTTCCTTGTTATTGGGGCTTTCTATGATAGTTCCTTACCTCCTTTAGAGGTGGAATAATGTGTGATAATGGATTTTGCAAATATTACAATGCAATGCAGTGGCAGCAATAATGAAATTTTAATAGGACTGCCATTATGCTGTAGATTACATTAACTGTGATACTTGACATCTTTCTTAAAGGGATCGCTTTGTCCACCTGCCATTTCAGATTTAATTTAAACAACCATCGAATAATTGCAGTAGCGGCTAAATTACATTTCTGTTATAAAGAATTGTATTTTTGACTTTGACTGCTATGGTCACGCTGCTGCTTTACGGCTTGCTGAAGTCAAGCCGCAATGTTTGACTGCTTCTTCTGATCCAGGGTGACTTGTGATTCACACCCAAAGGTTCACAGCACCAGTGCGTAGGAACAGATATCGACTGCAGTCAAGTCTGATACCTTCACCAGTTTCCTTTGTGGTGATCAGTTACAAATAGGATTTGGAAACATCACACAGAAACAGAAGCTTGCTTTCACTTAAGATATTGGAACGAGTCCATCGGTTTCCTCTGTACTCACCAGGTTGGCAGTTATAACAGCAAAAATGGAATCCAGGTGATGCTGTGCACCTGGGTTTCACTTTGTGATGCTCTTTAATGGTTATTATATGTTGTATTTGCTGATTTGCAGCTGAAAATGTTTTACCCCCCCGGGGAAAATTTTCCAAAGATGACAGAGAGGGAGACTTTATTAATCTTTGTGGAAATTGCACCTGGCTTGAAAAAAATGTGGCATCATCCAGTTACGATGTACCGTAATTGTCAGTTCCACCAAGTTTATACGTGATACAGTCATTAAGTTCTAAAACTGCCCACAGTGGGATGTGTATAATGACGGAAGGTCGAAGTGTAGCAGTTGTAACATTCATTAGATGAACCAAAAGCATATAGAACTATTTTCCAGGAGCAGGTCATGCTAAGTTACTGCAGCTCACACCCTGTAGGTTACAATTTACTTCCATCAATTCTGTCTGTATTAAGAAACATGTATAGTTCTGTTTGCTCCAGGTGTAGGTGCGCAAAACATCAGAAGTGAAAACTTTGATTCATGTAAACCACCCTTAACAGCCCTCCACGGTTTGTTTTGGTCTCATCCCTGATCAAGAACTCAACTGCAAATCCTTAATAGCTGTTTTGGTCTAGCGGAACAATGCAAGCAGCCCATGCAGAATAATCTGTGTCCGTTTTTGTCTTCTGGGATACAAAAACAATAAGAAAGAAATAGGTTGAGAAAGACATTGAGGCGGATGCACGCTTGCGCTTGAGGATTACTCACTTTTCTCTCAGAGCAGATGCTGCACTCATCCATTCACAGTCAGTTTCCTGAGATGTGTGGGATGGAAGCTCCGGTTCATTGATGTATGAAGTGAATTGCAGTGGAAAGAAACAGTTAATTTTATCTTGCTATGGAGCTAATTTATACACTTGAATACATTGCAAGAAGCCTATCAGCACTACCAAAAGTCAGAGATGTGTATACAGAGGCTCAAAACTACTGATTATACTTTGCTATAAATTTTAACTGCTCAGGTTTATTTTTTTTAATCCATTGAATGGCAAACATATAATGTAGTATGTGTAAGACTTTCAGTTAAATTGCAAATGTAGGTGTTGCTAATTGTTCCAAATTAATCTGTTCCTGAAAATGTATGTTACAGCAAATTTTTGGACAGCGGAAGTCTGTGTTCCATTATTTTCATTACGAAAAATAATACATTCGAAGCACGTCCCACGCTCCCCAACTACTTTCTCTAAATATCACTAAAACACCTGTATAACAGACCACCAAGGGCTTATTCACATGCTTGCCCACTTTCTTAGAAGGCATTTTCCTGCAATGGTCTGGCATCCCATCCAGGGCCAGTTTCATAGCCTATTGCCATCTGGTTCTGGGGCAGACTCCAGACCACCAGGACCCTCCTCAGGATAAGTGGTTATTGAAAATGGATAGACAGATGGATGGATAGATAGAAGATATTTTCATGTAATAACGTGGGGAAGATGAAAGCACTAATGCACAACATCTCATGAGCATAACACATGATCCTATGCAGAGAACAGCTGAGATACGACTGCAGCGCACTCTTTTTACCATTTCTGGCTGCTTCTGACTGTGGTGAAAAATCCCAGAGGAGTATCACACTGACAATCCCAGGCCCAGAATTACTGCTGTGGGGTAATTCCCAATTTTAACTTGACCAGTTCCCCCAAGGGTAAAAAATGAACTGAAGTAGGGATTCACTGAGCGTGTCGTGTTTATTATTTTACCACTTATTGTTCTACTGCCTCTCATTTGTTCAGTTAAGTCACAGCCAAAACACTTCTCTGGAATTACATTCACTTCCCAAAATGCCTCACTCTCTTAAAGCAGTACTTTCACATTCTTAACACTCACTTAGGCAGCTTTAATGTTTTTGCTACTGCATATTGACATTTTTTTTGGATGCAGATTCGGAAAAGCGGGTTTTTAATTGTTTGAATTTTGGTTACACATTTTCCAGTTTGGTTTCCAATTTTCCAGAGTTTTAAAGTCTAAAAAGTTTAAAAAGTTTAAGATGCAGAGATTATGAAAAGCAAGGGATAGCTGTACCAATGAGTGTGTTTGGCTGTACAGATCTGAAGCAGAATCGTTTCATTTTTTGCGAGAGTTTCTGTTACGTAACGTTTCACTGCCTGTCAATTAAATTTTATCATATTAATTTAAGATCTAGTGAATATTTTGAATAAACTGGTGTGCAGTATTGATGGCGTAATGATGACAGACGCAGTCGTATTAATGTTAACCATTCCCGAGCTGACATCTTTGTCCGAGCTAGTTCGCCAAAGTTTTAATACAAAGCTAGTTATGATGACTGACAAGAATCAAAAGACACGAAGACGACTTTCCATATTGTAATGGCAGTAGTTGTATCTGTTGTAACTGAAATTTGTTTACGTTTGGGAAAACCAACTGTTGACATAGGAAAGAAAATGGATTTTGGTCCAGAACGCAGGCCTCTTACCAACAATGAAGCTCCACTGCCTCTGTGGGTAGTGTTCCGACTGTAGCAGCTGCAGGGTTGAATCCAGCTCAGTCATGAATTCAAATCAGGGTCGGCTGATTCTACTTATTGACCAGATCTGCGCTCGTGAACTGGATTCTTGAGGAAGTAGTGGTACAAGAACACATTATTCATCCTTTTGAACTTTCTCTTTGATCGGAATGTGCTTCCTATTCCTCCAGACAAGTTCATTAATGGCTTCCCCAAGGACATTTCAGATGGTTATTCATTAATCCCAGTTAAGGCACGACCTCCGTCGACTTCTCCTGATCTGTGTATTTAGAGCAGCAGACGTTTCATTGCTTTTCACATTGGAGTCTTTATAAATCAGGGAGGTAGTGGCTGCTAGAGTCCGGGCAGCGAGTTCAGTTTTGTGCCAAGAAAACGTGAAAGTGCTTCTTTCTGTTTGTCTTTCTACCTGCTACCATCTCCTTGTGTGAGAAGGTAGAGAAACCAAAGAGGAGGAGGAGTTTACCCCTCACCGACAACCATATGGACGTCCACATGTGGAGGGCAACCAACTAAATAATGCGTTGTCTTCCTTGCTACACCATAAAGGTTCCTGACCGATGAGAGGCTGTATTTAAGGTTTCTAGCTTGGGTCAGGATGAAGGCTCTAGAGCCTGTTCAAAATCTTTCGAACCTTCCGTTGACCTGTGTGGGGGACTACAGTCATGTTAATAGTCTGGCTTTTTTTTTTAGAAAAAAGGATGGAAAGTAGCAGGATACTGTAAGTTAGGTATCTTTGTAAACATCAGTGTAAAAATGTTCACTATAAATATAAGTAGAGAAATTTGACTTACTGGAGGCAACATCCTTGCCATAATGTGGTCTCGAATAAGCTTGTTTAACTTTTGGCAAACAGCTTCTTGCTAGCAGATGAAACACAGTTTGGTGGAACTCTGAGAAAGCCCATCTCCAATCTGTGAAGGTCAGGACAGTAAGAGGTTATTTTAAAATGTTAATCCCACGTTCTCTCAATTATATCTAGGGTAACCATACAATACAGAACAGTACGGAAAATTCTAATAGATTGGGTTTTCTATCGAGAAAGGGACATCATAAACCCTAAAGACTCCAATGCCTTTGTGTTCTCATACTTTTGCAGGATCATAAAGTGTAGCCTCTGTTTTTAGGTGGAGATTAATGAATCTCATCATTGCTTCACCATCTGAGATAGGGTACTGGTGGTCTTCCTTTGATGACATTACCTGCACAGTCCAGCCCTGTTGGCTGTCATTATCTGTACTGTCGGGAAGGATGGCTAAAGCTCATGGTGGGATGGGGCTGGTTTCTTGAGTGTAGTGTCTCAGCTATAAGAGTCTTCTCTGTGATTACAGTTCTCTGAGATGGAGCCCATCAGTCTCAGTGAGGAGCTGACAGACACCGAGGACAACGAGGAGGAGGATCTGGGTGTGATGGAAGAGCATCGCAGTGTCATCCTTCACCTCCTGTCCCAGCTCAAGCTGGGGATGGACCTCACACGCGTAAGAAGCAGAATGAATGCTGACTTCACAGTGGATTGAGCATGTGTGTTGTACATTCATTGGTTATCCGTTTGGGGAATTTCAAGATTTTTTCCCTTTTCTGTATGGTTACAAAAGATTGTCATCTTGAATGGAAGCAGGATAGATGCTACTCAACTGTTTTGAGTCTGAAACGGACTGGACACTCTGAACACTCAGCATAGTTCCATGATTTAACTCTCGATCGGTGCTATGTTAGGAATTGTAGTTGCCAATCTCACAACTTACTCATGGGGACATTGCAATGACCACATCAGATGAATCAGTTTTTCCCTGCCTTACAAAGTTATTTTTTTCTAAAAAAAACCTCTCTGTAACATGAATTCTCAGGTCAATTACCATTAGTCAAAGGTACATTTTTGCCCATTCCTGAAACCCCAGTTTATGCCAAAATATCACCAAATCCCAACAAAATAGACATAATTATTATTATTATATACTATTATTATATACAGTTAACAAAGTGCTTATTACCACACTGTTAATAAAGGCTCTTAAACAAAACATACATACAATTCTGGTTAACATTACTGGCACCCTTACATTTTAGGTATATTGTGTACAATGAAAGAGGACTGTGACACAACTTTGGTCTATATACACTCATTTGTTTGATGCAGAGGCACGCAAGACAACTAAAAAAGCACCTGTGTGAAAGTAATATAAAAACTGAAAAGTTTCCAGGACACAATTTAAACCTTTTAAACAATTCAAATCTGTTTGGTTAGAGGAACTAGATTCTCAATGCAGTGAAATTAGACTCACCTGTGATAAATTGTCGGGACTCACATGACTGAATTAACCCGTAACTAACCAATGAATGATGGATTTATTGCTTAAAAAGGTTTAATTTGGAACTCGTTCTTTTTTTGCCAATAATGAAGACAAGGGACCATAAGAAAAAAACTATTGTCACCAAGCATAAAAATTTTAATGGTACAAGTTCATCTCCAGACACCTTGACATCCCTATTTGCACAGTTTTCAATGTTATTAAGAAGTTTGCCACTTATAGAACTCATGGTGGGAAGAGGAAAATTGATCAAAGTAGTCTTCGAAGGCTGGTGTGAACTGCTGAAAAAAACACCACACAAAATATCCAAAGAGCGTAAAACTGATTTGGAAGGCTCTGAAATGACGGTTTCATCCCACACCATACGCTGCAAACTAAACCGAGAAGGGATTTATGGGCAAAGGCCAAGGAGGACTCCACTCTTGAAAGACAAATATAAAAAGGTATGACTCTTCTTTACTGAAAGCAACATCCTTCTGTGGACTTTGTGGACTGATGAAACCAAAATAGAGCTCTTGGGCGATGCAGACCAGTGGTTTGTTTATAGGTGATGAAATGAAGCTTTTAAGAAAAATAACAATAACCCTTACCTACATTTAAATTTGCTGGAGGTTCCATAATTTTGTGGGGTGGCTTTGCTGCCTCAGGTACTGGTGACCTCACACACATTAAGGGAATCATGAAATCAGAGGGGTTACCAAAGGATTTTAGTGTGTAATGTGCCACCCAGTGTCAGAAAACTAGTCACGGGTAGAAGATCCTCCAGGAGGACAATGACCCAAAACCCATATCCCACAAGAATGGTTAAAAAATGGACTGTGTTCAACTGACCATCAATGAGTCCTAGACTTAGTGCGATTGAAAACCTCTGGAAAGAGCTGAAATCTGCTGTTGGTGAAAGGAATCTTGCAAACAAGAGCTACAACAAACTGCAGTCAACGAGTGGGAGGAACTACCAGAAGAAAGGGGCAAGAGCCTTATAGATGCTAAAAGAAATATTAAAAGGGCATCATCATTGCCAAGGTTTGCACGACCAAATATTAGGGAAGGTGCCTTTAAAGTGCCTTTAATACTATGCAGGTCATTTTTCTTCAGTGAAAAAACCACATGCAAGTTGAACAGTCATCTACTTGTTGCGTAACTTTGGGCATCAGGAACTGTGCGTATGATGCATGGATTAATACAACCTTTAATGTAAAAAAGACAGAACAACAGAGATCAACAGTGCAGCTCAGATCACACGCAGAAAACAAGCTGGCATTATGTGGATTGTCCATAAAGGGGCCATGAGTACTGAAGTTATTACAGCTGAAACTAGCAAACCAGGAGTGGCGTGATGGAGGCTAAAATCTTAACACAACAGGAGGCAGGCTATAACTCTGGAAAGGGTCACTCTGGTCTCATGCTATTTAGTCATTGGAAAAAATGCTGAAGTAGGTGTATTAAACTGGTCTCTTGCGAATCCCTAACACCACAATGGTATCCTGGGTGAATAACTGTAATCCAAAGTGTCCATCTCTCTCATTCCCAGGTGGTGCTACCTACCTTCATCCTGGAAAAGCGCTCCCTCCTGGAGATGTACGCAAATTTCATGGCACACCCCGAAATGTTCCTGGCCATCACGGCAGCCACCAGTGCTGAGGATCGCATGGTGCGCTTTGTAGAGTACTACTTAACTGCCTTCCACGAGGGTCGCCGTGGTGCTGTGGCCCGGAAACCCTATAACCCATTGTTGGGTGAGACCTTTTATTGCTCCTGGAAAGTGCCCTGTGAGCGTGTGGGGCCCCCTAGGGTTCCAGGCCCCACGGGTTGCTACCATGTGCGCTTTGTGGCTGAGCAGGTCTCCCACCACCCGCCTGTATCTGGGTTCTACTGTGAATGCCGGGAGCGAGGGATGTGCGTTAATGCTCACATATGGACCAAGAGCAAGTTCATGGGAATGTCCATCGGAGTCTCCATGGTCGGGGAAGGTACAGTAGACCGAGACTTACAGTACATAAGAACACATATATGATGAGCTCATTATTAGCATTATGATATTAAGATTCACTTTTGAAAAGTTACATTTTTTTGAGACAGATTTTTGCTTTCATATGACCCTGTGGCAACTGGAATAAGGTAAAAGAAAGAGGATGTTTTAAAACCTTGGGCACATCTCAGAAGAGTGCCTCATAGTCTGAGTCCCACGTTTATTTATTTGAAATGACATTTCTGAAATTTATATTTGCTACTGTATGCTATGTTGTTTTTGGTCCTATGAAGCTGCATGAATTTCTGTTTTAACATAACCAGGTGGGACTGAGGTGGGAAAACTGGGAAATGCTGCTTTGCCCCTGTGTGAGAGAATATGTCTATATATGAGTGTTCACTCTACTCAGATGCTGTGGCCGTTTTCACAGTGCCACCACCATATTGATCCTGGAACGAGAAGGAGCGGATTTCTGAGTGCCAGGCATAAAGTACTCAAAGGAATGTGCTTCTCAGAACAGAACTAGCAAACTTTAATTTAGTTCAGTTCAGTTGATCTTTATAGAGGCTTCTTCTCACCGAACAGCAGATTGGGGTAACGGAACAGATAGCAGGTATATATATAGTGAGGCTGTAGGTAGAGGTTAAATGTTAGTGAAAACAGGGTATAAGCACAGTACGGTAAGTCCACCAGCAGCTGAGGAGAGGAAAACAAAAAACTCCCAATCAGGAGGCGAGGGAGAAAATAAACCGCTGGGGGTCCGAGTGTCAGCGGCTGCCCCCCTCCTGGCTTCTACACATAGAAAAGAGTGCCGGCAGTAACGGCTAACAAAGGTTATACCACTGAGGACAACAGTGTGTAGGACAGAGAAGCTGAGTCAGGTGATGATGAGGTGCAGGTGAGCTGGTCATCAAGGTGGGGGGTCCTCGGCTCCCGATAGCATGGATTGTTGGTGTCACCACTGGTCTTGTGTGGCCTCAGTGGTGAAGGTCAATAATCTGGGTGAGTGGTTCAAAGAAAAACAGAAGTAACAACAAACTTTGTTCTGATCCTTCTTTCAAAATTCCTTCTAATCTTTAAAACAACCAAACACAACTTTTTTTTATTTTTACCTGTGGCATCCGCCAGCTCAGAATTATGCAACACCTGATCAAAAGTCTAAAAATATAGCTGTTCAACAAGCAGACATTTAAAGTCTAAAAATGAATTGAAACAGCAGAAATGTGGTGGTGAACATGAACAGCGGGGAGGATGCAGGCCGTGATGCATTTCCTCATCGAATCGTAGTCTTCCCCCAGCTGAACAACATCAGTGACACAGTCCATGTGTGTCCCATACTCAAAGCCAGGTTTAAATGATATTTCAAGTTTGGTAGTTTAGTTGATGTTTAGTTTCAATCCTGAATGTGTAGGAGGTTCAGCTTCAGCCCTATTACACAGTTATAACCAGAAACAAGCAGTACTTTCCTCCTGGTCTTCTATTTTATTTTACTAAAACATGAGAAAATAATATTTTGTGATAGATCAACAGTATCTGTTTTCTGTTGTTCAAGAGTAAGTACATATTTATTGAATTCACTCAGTTTTAGCCAATATAACAGACCAACGGACCCCTGTTAATGAACTTGACTAATCGGAGGAACATACAGGACTGTGCAAAAGTCTTAGGCACCTGTGGGAAAAAATGCTATAAGGCGAGGACGGTTCCAAAAATAATGCCATGAATACTTATTAATCAATAAACCTTCTAAAAAGTGCAGCAGACAAGAAAAACCTCAATCACATCAGTATTTGGTGGGACCACCCTTTGCCTTTAACAGCATCAATTCTCTTATGCAAACCTGCATGCAGTTTAAGGTAGAGCTTGGTAGGTTCTTCCAAACATTTTGAGGAACTGGCCACAGTTCTTCTGCACACTTTGACTGTCTCTGCATGTTCTCCCAGACTGACTTGATCGTGCTGAGATCAGGGCTCTGTGGGGACCATACCATCTGTTGCAGGATTCCTTCTTTTAGCTCAAGTTAGTTGTGTATGACTGAGATTGGGTGTTTGAGGTCATTCTCAGGCTGCACAATGAATTTGGGACCAACCAGAAACCTCCCTGATGGTAGATAAGAATCTACCTGTACTTCTCAACAGACATTGAAGTTGCATGCGTAACATTTTTGCACAGTACTGTAGTAGGAACTTTAAATTCCAGTCACAGTGTTTTTTACCAAGGTACTTGGATGAATTGGATTTTTCAGACTGGAGAAGAAAAGTATTCTGTGTAGTCGGTGCCAAGGAGGTTTCAGTCAGAACTGGAGCTTCACAGCGTGTAGAGATGGAGTGTTGAGACGTAGATGCTGACTGAGTTGTTTGCACCATTTGCTTGCAAAGGCTTCTGGAGGGGAGGGGGGGGGGGTCGAAGGTGTGTTATATGCTTTAACGTGTTTAGAAATATTTACTTTACCAGGTAACATCAACTGAGAACAGATTCTGATTTTCAGAAATGGTCTGTCAGACAGGTCCACAGCTTAATGGAGCCAAACACTAATCTGCCTAGACACACGTAAAGTGCAAAAACTTCCGATAATAATAATTCCATTCAGTTCATTTTGATTCAATTTATTTCTGTAAGTTGCTCTTCCCAACAGATTTCCTCAAACTAAAAAAAGAATGACGCACATAAAACAGAGCAGCAACAAAGATCGACAGTTCAAAAGGAGTGCGGAAAGCCGGAAGGCAACAGAGGAGAGGAAACAAAACTCCGACAGTTTGTTTAGTAAAAAAAAAAAAAAACCTCTGGCAAACTGGCAGCATTTTCGCAGTAACCAGTTTTCAGTGGGATATGAAGTGGTCAAGTGGTCATTTGGGGACCAACAGACCTCCTGTCTAGACAGCAAGTGATATCGACAGTCAAGCAGCACCATGTGAGGACTTGCAGGTCTCGACTTGACAAAGTTCACTTCTGTCATTCCGGCTCCCCGGAAGCACAGATACGTACAAGGTCACATATAAATATAACAAAGTACAGCAGATATTAAGTGGAATATACCCCCCCCCCCCAGGAGTGCTTTCCCTTCTGGAACACGGGGAGGAGTACGTCTTCACTCTGCCCAGTGCCTATGCCCGCTCCATCCTCACCGTGCCCTGGGTGGAGCTGGCGGGAAAAGTCTCCATCAGCTGTGCCAAGAGCGGCTATTCTGCCGCCATCACCTTCCACAGCAAGCCTTTCTATGGAGGCAAGGTGCACAGGTGTGTGTGCGTGTGTGCGTGCGTGCGTGTTTGGGTGTACCTGATGCTCACGTCTACTTTTTTCTCTACACCTGCTTCATGTATACAATTCTTTCCCGCCTTCATTCGCTTTTTTCTCTCTTCCTTCACTAGGACCCTCTGTCTTTCCTTGGTTTCCTTTGTTAGCGCTTTTCTTGCATTCTTCCTTTTTTTCCTTCCTTCCATCCTTGCTTGTTTTTTCATTCCATTATTAATCCCTTCCTTCTTTTTTACTTCCCCCTTCCTTTATTAGTTCCAACCTTTATGCCCTTGTTGGTTCCTTCCTTCTGTTTTTGCTTGCTTTTTCCTTCCTTTTTTACTCCTTATTTCCTTCCTTCCTTTGTTTAGTTCCTTCTTTCTATCCTTGCTTGCTTGCTTGTTTGTTCCTGGCTTCTTTTTCCGTAGTTCCCTTAATTCCTTCTTTCCCTTTTCCTTCCTGCGCATGAAGAGACCTCCCACTTCCCACGATCAGGATTCTGTGTTTTTCTGCGAGCCACTAACTCCTGTGGATCTGTTTGACCCCCCCGCGACAGAGTGACTGCCGAGGTGAAACACACACCCACCGGCACAGTCGTGTGCAAAGCTCAGGGGGAGTGGAACGGGACCCTGGAGTTCACCTACAGTAGCGGTGACACCAGGGTGATTGACACCATCACGATCCCAGTGACCGAGAAGAAAATCCGTCCTCTGGAAAAGCAGGGCCCGTCTGAGTCCAGGTCGGGTTTCTTGTTCCCACGACACGGCTTTGTGAAGGACACACTATCATTACAAATAACTGGTTTACTATCTTTAGGACTTTACAGGTAACTAAGCAGAAAGCGGTTACAGGGATTAGCAACAATAACTGATTCCATTATGAAAACTGCCTCCATAATCATGCTTATTATTATTGAGATTTTGAAAATGGCTTCTCATAGCGCTTTACAAAACAGAAGAAATATATATGGGTTACCTGCCTCATGCCAAATGCATCTGGTCTGCTGCACACCAAAGATTTTAAAATTTTAACATTACGACAGCAGAATTAATACATATATCTAACAAACACTTGCCCAATGCAGGACCATGTGGTCCAGGGCCGATGCTGGAAGCGCGAGTCGTGAGGTGGGGTGCGCCCTAAATCGGCCCGAAGTGGTGATGTAACCGCTGTGAAGCTCTTCCAGACAAAAACACCCCCGCGAAATAACAAAAAGAATATAATATTAAGATAAATTAGGAAAAAAGAGGACAGAAAAAGCAAGCACACAGACGTGCCCTGTTTGAACTATTTTGAACATGTCAGCCTTTAGAGTGAATTTAAACTTGTCAAGGGCAGTTCTGATATTCTGGACTTAGTTTTGCAGGCTTGGTGGGGAAAAAACAAACTCACTTAGGGGTGACTGACCAACAAACTATTTTTCTCCATTTAAATTGGTCATAATTAAGAGTTTGTTTTATGAAAATTCAATTTACAGCCACTTTTCCATCACTGAACTACACTTGTAACATGAGGGGATCCGGAATAATCCTGTGTGTGTGCGTGTGTGTGCGCGTGTGTGCGCGTGTGCGCGCGTGTGCGTGTGTGTGCGTGTGTGTGTGTGTGTGTGTGTGTTCACTGCAGGCGGCTGTGGCAGCACGTCACTGAAGCACTAAAGAAGGGTGACCTGGATGCCGCCACGGAGCACAAGCGCCACCTAGAGGAGAAACAACGGGCAGAAGAGCGGCAGCGGGACGCCGCAGCCACGCCCTGGATGCCCAGGCATTTCCACAAAGAGGTGAGACCCCTCTGCCTCCCCCCAGCACAGCTGCAGACACGTCTTCTACCAACTGTTCAAGAGTTGTTAAAAGGAAGCTCACACCTCTCAGGTACAACATGGAATTCTTGCATCTGCAAGCCAGTCTGGCCTGTGGAGGATCACTCAATAGATTGCTGGTTGTTGGTTCGAGGACCTCTTTGTAAATTTTACAGTAGTTTAGGAGGTTATAAAGTAGCACAGTGGTTATGGACCTGGATATTCTGCACTTTTCTAAATGCCCAGATTTATACATCCCAAAGACACATTATTTGTTCCTGGAAACACCGTCTGTCAGGCTAAAATTTGTAAGCGGGCAAAACACCATGGGGATGTTGGAAAAAATTCTAACTTGTTCCAAGCAGGACCCAAACACACCGAAAAAATTCATCTCAGATGACACAATCATCAAAATTCCAGAAAACCGTTATTAAACAATGTAATAAACAAGGCAGGTTCATATGCACATATATCCTTGTCTGTGTGTTCAGAGGAAGGAATGAATATGAGACCAAACATATTACAATTATTAAAGGTTATTCCTATGTTGTCACAAATTATCCTAAACAGAATCCTAAATATGATAAGGTGACTAACCTAGTGAACAGTTCACAGTCGTCTGCTGTAAAGAATCACCTCGACGGAACAAACACGTCGATGTAGAATTTGTTCCCACAATGTGGGAACGGTGGGTTCAAATGACGCAGTCACCAAAAAAGTTTGCCAAAATGTGCACATCGTACTGTGCAGATGTAAAGAGAACGGGTTTGCAAAAGTGAAAATATGCAATTCAGATGAAATGGAGGAATCAGCGTCCAAACACCCTGAAAGATGAATGGATAAATCTAAATGGAGAAGCTTGTTTCCTTTGGGGAGAAGTTATGGGAGAAGCATGTCGTGAGCCTCAGTGGGTGAACTTGAACAAGTGATGTACAGTACTGTGCAAAAGTCTTAGGCACCTGTGGGGAAAAATGCTATAAAGTGAGGATGGTTCCAAAAATACTGCCACGAATACTTATTAATCAATAAACCTTCTAAAAAGTGCAGCAGACAAGAAAAACCTCAGTCAGATCAATATTTGGTGGGACCACCCTTTGCCTTTAAAACACCATCAGTTCTCTTATGCAAACCTGCATGCAGTTTAAGGTAGAGCTTGGTAGGTTCTTCCAAACATTTTGAGGAACTGGCCACAGTTCTTCTGCACACTTTGACTGTCTCTGCATGTCCTTCCAGACTGACTTGATCATGTTGAGATGAGGGCTCTGTGGGGACCATACCATTTGTTGCAGGATTCCTTCTTCTTGCTGAAGATAGTTGTGTATGACTGAGATTGGGTGTTTGAGGTCATTCTCAGGCTGCACAATGAATTTGGGACCAACCAGAAACCTCCCTGATGGTAGATAAGAATCTACCTGTACTTCTCAACACACATTGAAGTTGCATGTCTAACACTTTTGCACAGTACTGTAGCTGCAGTTGGTGGAACAGAGGCTGATGTGAGGTGTGTGACTGTGATTTGTGTTGTTGGCAGGGAGAGGGCTGGGTCTACCACAACCCCCTGTGGAAGGCAAACTGAGGCTCCACTAGAGCCCTGCGGTGGGTCGGAGCCTTGGGCTTCCTGCTCAGCACTGCTGCACGGTGGCAGACAGTGGTACAGGTGCGCCAGCGAACAGGAGGGGTGTGTTACAACCACTACAGCCCCCCCCCCCCCAATGGGTCCTGAGCATCAGGAACCAAGCTGCAGTTGTCTGTATTGTCAGGAGTGTTTTAGTAATGCTGGGTCTGAGGGTGCAGGCAACCAGGAGGAAGTCAGTTGAAACTGCAGTTATGGGGGGGGGCAAACAAATACCTCATTGGGCCAAGTGGACAAGATTTATTCAATTGCTCAGCCATTCAGGGTTTTTAGTTTAATTCATTTTTTGGCATTGCTGAGCTACAGAGATGGTGTTTGAAGTGTAAACCAGCTCCTCTGACAAGATCTGCTCCGCTCATTTGCCCTCTGAGGCTATCTGCCACACACATCCCGACTTCTCACCGTGTTTTTTTTTTAACATTTTCGTAACACTTTAACGGCCAATTTGTAGTCCTTCATTCATGGCCCGGGCACAGCAGGTGAAAGATCGGTTAAACACGACTGTTTAACAGCTAAGGTGTGACACTAATAGTTCAGTCCTGCTCACTCTTTGTTCACACTGAGCTCCATGGAATAAACTTGTGTAAACTTCATTAGTTGCTGAAAACATTTCCTTCCCATAAAGCCCCCCCCCCCCCACTTCTCTTGTTTCTCGCAACTGTTTAAACACATTACCTGAAAATATTCAGAATTATCTCAGGACTATAAACAGAACATTAAGGCCTACTGCACAAACCTCAAGAAGGACATTTACATCAAAACATTGCCTTCGAAAAGCATTAAAAAGCCATCAGTAACCAGACTGTACTCAACTTTATAGACTGGCCTGATCAATGAAGAACACTATTGTAAAAGTCTAAGAATCATTGTTTGCTTTTTTTCACATTATTGCTATAAGTGTTGTATTTGTAACAGTGTGATGTCATAATTTGTGTATTAAGAGGAGACCAACACTGCAGTTTCCACCGATTTGTTTTGTAAATTTTAACTGGGCTCATGAGCATGTCAAACACAGGCAGTGAAATAAAAACACTTGAGCTGAATTAAGAGAATACAGAGAATGTAGAAGAGAAGAAAGAAGAGAATGTAGTAAATGTACTGCAGGCAAAGAAAGAAAAGTGCATTTGGCTGCGGGAATCGGAGCGATGGGACTTACGGCTCAGCTGCTCCCGGAAGGAGTCCGCAGCTGTGTTCTCTAACCTGGGGAAGGTTCTTCAGCCACTGACCTTCCGCTCTTCTGTGGGTTAAGGAGCGGATAGGAGGGAGACATCCAATCTTGGGGAGTCTCTGCACTACAGACAGAGAACGTTCAACAGTAGTCAGCTCTGGAACGGGTATGAATGGCTGCACAAGAAGAATTACCCCAAAGAACTGCCTTTGCTGCGGTTTTTCAAACTCTCAGAACGTCTGCTCTGCCACCACCTGGTTATTTGGGTGAACTTTGCTGCCACCTATTGGCTCGGCACGTAAACACAGGTTGCTTTTTATGTTCTGCGAAAGTAGAACCAGTTTGTACAAAGTTATATATGGTGTCTTCTCGTGCGATGGAGGATTGCGTTACGGATTTTCAAAAATAGATTTTGCAATTATTTTTAATTACTGTACTTTTTCTACTTGTAGTCAAGTGAAAGCAACCTGAGTTCAGGTGCCAAGCGTGCCTAAAATGCCCCCCAAACAATACGAGTTCTGGACCACTTTAATCCAGCTCACTTTGACAGTGTTTACAGATTTTTTGGTGATCAACAAGATGATGAAGGTTGGGAGGGTGAATAGTTCAAGTCAGCACGGAATAAAAATGTATAGACAACATTTTTATTTTTCAGTCATTTTATTTTAACTGCAAGTTGATAAAAATACTATAAAAATTGTACGTATATTATAGGCAAATCCAACTGGACATAATTCAAACGAAGTCTGGATTAAGTTTTTGATTGTGACTGTTATAAAGAGGTGTTAAGAAAAAAGAAAGGCGGGAAAAAAAAGACACGAATCATCCTCCAGTCCAACTGTGTTTGAGTTTTGAAGCCAGTGAACACAACTCCAAAGCTCATGGTTATTTATTGTACTTTCACTGTCCCATTTACGCTGATGTGCTCATTTTCACAAAGTAGAGCAAGGGACAGGTTGGAGAGCAGAGGACAGTACTCCACTGTTAGGTGAAATGCTTAAAATAATCTATTTACATGTTAATGTGTAGATTACAGATGAAATATGGTCAGACAGACAAAAAACAGAAAACAGCAGCTAAACCACAGCTGAGGTTTCTCTTCCACCTCTGCCTTACTTCTACCTCTCTGTTGGTGGTATCCATTTCTCTACAGCAGGGGAGCTCACCTGGTGTTTGTATCTTGACAACTGTAAAACAAAAGTGCTGGGATACCAAATGGTTGTGTGCTCTACATAATGAGTTTGTTTATAACAGTTAATTCAAACCTTACAAAGGGAATCTAGTTGTGCATCATATAAAATGTAATTGTGAAGCTATGGTGCATTTTAGCTTTTCTGAGTTATGGAAAATGAAACTTTTGATGTGTCACCAAAAAAATGAAATGCATCCTGTGCCATCCAACTATCAGACAACATGCAACACCAATGTGCAGTATATTCATTTTTCTTTGTTTTTTGGTATGTGTGTTAAGTATTGGACTAACATTGATCTATGTACTCACATGAAAAATACAGAGGAAAGTGTTGCCTAGATATAGGCTGTCTTTCAATTTTATGGTTTTATTCAGCACATCAGCAGTTTTCATTTAGAGATTTTTTCTTTGTTCACTGACATCGGAGTGCTGCTGTCAAACGCTGCAGGCCTCAGGGGCGAATCTGGCCTGGTTGCCATGGGAGGACACCAGTCAGAAGGGGGGTCTACTGAGTGTCTGCAATTCCACATTCACACGCACCT
Organism: Arapaima gigas; assembly: GCA_900497675.1. Taxonomy (NCBI): domain Eukaryota; kingdom Metazoa; phylum Chordata; class Actinopteri; order Osteoglossiformes; family Osteoglossidae; genus Arapaima; species Arapaima gigas. Next base: position 763,882 of record UFQX01000134.1, read on the forward strand.
AAGTACTTGAGATACACAAAAGTGTATTTCAATAATTTGAGGTTTCCTGTAGACAACAGTCAAACCACAATCTTTGTGCGTTTTCTCCATCATATTCGCAAAGGCGTGTACAGTAACTTGGATTTAAGGTTAGACTGCAAAAAAGTACTGCTGCACATGAGCTGGAAACTCATTTTCATTAGATCCTTTGCAACACCATTTGTTATAATGCAGTCTGGGGAACTGGCCCATTTACAGGTTCATTTCTATAATAAATACACCATAGCAATCACAGCCTTAAAGTTAAAGTTGCAGATGTTTAAATTATAAAAGATATCCCTAAAGCAGCAAGGAAATGTGAAGTTACAGGATGATTTGATTGGACTCTAATGTTTATCATTTTCAAAACTTAAGTTAGATTTTCAGATCCACTAACAGCAAAGTCTTAAAAGCACATGCAAAAAAGGGGAAAAAAATGAAAACGAGAGAAATCACAAAGGCTCCGGATGTTTTGAAAACTGCGCCCAGGGACATTAACTGTGTTAAATAACACAGGAGGTGGTACAAAAGCCTTGCACTGCTGACAGCTTCTGCAAACTTCACCATTACCGAAGTTTCCCCAACATCAGCTAAAAGGGTTTACTTTACCAGGCCCGGACACTTTGATCACCGTCTTATTTTTCCCCAATAAGTAGCTGATTTTCTTCATCTGCAAAACCAACCAGGTAGTGAAAACTTTGCAGCACCTGGACACCACCTGCATTGCTCTGCAGTTGGGGCTATTGGTGGCATCAGCTGAGTCAACTGGAATCCTGTGTGAAACCGCTTTCCTTCCCAGCATCAGAAACAAGCTGCACAGTGTAGTACACTGAGCAGCCCCTCTGTGCAATGTTGTTCGGTGTGACCGGACTGTTCCTACAACATGCAGCAAGATGTGGAAATGCTCAGTCTACGCCCACGGCAGCACCGCAAAACCGTCCCAAGAAACAGACCTTTTTCCCCTCTTACACAAACCTGAAAGAAGCGTTTTATTGTTTTGCATACATTTTGACAGGACTGAACAAGTCACCTGAACAGAAGGAAAAAAAAAATGTAAACATGTAACCAGAGGGTATGCTGGGGTGAAAAAGAAAGCAAACAGAAGAGTGGAAGGCTCTGGATTGTAACGGCAGGGAAGGCAGTACGACAACACACTGCTGCGTCCAAACAAAACCAGGACGGCTGCAAAACGAGAAAACAAACGCTGAAGAAAACACCTTTTCACATTGGAGTCATAAGGCTGTATCCGTACCCTTTAATGGTTCCAGTTGCATCTTCCAGCTGCACAGCATTACAATTTGTGTAGGGAAAGACAGGCTTAGGAGGGGGGAAGAGAAGAAAAAAAAATAAAAAAAGCAAAAAGACTAAAGCATTCCACTCCTTGATCACTTCGAGAGGCTGATATGACGTTCTATCAGTAGGCATTAGAGGCGTGTCACAGACGTGGCTGTGCAGCACAGATTCTTCTGCAGATATGATCAAACAAAAAGCTGTCACAGGCGAGAAAAAAGTCCCCGTTAGTACAAAGAAAAAAAAAAAAAAAAAAAAAANATCAAACAAAAAGCTGTCACAGGCGAGAAAAAAGTCCCCGTTAGTACAAAGAAAAAAAAAAAAAAAAAAAGATGGCGTAACTAAAGGCAAACAATTAAACTGCTGAACGACAGATGTTGTTTAAAAAAGCCCTCAACTTTTCCTGTGCGGTAAATGTGTACACTTGTCACCTTTTTCCCTCCCCCCCAAAAAAAAGCAGCTGAGCCACCATCCTATAATGCTGCCATGGCACCTGCTCTCAAGGGGCCCCTGGGTCCTGCAATCTACTCTGTGGCCATGTGGTGGCGTTGCAGGGTGATTTCTGCCAAATACGTTGTTTCAGCAGGATTCTATAGACTTGTGCTGGAAACAGGGTGACTGATACTGGACGGCTGGAGGAAGTTACAAGCAAGCAGTAGGGAAACTGGCTGTAATGTCCTCGCCTTCAAATTCTAACACAAAGGAGAAGAACCCACTCTGACGGAGAACGGCGGATTAGTAAATCAAACTACACTGCAAATTGCATTGCCTTTTCCCCCCCAAAGTAGCAGCAGAGGATGATTTAAATAGTTAGGGAGAGGAAACAAAAAAAAAAAAAAAAAAAATTACACAATCACATTCTCCAAAACAAACCCTAGATTCCTGTCAACAAGGATTATTGCATTCACTTATTTTCTTTCCACGATTTGCTGCAATATAAAAGCCACTATCAGGTAACCAAAAATAAAAAAAAGAAAAAAAAAAGTCTGCGTATTTAAAAATCACCACAACAATCCAGTATATATTATATAACCCTTTTGGACATTCTGTACATATTTACAGACTTGGATATTTTCTTCAGATGTTTTTCCCCCCTATAAAGACAATGAAACACAGCTACAAGAATGTATCTCTATAGGGCAGCTGTACTAAGACAGAGGGCATCTCCATTCCACATACATCCAGCAGAACTTCTGTCAGGGGCCAGAAGAGTTCATTTCTGAAAAAAGGTAACAAGTTTACATGTGCCAAGGAGCAAAAACAAACACAAAATGTTACAAATAAAAAGAGGGCTCTTTGGTGCAATTGCTCCCAGATTCACCACATTTTTATTTTTGAAGATTTAGAGGACTAGTATATATTTACCACAAAAATGTACGCTTTCCACCCAGTTCAGCAGCGCCCTGCCTCGCCACCACATTCAAGTACAAAAAAAAAAAAAAAACTGAACAAAACTAAAACAAAATGGTAGAGCAAGACAAAAGTCCCCTCAGTAAAACCAGCACAGCCCCCTAAAGGGTGGGAGGTGCATGAGAGTTCATGACCCCACTTCACTGAGATGCTCGCACCAGAGGCCTGCGGCCCAAAGGCAAACACACACTTCCAGAGGTTCCAGACCATGCTGCTTCTTCCATCGGTGGCTTCTTGCTTGTGACTTTTTTTTTTCCCGCCCCTCCCATCTGCGCTATTAGACGGTCTTCTTACTTAGCTTCTTGCCTTTCTTCAGAACTAGCTTGTTCTTGATGAACCCTCGCTTCCTCTTGGCATTCTACAGAGTTCACACAAGAAAGCCATCATTAACAGCACCCTCAATCCACTGCCAGTAGCCCAGGTTTGCCCAGCTCCACACCAGAAGTACACCATACGACACCCATATACCAACATACAAGGCTCATATTCAGATCTTATGTCCGACAATTCTGAGCTTTAAAAAAAAAAAAAAAAAAAACCCCACTGAACGAAGTTATATTAATTATATAGGCTACCCTTTCCTCCAAATTTCCATATACCTGCATCTCCTCTAGATCTTACTAGTCTGCACTACAGCAGGAACAAGCTGCTGGTGAGTAAACAGCAATAAAATCCAAACTGAATTAAGGGAATAAATGAGACTGATGTGTGTTAGCGGCACAGAGGAGTACTTCTTGTGACCGGACGCACCTTCTTCGACGTGTACTTCTGTTTAGGGATGATGTTGGTCACACGAGGCTGATGGTCCAGTGGCTCACGGTTCTCTGGCTTCTTCACCTTGTAGATGCGCACAAGCCAGTGCTCTGAGGTGAAGGCCTCCTCCAGATGCTTAAACTTGATGTCCTTATTGCCGATCTCAGCGTTGCGTGTGCGATCGAACCCTGGTGGTGTGCGGAAGTCCAGCTGTAGAGAAGAAAAGAAATGATCCGAGTAGGAAAAAATGGGTCCGAGGGCCCTGCGGACTCATATGCTCTCGTCCTTCAAATAGAGGTTCAATTAAGCCAGAAGAACATTTGTCTTAGTGATTCAAATATAGGTCTGTACTACTGATCACCACGAAAAACACTGGATACCTGTACTTCACTTGCACAGTAAATAGTGCTAGAATAATAAATCAGTCATGATTTGGAGCAAAATACAGTGTGCATACACACAATCTCACATTACAAATATTATTACAAATATGGTGTTTAGGTGAACATTGAATTCATTTTCATAAAGTGTTCTTCAGTGATGCAGATGTCAAAGACAAAAGGTTTGCAAACATTAATTAAACCACCTAGCAAAGGCGATGGGGGGGAAACCCTCCCATTTAGATAAAAGGGACAATAAATTAAAATAAACTTCGCTGGGTCAGAGTCCAGTAGTAGTATTAGCAACGCACATCAGCTTGTTGCAGGAGGACACGTATATTGACTTCTCTCCACCAAAACAGAAAACTAAACCACTTTGGTGACTTTTCATGGCCAGTCCTACAATGCCCATGATACTCAGAGGTACCCACAGTTCAAAAAGACCAAACAGCTGTCCATTCACACTGCTGCTACTCTAAGTATGACAGTAGGATGTTCCGTTGAGCTCCCCATTGAGACAGGTTAAAAAAAAAAAAAAAAAAAAACTTTTCCCTCCGATGTGTACCTCAAAGAGGGATTTCTTGACATTGTCATATAACAGAAGTATTTGCCTATAGCTGCTGAAAGAGGATGTACCACTTTTACCAGTTGATAAAGTAGGACATTTTAAGCAGCATAGCCCCCTCTGGGGAAGCTGTTGCACCTCGACAGAAAATCTGATCTGCTGTGGCACCTGCTGCTCACCTGCATCTCTCCAAAGCGGTAGTAGGACATCTTGTACATGAGGCAGTTGAGCAGGGTGGGTGAGCCAGCTTTGTCCACTCGGAACTCACCCTGGGGGGTGAAGTAATCGCTCTCCTATAGGAAGAGACCCAAATGTAAAGAGATTTGAGTCACTGGAATTATTTTAGTATGCAAAGCAACACACTACTATTCTCATTACCATGTCACGGCTTCATCTTGAACACACTTATACACGATGAGGCAGCAGACCAGCACAATAACACCGGCATAAGCCATCTTCTCACCCGTATGTCCTTGGGATGCTCCCCCTCTGCTATCCTGACCATCCAGAGGAACTTGTTGATGTCGTCACCAGAGTAGCCGATCACACCACCAAAGATGATGAGCACATAGTCTACGTCTAGACTCTGCATGATCTGGTAGGCTGCGCTCTCGTTCGAAGACATGGCCTTACCCACCTGGGGGAGGATCGTGGGGTCAGCGTTACTATGGTAACTGATGGCACTGATCTCTACATTTCACCACAGTACCCCGCAGCCCAGCTCACCAGGGCTATGTGGCTGTTGTTCCACGTGTTGTTGTCAACCAGCGTGGTGCGGTTTGCCATGCCAGCGATCTGGTAACCGTAATCCCACCAGGACATTACACGTGCATGTTCGTCTGTGTTCTGTCGCAGCCAGTAGTACGCCTCACGGAAGTCATCCAAAATGTTGCGAGAACTGTGGACGCAGGTAGAGATTGAGAGTCCCTCAGCTACCACCACCAAGCCCCACTCACCAAAACATAAGCTGGCATTAGTACTCTTTTCAAACACAACTGCTAAGAAGAAATCGTATAAGCCTGTAGGAAGTATTGCAAAGGTTAAGATGAGCATCTAGTTTTGCCCCTGAGAGTTAAAGAAGGCAGTCTGCAGACAAGCAGTACAACAGAGTACTAAACCTCCGAACACTGCACTGCATGCACTGTAATGGGATCAAGCAAAGGGGTGAGCATACCCGTCATGATTGTAGGAGGCCAGCACCACACTGGGGCTGGAGTAGGCATTGCTGGTGACCCAGGTGCAATGCACAGCAAACATCATGAGCAGCATCAGCATCAGCATGGTCACAATGCTCTTGATGTTGGGGCCCAGGCCCTCTTCAGCCTTCTCTTGTTCAGATACGTGTTTGCGCACCTTGCCTGCCTGCGGGGCAGGAGGGTGACACACAGTGTGTTGAACCAGTGGCTAGCTAAATCCCACACAATTGAATTAATAGCTTAACTACATTTTGTCCAAAAGCAGTGGAGGTTTTCCCTCAGTGTCCTGTAGAGAATCTGCTATGGTAGGGATTGAATGGCACTCATTTTAGCTGCTGCTTGGGAGCTTCATTTCTGAAACCATCTATTATTGAAGTGTGACAAACTCATTTAGGCAGCCAAGTCATGCATAACCATTCCCACCTCAATGGGGGGTGTATATATGGAATCCCATGTGGGAGAAGACTACTGATCAATTCCACAGGCATGGTGCAGGGCCATGCTGCTTGTACCCTGGCTGTAATCTCTGAATGACAGTGCATACAGCAGAACATCCAATGCTCCACGCTGAGATCTGCCTTGACAGCATGCTCCACAGGCCACATTTTCTCAGAGGAACAAAGCTGCTGAAATAAAGGAGCAGGGTGGTCAGGCGGTCACCTTGTCATAGAGGTTCCCAGAGTTTCTCTTGTCGTCCTCATCGCTGCTGTCCTCTGGGGGTGGGCTGTCCTTTTTCTGGTCATCACCCAAGTAGTGTTCGAAGACGCTGGAGAAAGCTATTGCCGACAGCATGCACACCACTGGGGTGAGCGTCAGCATGAGGCGCACCATGACTCCAGCAAAGTACACGGCACTGATGGCATAAAGGGCCACTGGGGGCAGGAGAGACACTCATGAGCTCAGCATAGGCAGCAAGAGAAATGCATTAAACAGGAAGGATAGAGAAAGTTGTGTAAAGGCCCAAGTCACCATCTAAGGTATCCAGAGCAGTACATTGTGCGCCAATGAAATAAACCTCACTTTGGCTTTTCACATTTCTCTAAGTATGTATGAACACGTGTCTGATTTGTTCAATGTCTCATAACTCGACTGAGCTGTAACAGAGCAAATCCAGACACCACAGTAAGATTTATAAACAGTCGACCAATTCTCTCTGGGTACTGACATAACCACATACCTTTCCCCACATGAGAAATTCAACATTTTACAACCCCCAGATGCCCAGTTCTTTCTCCCCTAATTTTGGGCTTGTGTGGAGATAAGTGGTGTCTGTGGCAGGACCTAAGCGGCCCTCCAGGGAGAGCTTACCAAAGACACGTTCATCATTGATGTTTTTGATGCAGAACCAGAGGCCAGCGGGGAAGGTGCACACCAGGATGTGTAGGTCAAAGAAAAAGGACACCCAAGTGGTGGGCTGGTGCTCTGACACAGAGGCAATGATGGGGATGTGGATCTTGGCATAGCTGGTGGGGTGGACAAGGGTACCGTGTTAATGGATAACAGGTTTGTTAATGGCTCTGAGAGATCAGGAAACATGCACTTTACTGGTTGTCCTAACTAAAACTATTCTGGAAGATCAGACAGTCATAATGCCGCATGCATTTCTCATTGATTTGCACCACTAATCTTCATGCAAACAATCCTGGGTAAAGGTTAATGCCATGGAATCAGATACAGTACTCACCCAGTGTCCCACAAAGAGTAGAACCGTCCACTCCAAGGTGCAATATAGCCTAAACAAAGATCAGACATTAGCAGTCACGTGGGAACCGGAGTCACTGCGTTGCAGGAGTACCAAGTTCAGCCTTTCCATTGCCAACCTTCACTAACATAATTTGAATAATTACAATAATTTGAATATCCCACTCTGGAAAGGTCAACCTTATTCAGGAACAGACAGACACTCTTTCATCCAGACAAATCAAAAAGTTGCCACACTTCAAAATTTTAAATTTTTCCTTTATATAGAGCAAGAGAACTTCCACTTAGATAAATGGAAACCATGCATGCTTACAATGGCCTCCACACACCTGGGAAATAGTGGCAGCATCACACATGCCACTGCTATCATAACCCAACATAGTGAAGATGGACGATTTGTTCATGACAGGAAGCCTCCTCATTTTGGCATTTTGTTGCGTCCGTGTTACATACTTGCGAAAGCAAGCTGCTTGTACTTGCCTGTGTAGGTCAGGTATATGACTGTGAGGAAGACCACACCGGCAGCCAGCGACACCCCCAGGAAAAAGAGCGTCTGAAACTCTTGCTTGGTGAGCCGGTCTCTCAGATACTGCAGGAAGGCATAGACCTGGAGCAGTGCAAACACGCCTAGAAGAGGAAACAGGAGAAGTCAGAGTTATCCGTTAACTCAACTGCAAACAGAAAACAGGAGAGGGCAGCAGGTGTGCACAGACTTCCTCAACACACAAAGCAGGTCAAGTTTGATCACTCTTGAAAGGTCCAACATTGAACCTACAAGTTCTGGCTCAAATGCAAAAGAAACTTCACAACTGCTGAAGCCCTTGTAAAATTCAAGGCTGCCCTCTTTCAGACCCTCTTCTCTGAAATCTATAAAAATAAGTCCAACACCATCTGCTGTGCCTGTATTTGCTGTTTAAATGCCACTTCTGTTTGTAGCTGCTCAATTAGTGCGCATCAGCCAACATGGTGGTAACAGACAAACTATGCCTTGACAGTTGCAGGTCTGGATCCATCTCCATATCAGATGTACTCTTGAACTTTGTCTCTGGAAAAGTTTCTATTAAGTAACTAATACAGATTGTTAATTCAGTGTTTTGCTGAAAAAGCAGTGCAGTGTCACAGGATCCTCTGCAAGAGGCTTGTTCTCTGCACACACTGGGGGGGGAAAAAAAAAAAAAAAAAAAAAAAAAATCCTCATTATATCACAGGACTGGACCTGAGCAGAAGGTCCTCCTAGTGTAAGGTTTGAAGAAACGTACCTGCTGCTGCCATGTGCTCGCTGGTCCTGATCGGTTGGAAGCCCACGAAGGGGATCTGCATGGATAGTACCAGGCCCACGATGTAGAAGGTGCTATATGCTGTATGAAGGGGAGCAGGGTCAGCCAAACACAAAGTCCAGAAATAACATCTCCCCAAGTGTTGAACAGAGTGGAGCAACTGACTGTTTTCCCCAGACAGCTTCAGAGCAGATTTTCCATGATTCAATCCCAGTAGCACCACAGTTATGGAACATGTTCACACACAAACTTGAAACAAAAACAGTGCACCTCTCAAAATGGAGAGGGACAAATAAGCGCTCATTGACTCTTGCCCTGACTACGGCTGGTATGATACAGGCAAAAACCGTACCATTAACAAGTACGCAACGCAGGAGCATCCAAAGTGTGGCTTGCCCCTTAAGGGAAACCCACAAGAGCATTTGCACTTTAACATATAGTACCTACTATACCTGCTGTGAACTCTACTGTATTACATGATAATACAGCTATAGTCAGACACACACAGCATGCTGTGGCTGGTAAAGGCAACTAACTGAACCAGCAGATGGCAGATCTGCTCTCAGTAGTCAAAGTGCTGTGTTCAGTCATCCTCAGTGGCAACGGTTCTGTTAAATGCTGTGGTCTTCCACATGTTCTGATTTTATTATTGCTAACTTTTACAATATAGAAATAAGAAATTATAAATTTGCCACTCAAAAAGTTAAGAATGTTTTGAGCAAGTTGCTGATATGCATGAGGAAACAAGGTTTGCCAAAATAAGCTTACTGTGACAAAGTCTGGCTTGCTGCATTAGCCACTTTAAAAACGAAGGCTTAAAACTTAACATTATTACTTTGTTGGAATTACAAAAATTATGTCTGAGAAAAGTATTCTGTACTCATGGGTCAGATATATGACAAGAATGATTATGTCTTGCTAAATCAGGTAATGGAATTAAAATTGCTGCAATGCATAACAAAGTATCTATCAGACATTTAAGATTCAGCTTGTCAATAATTAAAAAAAGGTTATGGTCCTTGGCCTACAATAGTTGGACACCCCTCTTGTAAAGTGTAGGAAGGAAAAGTTTACTTCTATTAATAAGCACCCTAAATGAGATGTCATAGTACTCATTTAAAAAATTTATTCTACTAAAGGATCCCTGAATAAGCATAGCTGTCCCCACTGCCTCAAGACAGGCCCTTACCTATGTACACCCGCCGGCTATACCGCTGCATGAGCAGCAGAACAAAGACGTGGAGGGGGATCAAGTTGATGATGAACACGTAGCCGCCCCATGCAGACACCTGCAACACAGCAAACACACGCAATATCAGCAACCTGCTGCTGGCATGCAACACATGGAGTACTTACAGCAATAACCAGAGTTGGAAAACTGACAAACCACAGATTGAAAGATGAACTAGTATAGTTTTTTGAAAGATGTACAGACCATAATGAAAAACGACAAGGACATTCACAGCCACAAATGATAAACAAAAACAAGGATGATCTTTGGAAGCGGCATTCACAAATCTGTGTGCTGGTGTGTCAATATGTTACCCTGGGCCAAGTGGCTGTGACTGTACCTCAGAAAGCTGCATTAGTGACGCACATTTTCCTCAGTTTTCTTGGACAAGAAAATTGTGTTCTTTTGGGGAGAGATGCCAATTGATGGAAAAGTGGTTCAGGCAGGAGCAGACTCTAAAGCAGCCTCTTTTTTGTATGTGTCTGTATGTGTGGTCATCACTTTCTGCTACCTACAAGCAGTGAGATACAACACAGGATATGAACAGAAAACATGTCAAATCCATCACACTACTGTGAAGACTGAACAAAACAGAGTTATTCCCTGAGCAGGTGTAGGATCCTGTGCTGTGTGAGTCAACTTAGTGAATATGGGAACTTTAGATCCTCATCAGCCTTACGTTACTTATGAGATGTGGTGATGCTCTACTGCTGCAGCGTGACTGCCCTGCAAAGCCAAGTGTCAGCACCAGGCCACTGAAGACATGAGTATGTGTCAGAGGCTCCTCCCACAGGTTGCAGGAGGGGCTGGTCTGTTCTTCACTTTTCTCTGTGCGTCATGCTCCTTGCCGCATTGATGCGCTGCAGGCAGATGGTAACGCCTGGCACCTGCCAACCACACACCACCCCATGCCAGGAAACATGGGTTCCACTGGGGCTGTCCTACAGCTCTGCTGCCCAGGGTCCAAGCCAACAAGTAGGACTTCATCTATCAGCCTCGGTTCTGCAGCCCATCCACAGTGAACAAACAGGACAGCAACCCAACCCAATTATTCTACAGACTTCTCTGCTTAGTGACTAACACACTGGATCTGCAACTTGAGTACAGTACGGAGGACCAGAAGTCTCTTCCGACCAACAAATCTCACATCAAAAATGCTTAATGAAACAGACACCCCACAACTTATCTGCAGATTCTATAAACATCCAAGGTAAAGCTATAATAAATTACAAATTCACTGTAAGACTTAGCTACTCATTTCATTTTCAGACTTATGTTGTGCTGGGTCACTGACGTAGAGCCTATGCTGGAAACAAGGGAAGTGAAACAGGGAGCACAATCAATAAAAGCTTAGACATGTACCTGTTTATTACCTAGGTAGGTTCTATAGAAATCTTGGGTATAGAGAAATCAAAAATATGGTGCAACATTTTTATAAGCCAAGTGGCATTACATTTTAAAATGGCTCATTGTCTTCACGATTTCCCCAATTAATATTGTCCAATTCTTGCTATACACATGTGCAGCATTCTTCATCTTACTGATCACCAGACAAGCTGTGAAGATTGCAGATGAGTGGAATTACCTCTATCTGTTCCATATTCCTACTGTTTTGGGGGTGCATTTTACCAACTAATAGCAGGACATAGAAGTGCAACAAATTTTTTGAAAATAGTCATGTGAAAAAAAAATGCAGTTAAAATAAATGTAAAAATGTACCTCTGAAAATTTGTTAACATGAGGACCTGCCTCACAGCACTGTTAAGTGATTTCCACCAATTGGATGAAGCCATTCACGAGAACTTCTCACAGATCTTTGATAAGGGAAACCTCAAGAACTCCTAAGCCAGTTACTTCAGTGCTGGGCAGAACAGACATGAAACCGTTGTCCTTTTCACAGCAGGTTTGCACTATGGGGGGCTCCATGGAGATGTTCCTACATACAGGCCAGGTGTGAGTCATCTCCATTGAAACAGGGCTACTGAGCCAGTCAGTTAACCATGATGGACACTTCCCCTTGCCATCCTTACTTAAGGCACAGGAAGACAGCAACAGTGATGCTGAGGAACCTGCCAAGTTCCTGTCACAGTGGCTATGACTGGGCAATAGCAGGATTACACAGGGTGCTACTTTCAGCTGGAATGTGGTGTACGGGCAGGTGTGATGGAAGAGACTCATAACCAGCTCCAACATGTTGGAACCCAAAACACTGCTGTACATCATCTGGCATCTGCATAATGACACTGGGGTGGGGGCTAGGCTTAATCACTCTGGGTTTCCCACATCAAATTCCCTTGGTGAGCAATGCTAGGGAAACATCACTCTGACTCTGCAAAGTCAATGTGACAGATGGGCTGCGTGTTGTTTTATTCATTTTATGTCCTTCACTAATGAGCAGTGAAAATTAGCAGGCAAAGGGCGCTGGGTCATATACGTCACCTTGCTGCTGCACACACCTGCTAAATCTCAGCCGTGAAAATTATGTGCTGCAGCACTTAAGCTCAGGCTCTTCACACTAAGTGACCTCCATCAACAAGCAATCCGGCACATTCTAATTAATGGCCTAATTGGTTTGCGCCTGTAACCCTCCCTGCTACTATGAGCCTGTGGCTGCCTTTTCTCACCAGGCCTTAAGTATTTTTGCAGAGAAGGCTGTATTTCTTTGAGTTGTCCTTTTCACATATGGAAAAGGCTATGGAACAAGTTCGAAGCAGCAGCTCAGTCAACGGTCATGGACTGCCCTGCTGATAGTGGAGAGGATGTTTGACACTCACCATATAGAAGTAAGACAGACAGCAGCCAATGGTCCAGAACACAGAGCCGGTTTTCACAGATTTCACCTGAGAAGAAAGGAAACGAAGGACACTGAGCAGAGGCGTCCAGTACTGCACGCACACAGCTGATTGAAGTCATTGCAATTCACAAGGTTTCACATCAATGTAGAAAGAATTATATGGCTTTAAGTGAAAGCCATTAATGGACCCGTCAGCATTCTGTTCAAAGACCTCTATATTTAAAACCAACTTGTGAGGTCTAAGACAAACAGCTGTGACAGAAAGGCTCGTAGTCTTGGTCTGACTTTGTCCACTCATTACCAAGGTGCTCTGACTGCTGCAAATCCCAGATGTTTGATGCTGAAGTTCTTGTGACAAATCATTACAAAAAACAAACAAAAATCAGAAAAAGACAACCAAACCATCAACATGAGAACAGAGTAGGGGGGGGGGGGAGAAAATAAAACAAAAAAAAAAAAAAAAAAAAAAAAGGGTTGTTTCAGGGGTTGACATTCAGGNAAAAAAAAAAAAAAAAAAAAACAGGGTTGTTTCAGGGGTTGACATTCAGGACTGTGAGGTCTGACAAACAGCAGCTTCTCTGCTACATCCTGGATGCAACAGCTTGGCCAGTTCTCTTCACGACCTTCAGAAAAGCCAACGCCACATGATTTGTGGGAAGCTAAAGACCATACTTTGCCAGCTCACCATGCACTGTATTGCAGTGCAGGGAGTTCTCTCTACAGGACACCTCAGTGGAACATTTGCAAAAAAAAAAAAAAAAAAAAAAAAAAAAAAAAAAAANAAAAGAGACGCAGTGGTTTTATTTCGGGCCCTGAAGTATAAACACAGGTTGTCAGAACACTGCATCTTCCTGCGCTGCTTTCAATTTAAAAAAAAAAAAAAAAAACAACCTACTGTGACCATCAACATCAGATAGTCAGCAAGGGTACACCCTGTAAACCCCTCATGCCATGAACCCAAAACCATTTGGTAAGGAGGCAAAGTTTGTGATCACCTGAAGTGAACACTGGGGGGGGCAGGGTGTTACAATATAAAAGGTGGCCAACTCACAGCACTGTTTCTTCTATGTCATGGTATTATATCTGTGCTGGTGTTAAACACCTTCAAAACAAGAAAAGAGCAAGTTGAGAATAGATTAGATCAGGATCATCATACTTTAGCTGGTCAGGTGATTAGTTTAGTGGTAGCTCAACTTCAAGCTTGGCATTAGCTCACCTGAGTAAGGTGTAGAGGGACAGGGGATGTAAAATACCCCTCCCCCCCCAACACCAGCAGGAAACTGGAAGATAATTGAATTCTAACCTACAGCTGCCTCAGGGTAAGCTTTGAGAAAATGCAGTCTGGGATAGAGTACCACATGCTGAGAAAGACAGGTCTCACATGTGACACATTCCATTATAGATGTGTTTGGGGAGACTGGGCCAAGCACAACAGGGTCAGCACAGCAATCTGTGCCAGAAGGTGCCAATTGCACTTCTTTCCAAGAGAGATCGACATTGAAGGCAACTAATGCATAGTCAAAATGTTTAATTACAAACTATTGACAGCTGGCCATTTAAACATAAGCAATAATGCAGGTGGACTGTCCATCACAAAGAAGTAGCATTAAAGCATTACATGAATGAATGGGTAAGAAAAACTAAATCACCTTCAAAATTGCCCAGATTTATAACAAGGTAAATCAATGCAAGGAGCTAAACATTTTAGGAAGCCTAATACAATGGCATTGCCTAAATAAACGGGAATGCAAGAAATACTACTGCAACATAATCAAAGCTTTGTTGAAGTTCCTGATATACCAGAGTACTTCAGTGGGAAAAAAAAAAAAAAAAAAAAAGCGGANAGAAATACTACTGCAACATAATCAAAGCTTTGTTGAAGTTCCTGATATACCAGGGTACTTCAGTGGGAAAAAAAAAAAAAAAAGCAGCTGAAGTACTCTGGTATATCAAGAGCTTCAACAAAGTTTTGATGTGGACAAATCATTGACTGAGCGTCAAGCCAGGGAATGCTGCAGGATGCAGAATGACAAGCTCTGACTAAAAGGTACCAGAAGCACTGCAAGTAGGAGGCAGAGCTACAGTTACAACTGTACATCTACCTTGTCTAAAAAACACACAGCTGTATCATGGTGATGTCCTGAACATCACTCAAACATTTACATACCTGCTAAATAAAACAAGTTAGAGCAGCCTGGGACAGAAGAGACTTACATTGCTGGAGCCATACAGTCTTCATGTGCTTGTTGAATGTGAAGCTAATGGACAGGACTGTATGGAATCCCATTTTTGTTTGAAATGTAATTGACAAGTAGTGACTCATTCTTGGTATGTGCATACTGCTACTGTTCAAGCATTTTCAAGGTACCTTACCTCAGCTAGATTGTTCATGGATAGCCATCTCAAAAATGTCACTAAATCATCCAAAACATTGTTTAGAGATTAGCTCTACAGGCTCAAATGCTTGCATTTCACCATAGCATCTACACTCACTCAGACCCTGTAGTTTGGACCATTGCTTATGCTCAGGAATGATCTTGAGCTCTTCTGATTTGCATTCATTTTGCAGCATAACTGCTGAGGCAACTAATGCAAAAAAGATTCAAGAATGACATGCTGTGCAGAGCAATTCAAAACTAAAGTTACCCCTGGTCAGCATATTAAAAGTTCTGTCATTGGACACAATTCATTTTTCCATGGTAACTGTAGTCACCTTATGACTAGTTAAGACTTAGATGAAAATCTTGCCAGTCGCTGCTTACAGCTACGCCGCCAAATCACGGTTTAACTTCAGCCTGGCCATTATAATGCATCAGTGCTGTTCAGATGGACACTTGTGTCAGACCTCAGTTAATGTGTCTCTCCCTTCACTGCATTCCTTTTATTTGCTGTAATGAAACAGTTCTCCCTTTGAAAAAGATAACAGCCCAAATACTGGGGCAATTTTGGTAATGAAGACCATCTTAAAATTTTTGTACAATGTATTAGTATAGTTCTTGAGCACCTAGTATGTGCCCCCAATTAATTAAAGAATATTTTACATAAAGGAGCTTGTCTGACCATAAGTAAAATGTAAAAATATTGTAGAGAAAAACCTAAACAGAGCCAAGTTGCAAAAGAAACAAAGCACTGAAATAGGGTAGAAATCATGCTGCATAATTCTTCTCATATCTAACTATTATAAATACACAGAGCTTTGCAAAGAGAACACAATGAACACTGAATGCCTTTTCTGGGTTCACGCAACCCTGGTGCAGTGCCTCAGAAATGTGTGTTTGGACTTCTACTTGCAATCTGGTCCTTCTCAGTTATAGAAGACACTGACGTTGTGTTGCTGACTGCTTTAAACACACTCTCCTACACACAGTTACTAATGTTGCTTATCCATTCAACTTTACTCACATCTCACAAGATGTTTTACACACTTGGCTGACACCTTTATCCAGAGCGACATACATTACTGTGCGAAGTTCTGTGTACTTCTCAGGAAGGCAGCCTGTATCAATTGCAAACAAGAGGATCTGCCAAAAGAATGAGTTCCACTGAACAGAAAGCCTGACAGTGTGGACTCACCCAAAGGTAGTAGGTGAACTGCAGCGCAAAGATGGCGATGCCCTCGTTGTCAAAAGAACCGGCCACTGAGCGGGAGATGTAGCCGGGCACGATGGCGATGAAGCAGGCAGCCAGCAGCCCTGCCCCCTGGTTCCACAGCTCCCGTGTCAGCAGAAAGGTGGAAATGGCAGTCAGGCCACTGAAAATGGGCGCCAGGAAGACGCACACATCACGGATGTGGACCGTCACATGCAGCAGGTTCAGAACGTAGTGGATCAGGCCTGCAGTGACCATCAAACCTGGGTACACCTACAGAGGAGATGGGTATGGGGAAGTGTTACAATCACTTGGCTGACCAGTAAAATCTTACAGACAACATTGTACACACAGAATTCTGCTACGACAGACAAGATTTCTTATGAAATTGGTTGCACTTATTGCAAAAATGATGTCCATAATTGTGTTACAACCCTAAAGTTTTGTATTGTTTATTCAAGTTTTGTATTATATGTAAATTAGAGAAGTTGAAACAGTCTTGTGATGATTGTAAAGTCCCCCTTTCCTTCTGGAAAGGATATGTAATACTTCACCTAAAATTTCAATTTTCAGAAAGATATTTCTAAGCATAGAGGAAAGAAACAGGATGATGGTCACCAAATATGTAGCAGACTACAGTTGGACCTCAGTAAAGTGACAGAGTACAATGACCAGAGGGCTTCCAGAAAAGATTTTTAGATGTTAAGCATTTACTTACGTGTAATGGCATGTTACAACATTTTACACAGTATTTAAAACCATTTTGTGTCTACATTAACAAAAATTTTTTTATACATCAAATAATGGTAACTAATTTTTTTTTTTTTTTTTTATACATTTTTCCTGGAAATGTGTATTTAAAAAAATGTTTTGGATTTCAATTCAGAGCTTGTTCGGGGAATTACCTTTTTTGTTTTTATTCTGCAGCTAGATAAGTTTGAAATTGTTGAATTAGTGTAATGGAGCCATTTATTATTAATGTATATCTGACACCTTTATCCAAAGTGACTTTCAGAATCAAATACACTGCACTACACTCCTTACAGGCATTCATCCATTTATACATCAGTGCAATGCAACACATGCGCGCACACACAGAAACGCAGTTTAGAGTCACCAAAACCCAGGATGCACCACTTTGGACTGTGGAAGAAAACTCATGCGAACATGGGGAGAACCTGTAAACTCCAGAGACTGAGCCAATATGAATCCATAACCCAGGAAATGACACAGCATGCAGAGCAGGTGTAACTCCTTGTTTCCTGGTTCACCTCAGATAAATGAATATCACTGTGGCAGAGGAGAGAAGTGGGTCTTCAATGTGGATTCAGAACAACAAACTACTGGTGAGAAGGTCAAATCAGTCAGATGGAGAATGCCAATGTTTTAGTGCTACTTAAGGTTTTATGGTTATCACAGGGAATTAATATACTTAAAGCAGCAATGAGGCAACACTCCATCCCCCATCACTTCCCAGTAACCACATTGCAGGACTAGGTAAAAATGCATATTTATTAAATTTGAGAAACATTACCAGATGCCTTTCTCAATGTTTCCCCATTTTACAGGGTAATAAAGGGGATTAAAGCCTGTTACCCAGTAAGCTACTGTGTCCATTTTGTGCTTAAACTCTGGGAGGGTGGGTCTAAATGAGTGCTGAGCAGTGTGCAGGATACCTGGGCCAAAAGGCAGCACAACAGTCAACTATCTTGAGGTAACCCTTTACCCTAAATAGTAAGGTGCGTTGAAGAAAAGCACAAGCGGCATAAAAGTTAATATATTGCAGGGTGAGGTTGCTGGACCACTAATTCAGGACTTCAACATCGTGGTTAAGCAAGTGGTGGTAAAAAGGCCCCACCAACCCACCCCAGGGAGTCACACAGGAATCGCTCCAACTTCAGATCTGGCCTTAGGAAAAGGAAGTGTTCTTTTCACACTGTTCTCTGAAGTCCAGGACAAATGTGGACAAAGGATGGGTGGAGGTGCTGTTGTGTCCGTGGTCAAAAGGGAGACATGCATGCATAGTGGGTGACTTGCTGCTCCAGATGCCCCCCCAAGATAAGCAGGCTGTGTGTGAACCACAAGAACAGTGGAGGCATACAAGTACCTTTTGCACAAGTGTGTGTAGGGCATCAGAACAAGATAAACTTTCTGAACCCCTCATCACATACAGTCAGGTCACAGTGCAGGTGAAGGGCACCTTTGTGGTATTGCTACTGATCCTTGCTGAGCCGTTTTCCCCTGTTTTGAACAAGCACACGACTGCTTGTCAAAGAGCCACCACAGCTGGCCAACACCAAATCTCGCTAGATGACATTGACACATTGGCCCCTACCCAGAGGATGTCTCTGCTCAGCACATTTTCTGCACTGTGGTATTTGGACAGGATGGCACAGGACCGCAGATGGATTTCGGAGCTTACTGAGCACACTGACCGATACAGGAGAAAGGACCCTCTGAGGCTCCTGCATCATTGAAGCAGAACGTCCAGCTGGGGACCAACTGATCGATGGAGATGGTGAATGGGTCAGAAACATTGAGAATGAAGCTGTGACAGAACTACTGTGCTGCTTCTGGCAAGTGACATGATTAGGCATAAGTGCAGCTGGGGCAAAGACAGGCCCTCAAAAAGGGGATCTGGCCCTGCAACTGATCACTCACTCATTCCATTGTATCCTAAACATGACTTTTTTTTTTTTTTTTTTCTAAGTGACAGTAATTTGCTCTATATAAATAAAATACAAAGTATTGAAATTTAAAGTATTATGCCTTTAATGTTGTATGCTTGTAAATTAAGTTATTTTAATAAACTGTCTTTCATTTCCCCTGGTATCCTACCCTAGAGAGAAAATGAGGCTACTTCAACAAGGGTTTCACTTTACTAAGAAGTATGAAAAAAGGGGGTTGGTGAATAGGAAATAACTAACCACTGGTGCAGATCAGTGTTACTGTAGCCCAGACCCAATCTGTGGAGGGTACAACATGAAGGGGATGACGGTTCACCACAGTATAGCCACACACACACACACACACACACACACACACACACACAGGCACAGTTATACATTATGATCAATTTAGCACTGTGGGAGGAAACTTGAATAAAAAAAAAACAGAACATGGAAACTGCAAGCAGACAAAGCTAGACTCAAGCCAATGCTCAAAGTCTAGGTGCAGTGAGAAGGCAATGTTGCCCATTGTACCACTGTGCCACCCTTCTAAAGCCATCCAAGTGAACATTTTCAATCATTTTTAACAGTAGATCCATGTTAAGTGCACTATACAAAGGATGCAACCTCACTGGTCCATGCCTTTAACTAGAATGTCAGCTCACACATATTAAAAGACCATTCATACCCTGTAGATCAGCCTGCCCTAAAACAGTGAATCCATACA
Organism: Arapaima gigas; assembly: GCA_900497675.1. Classification (NCBI taxonomy): domain Eukaryota; kingdom Metazoa; phylum Chordata; class Actinopteri; order Osteoglossiformes; family Osteoglossidae; genus Arapaima; species Arapaima gigas. The sequence continues at coordinate 783,481 of UFQX01000134.1, forward strand.
GGACAGGATATGGAATATTACTAGAAACATGGAGAAACCATGTTTATGCTAACTAACTTTTGATTTGAATATGTAGTGAAGTGTCTTGTCACTTGAGAATCAGACCTACTGTGCATTAGAGAATACCATATCTGCAGAAGGTACCAGCAGATGGTTGAAGATGGTTACACTATATGTACGCATGTATAGCACGTGCAGCTGCACAACCTACCGTTCCCCCAACAATCCTACCAAGTGGGTACCACGCCCGCTCATCAAACCAGTTGAGAAACTCGTAGAACCCATTTGTAGTGAGGTGGTGCGTTGATCTGTAGTTGAACCTGAGGAGGGGGAAGAAGACAGTGTAAGCGTGATAAGGCAATGTGGCACTTAGAGGTCTGCCACACTTCACATGACCACCACTCCTTGTGTAGAGCTGATACACGAGAGGGTCTTGGGCCATTCATCCGACATAAGATTTTACACACCCACCCTTATGGAGCACACCAGCACACCTTCCCTAGAAGCAACACATTAATGTTCAAGATGAAACCCATAGATGTACCATAGCACATGAACCTGAACCATTAGAGTTCTGCACTGGGCATAAATGTGCCTGTGTTTTCCAATAGCATGTACTATACTGCCTTTGCATAATATTCCGGGTAAAACAAAAGTTTCACTTGCAAAATATCAGACAACAACACTACCTATATTACCTACTATAAGACTAATTCTCGGACAAGAGAAAACTGTAGATAGCTCAGTGCTTTGTGTCCCTCAGGTGAGATGAGTGCTTCATAAAAATACATTGAACTGAAAATGTTTAATATAACAAAGGAGTAGGGGGGGGGCTTTTTCTTTAGCACTATAGATTTTAAGATACAACCTGCTTTTTAAGGCAATCAAGTTAATGTTGAGTCTGAGAGACCATACACAGTGCATCCTTATGTTCTGTCCTCCTCTTGCATCTTTAGCATGGAAAGCAGACCAACCTCACTGTCTTGTTTTTCCTCTATTTTAACAGATCCTAACAAGTGTCCATAATTATGACTGAATTACTGTGAAGGAAAGACATTGCTTAAACCTCAGCAGTTTCAGAAACTCAATATTTACAGCAAATGTGTACGAAGTAGCATCAGAAGAAGCTGAATTGTTTAACTAAGTGAAAGAAAAAAAATTTGTTGCTTGGTTAGCTGTTGCCATATGTTGTCTAGAAACTCTGGCTGTCACTCAAAGTTGTCCATCTCTGGAGTTTAGCTGCTGTCGGTACAGAAACCAAATTAAAATGAGCACTGACAGCAAGGCAGATCAAAAGATGCCCTTTGACAACTCTGGAGCTGCAGGAAATGCTTAAAACACAACACTTCTTTGTTCTGCACTCCACAATGATCAACTATGTTTAAAAAACATGTGGCATTATCTTTAACACCTTTCAGCAGCCAGAAAACACGTGGACTTGGCCAATGAATATCAGCATAACTGAGAAGAGTGAAGGTAATGCTTACTGTGTCAAACTGATATGCCAGAAGAGCAGTGACCACCAAATGCCTGCCGATTTCAACTGAAATGTAGCAAAAATCGGTTTTACAGGGCACTTCTGCTCCTTGTAGCCTCTAATGTGAGTTCCTACTGAGGAAGTGACTCAAGAGGCTACCACCAGTTGTTTGCAACCAATAGCTGTGTACATAGCACCACTTCAGCTAAAACACTAACAGCTGGGGGGGGGCTCACAAACAAACAACTGCTTTGGCTACCTTGTGCTTCAAGCCAGCACCATGGCAGAGGCTATCACCTCACAGATTATACAGGACTGCACAGCTTCATACAGCCCACTGGTGGCAGAAAGGGAGACTGAATAATAACAGCAAAGGGAGAGCAAACAATGCAGGCAGGTGGGCTTGCATGCCAGGGCACATATACATTTGTAAAATTAAGCAGAGCCCTGGGGGGGAATTAAAGATGCTGCCAGCACCATGCAAGGAAAACATGTAACACGTGCCATTCACAGATTCCACCATCTCCATGTACTAATATAACTACAGAAGAAACAGTGGGGGTGGGGGGGTTGATCTGTGGCTGTAATGTGCACCTTAGACAAGTGACCTGTATCACACTGATGCAACGTATGCTGACCCCACACACACACACCTGAACAGCCAAGATCCCTAGTCAAAGTGCAACGCTGGCAGAGCTTGGGACTCGTGAAAGATTAAGCAGCAAGCAGCAGTGCTAGTCCACAGCATCAGTTGCTCACTACTCTGGGACCCCTTGCAGGATCTGGCTGTGGCATTACAGGGACTTCAAACACATGAAGAGAGACCATGTGGCTTTGGTTGACTCACCATCTTTTAAAGAACTAAAAACGGTCCATGGATACAAGGTCAAGCATGTCTTACACTGCATCTTATGAGCATTAGCAGGAGTGTAAACTTTACTCTTTGGTCTTTATTTTGTGCATATATGAAGCAACTGTGATACTAAAAATATTGTCTATGTGTAGTTTCCCCTGGTACAGTGTGGTTGACATTTGCTCATGTATTCCGATATCAATCAGCACCCCTGGCTCAAAGGGGATGAAAGCTATACAGCAGTATGTCTTAATACAGCTCATGTGGCTGTCCATAAGTTAAAAAACCCAGCATCTGTCATGGTAGCACCATGACACTTGTGAAAATTAAGAGCCTGTCAAAGCAATGCTTTTTGTGGGCAAACTTCTTTTTATCTGATGTTACAGCTGGACACTTCACTAAAGCAATTTGGATTAAAAAAAGTTCTCGTCCGACAGTATGAATGAACCTGCTGAAACTGGCTACTTAACCACTATGGCAGCTGCTGCTCTCTGGTAGTACTAGTACTGAGTCCAGGTCTGTTATGCTGAGCTGCAGAGAGGTATTATGTATGCAGAGTACACTGTGCTCCTCCACCTCTGGCAACCTGGGGGGTCCTACTAAAAAGGGTCAGCAATCAAAAGCCTGTAGGTTCTCAGTTTGCCCCAGAACCCCTTTCAACATTCAAATAGTGTCTTAAAACATCTCGTTTGGACCCAGTTCTTTCCCAACTTCCTAACCTTATATCACATCATCTGTCACCTTTATTTTCCATCAATCCTGTATGCAGCCATTTTGTAATGTGTGCAAAAATACAACTGGAGCAAGTAATTGTACTTTGACAGTCATGTGTCTAAAGTGCTTCTTGTTTTGAACCCAAATGGCACAGTGAACCCTCAGCTGTCATCAGCAGAGATTAAAATGGTACCAGACAATGCTGTTAATTAGGTCATTTGAAGGAAAAACATCACGTAACACTGGCCTTCCAGATGGCAGAGCTGCAGGTATCCCAGTTGACCTCACTGCTTGGTATCTAATGTTCTTGGGCTGGAAAAACCAACACTGTCAATTTTAAATGCAAAGTATCATAGGAACATGCAGTCTAAACCCATATGGAAAGCAATTCAGTTTTCTTCATTCTACAAATGCTCAGTATAGTACATCTTCATAAGATGATTAGTGAGTAATACATGTATGAAGATGTTCAGCTCTTTGAGTCCCCTTGTATTTAAGTGCCATGGACAGCAACAAAACCTTGGTGCACAACCTAGTACAAGAAGTGGTCAGACTAGGTCCCAGATGGAGCATGGTCCTTAATCTGAAGTGACACAAACTGTCCCAGAATAAGAGCTGAGAAAACTAAATATATAGCTGAATACAAAGATAAAGAAAAGGATGGAAGGATAGATGGAGCATACTACTGTAACACCAATTGGGCTTGGCATCAGTGCAATTACACCCCCCCCCCCCCTATGTTTTAACTAGATTTGTCTCCAGTTGTCTCATGTTCTTCTGAATGAGCATCTTTCATTTCATCTGGGAAAAAGGAAAAATCAATGATCCACTTTAAAACTTAATGAATTCCTCATATGAGTATGCATTCTGCATCTCGTGCAGAGGTCATGTGCTCTTCCTGGGTTGGGGAATGTGCTGAAACTAGAACAGCTCTGCCACAGTTAAATGACAGGTTTCCTGCACTATTCTCTAGAACAAACTTATCCCACTGAAGGGGAACTGCTATTTTAACACAACAGAAAGCATGTAGGCATCAAAAATGATTTAAAATGGGGAAAACCCTGCCAACAGAGGGCCCCAGTGATGACAGTACTGTTGGGGGTTAATGAATAGCCAATAGCAGCTTCTCACACTTGAGAAGCTGGTGATGCCAATAAGAGCAGCCCACCTCCCAAAAATCCCCAGCTGCAGAATATCCCTGTTACATAATGCCAAATAAAGTGTTTGCATCTCAACAGAGATGGAGTAAAGAGAAGGTTTAGACAGTGGAGCTAAAAAGGATATGAGATGAGCACCCATAGAGACAACAGCTGAAGGGAAGAGTCTGCTTAAATTCAGTTTCCAACAAAGTGAGAGCACAAAGGGCTGACAACAAATACTCATTTTGTCAAATCAATAAAATGTGTTTTGGGAACAAATGAGCAATACTGAACCACAGAGGGAAGTCAAAATAGATTAAATTTATTATTGTAAACCTGTGTACTTCCCCTTCTGAGCAATTTAACTTGTGGAAACAAACTGACAAAAACAAAGTACATACAATTACACATGGGCTAAAGTAACCCACCATGAGGCACTAACAAGTCAGTCTACTGGACATTTTATTGGCCTTAATCCTCTGCCAAAACACCTCCCACATTTGCAACAATTGTGGCAAACACCAATCGCATGGACCTCTAAAGCTCAATTCAACTTTAGCATGTTTCTAGCAGACAGAATGCACAAGAAGCACACAAGAGGAAAAAAAACCCTTCAAGAAGAGCAAAGTCTGGTTGGTCTACACCCAGCATCCTCAGATTAAGACTACTGTAATAAATCAGGTTTATAACTTTGTAAACCCAAAATCACTTTTACCACTAGATAACTGGTAAAAAGCTTAATATAGACATTGTGATTTTTCACAGGTTAGGGTAAAAGCCTCAGAAAAGTATTAAAAACTCTAGTGAATAAAAAAAAAAATAATAATAATAATAATAATACGAAGGCTGACCAAAGGTATAGCCATTGTGGTGCAGAGGATATCATGAAAACGTGTTGCAGAAGGCAGGGTGCAAATAAGCATCATTTCAGACTACTGGGCAAAAGATGCCAACCTTCTATGCAATGTGCATATAAGTATGCACAGCATCCATTACCATTTGATCAATTTGTGTGCTTCATATCTATGCAATCAATAAAAAAAAAAAAAAACTTCATAATAGAAACATTCCAAATTATTCAAATTGACAGCTTCTGGAAAACTCAGACATAACCCATGGGTGGGAGGGGGGCACTGAATTATCCAACAACTGAAAATACTTGGTTTCAGCAGTTAAGTACCAATTTATGCCATAAACATTTAAAGTGTTCATAATCACAAATACAATTGCCAGACATGAGTTGTAAACAATGGAAGCAACCTGAATTAATGTGGTCTCATACTTACACCCATAAAGAATGCCCCCCCCCCCCATCTAATAACTGTAACCAGACAGACAGGTCACATTCCATCTACAAACAAGTTTTTGAAAACACAAAAGTAACCAAAAATAGTTGTATAGTTGGAAATGTACAGTTCAAAGCCTGGCAATATCAGAACGTGCCTAGAATGCCTAAAATGAAAATAAAATGTATTGGTGTGGGGTTGTCAAGAGGGTTGAAAAAGTAAGTTCAGATTTAAGAAGAGGGGGACCCATTTAGTAAGCCCTGTTTTCCTAAAGGTAACTAAAGATGAATTCCAGAACAAAATTAGTTGATTTTGTAGAAACTAATTGGTTGTGTTGCCGTTTTCAATCGGTGCTAGTGAAAACCCTACAATGGCTTGGCCCTTGTCACATTTACATTTCATTTACTCTACTGCTAGACAAAAGCAAGCAGAAGGTCCTTTTTTGGGAGCTGGTGGAACTTATTGTAATCTGACATCTAACCCAGGCATTTATCTGCCTTTAGCAGTAGAAACAGGCCTTTTGAACATCAAGAACATAACTGCCACTGCTGAAGTAACAAAGCAAAGCAGTAGAGCCAAGAGGCATGTCAGAATAAGAGGGAGAGGGGAAAAGAAAGTCACCAGAGCAGGAGGAGTCAAGCAAGAGGTGTGAAGTCAAGATTATTTCCATACTAAACAAATGTTGCAGGGCTGAAGAATGAGGGAGCAAAGCAAGCACCATGGACTGAACCATCACTGGACCCATGACAGGCAGTCTGACATGTCAATTTGGATATGATGGGATGCAAGTAGTGATTACTGACAGAATAGGTGGTGGCTACAGGTATGACCACAGTACAGCTGTATCATAAAACCACACATCTATATTAATATGATGTTTTTAGAGCTTTGTGGAAAACAAATGGTCATTTTGATAAGTATCTAAACTGGTTTGTATTGCGTTGGACACACAACCAGTTTATTACCTTTTACAGCATTTACAACTTTTTTTTTTCCTTCCCTTTTTAATATCCAAGAGCTTCTCAGGAAGCTTCTAAACAGGACACAGTTAATATAAAAATTGGTTTATTCTGGGCAAATTTCAGTTAATTCTTATAAAGAGGGACATGCAATTAATTTTGTGTTTAATTATCCATAGAACACATACATTTTACAGGTTAAGTTTTGGAAAACACTGGAAAGACAAAAATAAGTAAATAATGTAGGCTTAAGTGTAGATTTAAAATATTCTTTACTGGGCAGAACTGAACACAAATACTTAATGCTCACAAATTTAAGCAAAAACACACAGCCAAATCAAGTGTGCTTTCACCATATTCTAGGGCAGGAAAACCCATTTCTATGAAGATAAAACTGTTCTTTTACATTTCAATGTGCTAATTCCATCCCCCAACTTTTTTCTCCCTGATTAGATCTCTTCTTCCCTGTGCATGTTTTTTGATGATGTGGTACTACTGAAAGTAGTCCTTAAAAGAAAAAAAGAAACAGCAAGAAATGGCCATTTTGCCATGTTAGAAAGTGCTCAAATCTGTCCAATGAATGAACTTCAAAACAAAATCTAGATGATGCAATTATTGATTTCTCAATGGTTTATTATGATGGCCACTGTTGTGCAACAAATTCCTTAGTATTTTACTTTATCGTGCACCTGTTCACTGGAAAGGGTATGAAAATTTAACCAAATTGCCAGTCCTAGGCAGCCAGACAACAGTTAGTGCTGAAGCTTGGTTTGTTGCTTCATTGTAAATATCTATTCAGAGCTGCTGGGGGGGGGGGGGGTAGNGGGGGGGGGGGGGGGGGGGGGGGGGGGGGGGGGAGGGGGGGGGGGGGGGGGGGGGGTAGAAGAACCTGTCATGTTCAACATTTAGCAATACATTAGGTATATTTTTTTTTATGCCATTCTCCAGGTAAATACAGTGTGTGTGTGAGAGAGAGAGAGAGAGCTGTGCTTGGATTATTATTAATTAATAATAAATAATAATAATAATATTTAGTCAAAAGGTCATCCATAAATCCAAAAGGTTGCTCATCTAAAAAAAAAAAAAAAAAAAAAAAAAAAAAAAAAAAAAAAAAAAAAAAAAAAAAANAAACGGACCATTCAAAAAAAAAAAAAAAAAAAAAAAAAAAAAAGATGAAATGACAATGCAATGAAGAGCTGAAATGTGTCCAGACAGGAGAACAAGGCAATGAAAACTGACAGAAAAACCAAACAGCTGGCTTCAGTGGTACACATCTAATGAACATCTGCTACTCAACATTCAGAAATGAAGTTTTTCCCCTAGTAAATGCAATGAAGACAAAAGGTTACCACATTACTGGTACTTGTGCTTGGTACCTATGCAGGGCAATTGTTGTGATGTGGTGGCTAATAAAATAACAATGCTCCTAAAGCTATTGACAGAGGCACAGTCACATGGTGCTTAGTCAACGTTTGCTGGGCCATGGAGATTGAACTCCTGGCCAAAGACCAGCGGTTTTTGTAAAGTTTCAAAGACAAGTTCTGGTGATCCAGGACCTATCCCAGTAGCACATAGTACAAATAACATGGCACAGGACTCAGTCAGTGTGATCAACACAGACACAAAGCAATACAAAATCTCCAATTCATCTGAAACATCTTTGGATGAGGTGAATTTGAATACTTGTCTGATGCTGTGCTACGAAATGCTACAATTTTTCATGTTAGATGACCAAACTGTGGAATCAAAAAGTCTGAAAAATACCAGTGCAATCATCACTAAAGCTAGTCACAGTGTACAATGCAGATAAGCTGTATTAAAACGTAGGGCCCGAGAAGTGAAGAGCTATAATCTGTACTGGACGCAAAAATTTAACTAGCTGCATTTGAATGGTTTACTCCAAATCCTTCTTGGCTTATATTCCATTTGGCTCCATCTTTCTGGTGCGAGGAACTGCGATTCAGCCTCTGAAACAAAGTAGGCGTGTGACTACATGAATATCTGCACCATATTCTTTTAATGTAGAAACAACATTGCTAATTAGGCGTAAAATTTAAGAAATGGATTTGTGCTGCCAACAAAACTGCACTAAACATGCATTCTTGTTGGTTAGCAGAAGGCAACTTAACACACTGAGTATATACTAAGTTTTTCTTAAGTTTTCCATTAAACCTTTTTTGCACTTGATGCCCTTCAATGAAACATTGTTATAAATTATATTTTTATACAACACTAGGCAGTACTGAGAGATTACCCATGTACACATCTTCATAACAGAATCCAATATAATGCACATATGCTGCATTTCTCACACTGCAAAGTTTATTTCAGGCTTGAATGGCAAGGTGTGTGAAAATGTAACAAACTGAATGAAGCATACAAAATCCAATATGCAGTATTTTAAGTGCATCCAAATCAAGGTACAATCCAAACTGTCACCTGAATGAATGAAAGGGCCTGATGAGGTGGTATACTACAGACCACATTTAGGCACATCTGACAATGGCAACAAGACAATGGCCATTTCTTTGGGTGTAAAAGAATTAGTTTAAATACAGAAGTCACAGGGTGATGTCCCAAATATTACTATCACTTGAAAAAATGCTTCCAGGGGTTCTTCATGAAGCATATGAAGACCAAATTATTCACATTTGATTGCATTTACTAAACAAGCATATGTGTATGCAAAGGAGTTGTTCTAAGAGTAGTCAAAGTAATGTAATGCATAAGCAGCACAAGATAAAGGCCTACTTAACACCTATGAAAGGTATTTCACCAGTAGTAAGATCAGCAAGCTGGGCAAATACTGCAGACCTACGTGTTCTGAACACTTCTTTCTTTCGATGTGTCTGGTTCGCATCACGCAGGCCAACAGGGAAGATGCCTTTGAAGAGCAAAGTGTCACTGCCAACTGTGGGGTACACATCTCATGAGGTTTGGATCCTTGTGGCAGCAAGTGCTGGGGGTTCCAACATAGAAAGACAATAAAGAGAAGTTGCCAAAGAAATGCAAAATAGGACGCACGTACCACACATTTGAGTATGTGTGTGTAGACTGGTGTGGGACAGCTCATTGGAAATAATCGTTTTCATCAGAGCTGTTCTTAGGTGTCCCTACAGTTCCTCTGATAAAATAAAGGAAGTACAAATTGGTCCCACAGGACACAACAGCATAGGTCACACTACAGACAGAAAGGGTGCGAGAACATAGCACGGATCTCACCAAACCACTCCTTGAAAACAGTGTTAAATTCACAACCAATCGATATAAAGCAGGGAGTTAAATTAGGCTAAGTGGCCAAAACACACACCTGCAGAACAACCTTACAGCTCAGTTAACCTTGCATTCTAAGTGCAAAATCTAAGAGAGCCATGGTACTGCAGGTGATTTTGAAAAGCTTTACCCATGGAAATGTACCTCCCACTGTTTTAAGTTTGTGAACAGTCATGTTAAGCACTAATGAATAATATGTACTGAAAACTACATTTGGGGGGGGGGGGGGTAGGTTGACCAAAGTCAACAAAAAAAGAAAAGAACATGGGTATGGAAATGGGAGGGTCACTGAAGGCATTTCCCCACATTTTGGTTCATCCTGAAACATTCAAGGTCACCAGGTAGAGGTTACCCTCTGTCACTATAGTGACATTCTCCATCCCACCTAGCCTGTGCTCAGCATGGATCTGGTGACCCTGCAAGCATTCTCAATCTGCCAGACTGCACTTGCAATTTCTTTTGTAAACTGTGGTGGTGGGGCTCCATACAGAAATCTCAAGAGGCAAAAGACCATTTCAGAAGCACAACACACTTGTTTAAGAAGGGCTGGCCCTTCTACAACACACTGTAGTACTTCAAAGCAGAATGCACTATAACAAGGCCATTTTACACCATATATGGTGGGACAGAAATGGTATGAAAAATGACAGCTGAGGTCTTTTTCACTTTTAGATGGTGAAAAAGACAAGTGGACTGTTCCTATCTCAGTAGTTTCTGGTGGCCACTAGCCTGTGATAAAGTACAGGTGGGGGAATCACAGAAATCAAGCATGTGGTGAACTAGTGTCAAATTCAGCTACGCATCACTTCACTTCTGTCAAGGAACTGTCATCACTGCTGCAGCATGCTACAAACCTGGCAGGCAGAGGATGATGTTTCACTGCAGCATCATTCAAAATGTGACAGGGCTGTGTTATACACACTCAGGCTAAATAAAAAGCCAAACAAAAAGAGCTGGGACACAACGTGCAGGATGTGGGAGACGAGGGGAATTATCTGAACCGACACTGATCAGCATTTGGAAGGCAAACTGCATGCACTTTAGCCCACTTTGTCCTTGAGGCAGAAGCTGTGCTGAAGTGACAGTTGAAACTGTACTTTAGTTTCCAGACAGGCACCTGAAAGATGGCGCTGGAAAGAGGACAGAGGCCACATGCTGAAATATCTGTATTATTGCACAGCTGTCCGTCAATCTGATTCAAGCAAACCAAAGGCACTGACAACATGCACAAAAAGTCTGAAATCTGCAAAACGTTTCCCTTCTACCGAGAGGATATTTTTCAAAAACCATCTTCAAAAGAGTGATACAAATTCATTTATGTCTTTCTACAGGGAAAACAAGGTTCAACATAAATAGATTCACCAAAAGATAATTTGTGTGTCTTAGATCAGTGGGGGTTATCTTAAAAGAGAAAGAACAACAAAAAGGCAGTTTAAATGTGGGGGTGTACAGTTCTTCCAGATATCTGGTACAAGCTATTTTGAAGTATACTGTGCATCAAGGACAAAAAAAAAAAAAAAAAAAAAGTTTCTCTGTGGTCTGAAAAGCCTTTAAGTCATGAGTTAGTTGGGATTTAAATGCTTCAGATATTCTTGACTTTGAGGGAACCTTCTAATCCGCCACTTTGTCAGCTTCAGCGAGGTGGAGTCAATAACCGTCTCAATTACCAAGAAACAAACCACAGCTGAAAATGTGTGAAAAGTCACAACACAAAAAAAGGATACAGCTGCGTTTTTCCACGTCTAACATTTCTGCAGGCCAGGTAATCACTACAAAACACAGAAGAGGACATTGAACTTCTGCTGAAAAGGACAATGCGCATGCTGTGATAAGAAACATATAATACACTGTAGGCAATTTATAGCAGGACTGGCCCTTCTACAGGTAAAAGCACTAAGTAAGGTTTACAGGTATCACCCTACTTATGGGCATAATGCATTCCTTGCAAGATTAAATCTAAGTCAGAAATGTAATTATCACTACAGCTCAAACTCACAATTTGCAGCTCAGGTTTTAACACTCAAATGTAACAAAAAAAAAAAAAAAAAAGCCTCATTTTGTTGCAACAAGTGAACTGTTAATTTCAGTCCTATATGCCAAAACTAGCAAGGTAAAGACTTGTATCTTGAGGGATACCTATATTTCATTTGACAATTTTAAGAGGACTAGTTACTATTGAGTGTTAGATGTAATCAGTTTAAAGTAGATCATTTGGGCAAAAGATACCACGTGTAAAATGGCACTATTTTTTGAAGGCAAACTAAGACAGAAGACTCACTTAATTTAGGTCAGTGTCAGATGTGAATTCTTCATAGAATAGAGGAAATCATTCACACACACACACACACACACTTATGTAGGTATTTGCACACATACAAAGGTGCAGAAGCTAAATAAAGAGCACAAGAAACAAAATAAAGCATTTTCACCACCTCTAAACTGCAAAACCAGGGGCAACATCTTTATGACAAAATGTGGTAATGCCAAAAAAAAAAAAAAGCCTTTGCAGTTTGACTCGAGTTGTTTTTCACTGGATGTGAATGTTCAGCTGGAAGCCATCATTAATGGCATTGTTTATTGACCCAAGACTATTGTCCAGAGTGAATTAAACTAGATGTCCATAACACAACTAATATTCATCTCACTGGATTCCTGCTGCTTCAAAGCAGTGACATTCCTTCCCTTTCTTATATCACCCTGACATGCTGTCCATCCTTTGCTCTATGACCTTTGATTGTTCTTCATAGCCACTCCCATGCAGCTCCCTGTCCCTATGTGCAGAAGACTAGACAAGTCTACTTTCCTCCAGTTAACGTGTTAGTTAAGGAAACACTCCAACTGGAGCACTCATCCAGGTAACATGGTCCAAAGGCCTTGAGGATATGAGGACTGTCAGCAGCAGCCTGTGTTGAACACAACAGTTGGACATCAAGGTGTTCTACAGTCAAGGTGACAGGCTCCAAGAACAGCTCTGCTCTAAGGTCATAACTCAGAAGACAGCTGCAAGAACCCAACCAAGGAGCTTTGACCCATGCAGTCCCTTACAAGCTTCCAGTTCTGCTTGGCTAGCTGGCTGGCTGCCCAAATGCTAAATTTGGCCTCAACAAGTATGTCCACTCTCACCAGCTGTGTGCAGGGCGAGTGATCATGGAGCACACAAAGTGATTCAGCAATCAAAGACACAGCCTTATATCACTGCACTGCACAACAAGCTAATTTAAGTCCTTTATCTTTTCAGAGCAGCTCCCAAGAAACACTAGTTAAAGACTATTCGATCAAACAAGGGATGGAAAACCCACTATGCATTTGCTTCCTATTGAAGACACAAAGAGATACTGCAAGCCTATGGATTTTCCTTGACAATCATTTAGACCATGCACCAGCTGCACAGCATTTATTGTACAGGACACATTCCGCATCATGGTGCAGCTGAACAAGTCCACTGGAAGCCAAAAGCTACTAGGATGATAATCGTTTTCTGTGGCTTTGTACACCTTATCCATCATCAGTGAAAACTGCTCCAGTCTACTGCTTCTTCTGCAGCAACAACTTCCAGAGATCTAAAATGACCACAGCAGGATGTGGTAGCCACTTCCTGCCTGTTGTACTGCTTGCATCATTGGAGCACCTCCTTCAGAGCTTACCTGTGCTGAGGGGTTCTCATCAGGGATACCAGGAGCAGCAGCTCGCTCGATTTGCAACCGAAAGACCAGTGTCCTATGGTCAAAGGGTTACTCAAAGCATCCTGCAAACAGGAGTATTTGAAGTATTGTTTCACCTCCCTCCGCTACACAGGTTATAATGCAACCTTATCCACACTTGACAAGGTCACATGCACTTGAATAGGCACAGTAACACTTAACTTTCACTGGGGGGTTGATGGCATAGCTGGTGTACAGTTTGAGGCAGTTACTGCAGTCTGGTGCCTGCAGGCAGCAGGCATAAAGAGACCAGGCAGGAAAAGAATAAAACTAAGCTTTCAAGTCAAGCTGGACAAGGTAGGTCAAACAGCAGTGAAGGGAAGGGAACTGGGAGGGGCGAGTTGTCATTTTCTGTGGTACACATCTGCAGGCTTTCAGCAAACTCACAAGTGCTGTCCATTGGACTGTAAGCACCAAATTCTTTCCCTCACTCATGTGTCCCCACCTCAGACAGAGAAAGTAGTGAACATTTAACTGCATTAACACACAAGTGTCCCCACTCTCCTGCAAGGAGGCGATTAGAGGGTTGACAGGAGCAGCTGTGTGGAGGGGCAGTGCCTGCTAAGCTGGCTTTGTCGCATGGGCTTTCAGATTCCCCCACTGAGGCATGTATAGTTAATCTGCCAAAAAAGAAATTAAAGGACATGTGAGCAATTGCCTATTCAGCACATGTAGATCAACCTGACTGCCTGCTCAAGCAAAGTGAGGAGCCCTTGTGAAAAAAGTGCAGGAGCTCGAAAACGTCACTAGCGGTTGACAACTGCACACCCCCATTACCCGACTCAAGACAAAACAGGAGGTGTGGGAGAAATGAAACACGTGTTTGAGACACAAAAGGCAGCCATTTCAAATAAAGGGGAACTGCAACCGTTTGTCTGTGTGTCCGTTCCCTAAAGTGAACGGACACACAGACAATATCAGCTCATACCTTTGCAGCCCCCATCCTAACATGACTTGGTGCCTCAAAAGCCATCTGTCATTGGCAGATTGCTCAGTTCCATTTGCCTCTGGGACAACAGGATACAGAAGCTAATCTGAGAATGGAATTTCCCCTCTTTTCACTTTCAACCAAAGTAAACAGCCCCATATCATCTTGATATGGTCCTAGATCAAACCAAGGTGTCTATGGTGGGGACAGTGACAGTTTTTGGGAGTTCACATTTAGATTGATTAGAGGTGTAGTAATACTTGGTGTTTTGGTAACCAGTGCAGCTCATGTCTGATCTTTGCTGCATTTCTGAGGATCAAGTCACAACAAAAATGTTACCCAAACAAAAAGATGAACAAGGGAATATTTTCCTCTGCAGCAGCCATTGGCCAAGAAGCTGGTCAGCTACGTCCAATGTGTAAGCAGTCCTCACCAACAGCCCTATATTCTGGGAAGAAAAAAAAAACCCACCTAGAAAAGTGCTAAGCAGTTGTGTTCTTTTCTTGCCCCAAGGTACACTTCTTTGGAGAAAAGGACTAGGGCACAGAGCTGCTACACACAGCTCTTGGACTAAACAATAAAAACTGCAAATGTTTGCTCTCATGGCGCTGCAAGCTAAACCAGGCCATTGTGGGCATCTGGACTCCTGGTCTCTTATCTACTCATAATTCCCTAGTCACAAAAAAAGCAGTAGCTCACAGATTTCCCTGCAGCAGAACCAGACCCAAAATGTAAGAAAATATGCAAGTACTCAAAGGTCCTCCTTCAATGAAACACATGGACCAAATACAGAAAGTGACTAAAAGCTGAGAATTTTAACTGAATCAATGATCCTGAGCCAACTCACTAAATAGAACTTGGCAGACACCTGCTGCATTGACTTAGTAGTTATGTGTTCAGATAACCAATCAGCACAGCATGCAGAGACACCAGCAGTGGTCACCATGGTCTTCTACTGCACCACAATCAGTATTTGCCATCCTTACTTACAAAGCAAGGAATGTCTGACAGACTCAGAGCTATAGGCACTCTCAGAAGACCTGCATTTCAAAGCAAATGCTCAGCTCTGCTCAGCCTAGCTAAGGTGGGTGGGAACAAAAGGTGACATGAAGAAGGCACAAATCCAGAGTGGGCACAGGTAACCCCCAGATTGACCTCTGCTGGCTGTTTCAGGATCATTAGTAGTGGATGGTGGTAGGGGGCCAGACGTTTTTTGTATAAAAGGAGGTGAGATCTCTTCCAAACAATGTGAAGAAGGGCTCGTTGCATGTTCCTAGTCAAAAGTTATGTGAAAATGTTCTACAAGTTATCCAAGATACCGTTAAAATTGTCCAATCCACTTTAAATAAAAAGTGTACTTAAATTTTTATCCAGCTGTGCACTTCACCTATTGAACAAATGTAAATGAACCTTTTGGAACTAAATGACATGTAAATTGCCTGTGGTAATAGAGCCTATATTTTAGCTGAGATGGGATAACTACAATTACTACTGTAAATCTTTATTACAAAAAAGTCTTTATAGTTAAATATGCAGTATACGTATAATGACTTGACACAAAGGGTTTACTAGTATCCACAGAAGACTAGGAACTTTGAACCTCCGTAATCATTATTATAAAGGCAGTTATGCAGTGGTATCTTATTAACTTGACCATAAACTACCAGTATGTGTGAACCAGAAGTCTGGCTTAGTGACCTTAAAACAGGGCTAAGCAGTAGCTGTTCAAATTCTCAGTCAACTGCGAAGAAACACTGCAGACGTGGCAACAGATCCATATCAAAAATCTTGACAGAGAGTGGGGGGGGGACTTGAAGTCAGAGCTCAACATGAGATCAGAGATAACAACTCTAACATGCCCATCTATGACAGTTTTCATTCAGAAATCACTTGTATCTATGTGAAACATGTACAAATGGTTAAAAGGGGCAAAATCTGGAAACCTGTAAAGCAGAAAGAAGTCTGACAATGCATCTTATACATGACAGGATTCATTTTGAGAACAGCCAACACATATAGCTTGCTAACTGCTTTTGGCCAGGATGGTGGTGGGAGCATAATGGATCAGGAAGCCATTTTGTGGGATGCCTTAGTAGCTGTACAGAAGTCAATACAGAGCCTCTTTGCCTGGCCAAGGGCATCTTACAGCACCTACATCATCCTGAATATGCCAAGATGACCTCAACACCAAGCACACAGTTCAGAATGGAAAAGGGCAACTTGAAGATCAACCCAACAGTCAGTCAGTTAGTCCGCAAACCACACACAGCGTTATGGAAAGCTACAACCCTGGCTGCAGTAGACACCAGAAAGGATTTAGCTGGCTGCACAAAAATATCTTACACTTATTTTGTTCTCATCTTAAACGACTTTTCCACACCATTGCACAAAAATGTTGTTTTTTTATTTTTATTTTTTTAAGTTATCAGCTGCTTTAGAAGGGCTTACAAAACCTCCTTGTTTAAAGACTGGAGGTTGTCACAGCAAGGAACTGCACCATTCTGGTTTACTAAGACTTGCCTTTCCTTAACAGACATTCACAAAGTTTCTGATATTATCATCACCATCATCATCATCAATAATAATAGCACCCTCCCCCAAGTCTACACTCCAAAGGTTTGGTGTCCACTCATACGCCAATTTTTAATTGAGTGAAGGGTAACATCTTTATGTTCATTTTATCAGCTACTAAAAATATTTATCAACGCCCTTCGCGTTTCTCACACCAGCTTCTCTTCTTCCCGCCACATTGCCACCAACTGGACTAACGTACTTGTTTTATAAACGGGTATAAAAGCAGTTATCGGCGCGCGACAGCGATGGGGCAGTCAATTGGATGCCTAAGACGTTTGGAGGCGCGCGGACGGAACGTCGTCTCCGTGGTAACAGCGGAACCTCGCGTGGAACCCAGTCTGCGTTCGTCAACTTCTCTCTCGCCCCTGGAAGTGTGCTACAACACACACACACACACACACACACACGTGTCATTTCCCCTTCTGAAGGAAGTGAAGTCTTTAACCTTGCAGGAACATTTCACAGACAGGTTAATATTAGGAACCGTATGCGTGAACTCAAGAAAGGGGTTTGCAACTTCGGATGTGCCCGGTGTGCTCGAGGTCACTGCCCCCCACAGCCGAAAAGGATGATCAGCCATTTCATACTCATTCATAATAATCACACGACACCCCGGCCTCTCACCGCTGCACCTGTCAAACTGAACCATCCTTAACCTTTCAACCGTCACCATGGCAGCAACCCCCGACGGTGCTCCACCTGTCTCACGTTGCGTGGGGGAGGATCACGGAGACCCAGCGAGTGTGAAGCCCCGTCAAAGGCGTCATTGTGTGCGGCCGCGACGTCGTGAACCCGCAAGAGCCCGCACGCGGATTACACATTAACTGAGAGGGAGCGCGCGGAGAGGCGCGCGGAGAGACGCGCAAAGAACAGGAGTCTCGCGATCGCGGACTCAGGTTCAGCCCCGACGGGGGTCGGCGGCTCCACTCACCACGGGTCGAACTCGTGGATGATGCTCTCGAAGCGAATAACGGCGAAGAGTCTGGAGCTGAAGCCTGCCAACCAGGCCAGGAAGAGGATGGTGAAGGACAGCAGGGACTGCCACCCGGCCGGCTGCGTCAGCCCTCCGGACAGGCCCCCTCTGGCGCCCCCTCCAACCGCAACGCACGAGCGGCTGCTGGCGACCACGGAACCCGATCCCGAGCCCGAGGCCGCCGCGTTCGGGGCAGCCTTGTGCTTGCCGTCAGTGGCCGTGTGCTGCTCCGCCATGTTCTGCGCGCTCTGCGGTGCGCTCGGGTAGGAAAACTAGTCCTGCCCTCCCCTCCTCCCCCGGTCTCACTCCTCACACTCCCGCTCGGCCTCCGTCAGCTCGCGACGCCACTCCGCTTCCAGCCGCCCTCCGTCTGAATTCGCCGGTTCAGTATTTAGTTGCCGCAGGGGCGCGGAAAGAGCGACATAACCCC
Organism: Arapaima gigas; assembly: GCA_900497675.1. Classification (NCBI taxonomy): domain Eukaryota; kingdom Metazoa; phylum Chordata; class Actinopteri; order Osteoglossiformes; family Osteoglossidae; genus Arapaima; species Arapaima gigas. Next base: position 801,788 of record UFQX01000134.1, read on the forward strand.
CGGCACAAGCCGAGATATCGCCACAGTTCGCCTGACTGCCTGCGATGGGCGACGGAAAAGGGCCAGTGGGCGGAGCAACGGGACATTCCGCGAGCCTCTCACAGTGCGACAGGTAGAGCCAGGCGGAGCTAGTGGTTGGCCGATGACAGCCAATTATAAAGAGGCGAGGCCATGACAGTCATAATAGTCCACCAATGGTATAGCGCAAACTGGGGGTGACGTCACTGAAAACCGCCGCGTTCTCTTGTCACCGTCAAATGCATTAGACGTAATCCGTTTTACTGTTTGAACGGAAAACGTCGAGTCACATGAGCCAATTAAATCAATGGGAACGAAACATTGAAAGTGTCTAAAGAAAGAAAAAGAAAAAGAAAAGTGAGCATGAGAGCTGTTGCAGTGAAATGAGTTTTAAGGGAACTAGTTAATTTAAAAGCAGTCTACTTCAAAAGTAGTTTATATGCAAACGCATCCTCCATCCACTGTTAGGGCACCCATAGGTTATACATCAATGTTGTGAATGTTATAAGCTGGAGATGAAAAAAGCTAGTAGAAAATGCATTAGTGTTTCGTTATTAACTGTAGGCCTCACCTTGTGTCATATTTTACTGTGGGACACTGAAAGAGATTAAAGCCTAATTACCCCCAAAATTTAAGTCAAACATTATATTTAAAAAACTAGGACAGTTGTGAGTCACTAGCTAAACATATACACTAAAAATTATTAAAGATCTCAGACTTTGGATGACACCGATATGTGAGCTCTAGACTAACTAGTCTAACTGAAGCTGTAGTGCATTACCATGACATCCATAATAAATGGAAATTACATCAGAAAGAAGTTGCTTGGGTCAGAATTATTTGTTTATTTTTTATAGTAAAGTGAGATTCTTATGAACATGATGAAAAAGTATGAACTATCATCCAACAGTATGCTTTCTGTAACACAGCATAATTGCGGTGTTTTAAAACAATGTTTGAAAGAGTGTTTTTAAACACAACGCAAATGTACTCTTGCATGTCGAGGGAGTCGATTACCATTATCTCTTTCCAAACCTAGGTCGGTGTGTTAGAGAAATTCTCAAAACAACAACTTGTTTGCGTGCTTGCCAAAAACCTGCCAAGAAGGTTTTTAATTAGTCATTGCTTATTACCCAGCATAAGGTAGGATATTGTATGAGCCTCAAAGGTATGTGAAAAACATTGTTTACAGTTAAAATCACTTTATTTTATTGAACTAAGAATGAAACTTAATCCCCAAATGAAGAACATTCTAAAACTCGTGTTCATCATGTTTTTTAAAGCCTGCCAAGGAGTGATTTCTAAAGAAGGTAAAATAGACTTGCAAACACACTGTGTTTTTTCATAAACGGATCTATAGCTACGTAAAGGACAGCTGTACAAATGTTTAGACGTTTATGGCATATATCTCACAACAGGTTTAACCGGTCTGTTGCTGTTCTCTCTCAAAAGGGAAGAAATAACAACCTTCTGGGAGATGCACTTCCTCTGTGCCTGGTTTGGACCAAAACCCTTAAAAATCTTTATTTAACGTTTATAATACCTCCCACCAGTCTTATGGCTGTTTTGACTTTAATAGAAATTTGCTTCATACAACTGCGCTTACTTGTTGTCATGGACAAAATGTCATTATCTTCACTCCCCTCTGCTGATCAAAAATTCTTATTTTAATCAAACATTTGTATTTCCCTCATCAGAGAGAATAGAGGCATAATCAGTGTACTTTGGAAGTAAAAAGAAGCTTGGAATAAAAGAGCAAGTCATTCATGGTAAATGAGTGAAGAGCTGATTAGATGAGGATGATGAGGGCATTGATGGATTTGGAAGGGTAGGCAGTATCACAAATTAAAGCAAAAGAAAATGGGGGAAGCGGTTGTGGATGCCAGGGCAGATTTGCTCCTGTTATGCCCTTATCTTATTTCACTGCAAAATATGCAGCACATAAAATTTATTACTGAGCTTTGACTTCCTGTTCTTGCATAACAGTAAATACTTTTGGAGTTGTTTCAATCAGAAATTGAATGAAAGGTCAAGATTCTGTGTCATCTAGGAGCAACGTCTCGATGTTTACATTCTATATCTCTGTGTCGTTTTTTTTTTTTCCCCCCACCAGTGTAAGTCTTCCAAACCTTTGCTGGACAAAATATGCTTTATAGCTTGTGGAACCTTTCACAATCTAGGAGAACGTTTTCAGATGCCCAGCCGATGCTCCGAGAGGAAAGAAAGAATGGAGGAGAATGTTCTGCTCACTCTGACCTTGTCCATATGTGTTCAGCATCCTACTTTCCTACTGTTCAGCTGTGTAGAAACTATCCTGCTTAACTTTTACTTCATGGACAAGCCTGATAAAGTACATATGCATTCCATTAGGAGACAAATGGGGGGGATGTATTCACTGGCATGCCTATCTGTTTTTTGAGGGTAGCAGAAATACAGGGATTATGAAATTTGAGGACATAGCATCCCTGGACTGGGTTATCAACCATGGAAAAAAACTCTACAAAATGCTTACATTAATTAAGGATTTAAACATGGATTCACACAATGCTCTAAGAGGAATGCAACTTTCCATCTCATAATTCTTTTATCCAAAGCAATTAACATAGTTTTAAATACAAATGTTCTTGTCCTTAACCTTCGAGTTAAAGGTTTCTAGCAAATGTCTTAAAAACAGTAATGTTTGCAACTAAAACAGTTCTAAACGAGTTACATATGTTTGGCTTCCTGTTCTTTTATCACTCTGCTCATTAAGAGCGCACACACACACACACACACACACACACACACACACACACACTGTTTACAGAACCAAGCTTCAAAAACATTAATTGAAAACTCATTCCTTTAGGGTGTAAAGCCACTTCCTTCCTCACATTTCACAAAGGTGTCCATATTTAGAAATATAATTCCATTTTATATTAATACCATTAAACAAATATTCCTAAGCTTTCATTTATTTATGCCCTATTGTAATGACTTTTTGCTTAGCTCATGACTTTTCAAGGGAGTATTATGCTTTATGCGACTGGATGAGTAAGGGAGTATGTGCTTTTAATTAACACGAAATGTGTAGATTTTAAGGCAAAAGTAAATATTATACTAGTGGGGCTTTTTCTGTAAAATTTGCTGATGCTGAGCTTTCCAATTAATGCTCTTTTTCTTCCAACTTGTTTGTAAAAGAATGAGAGAACTACTTTAAGAAATATGATTTCAGCAACACCATTTCTGAAGAGGAATTGAAAATGTTGAATGATACAAATCCGTTGCATATTGTTTTCCACTGTATCCTTCTGTTTTTAGACAAAAATTCTGTTTCTGTTATTTATTCACATTTTCCTCTTCACTTATGCAAAACAGCTAAAAGGCCTGTTTCAGGTATTCAAAACGTTTTTTAAGTACCTGATATGTTTTCAGAGATAGAAAAATGTAAATGCATAAGCAACCAGTAAAGAATTTATATGAATCACTAAACTATAATGGCAACATTTATGCGATTTCCCTTTCCCAGGTATTTTAAACCTAAACCATAGAACCTCTCACAGTCTTTTTTTTTTTTTTGCAACAAATGTCTAACTTATAAACATTACCTATAGTGAATAGTGTGCAGACACAACAAACCACTAGTTCAGACCCCAGGAGGGGAGCTGCAGTAGTGTTCTTGAGACTGTTATATCAAACCTGAATTGCAAAGTAAATTTTTGAATTTGAAGTATCTGTGACAAGCACACAGCAGGGACACACCCACCTGCTGGCTCCAGGCAGGCGTACCTGAGATCGCACTCAGCAGTGACACACAGGTGTAAAGAGTCCTCTCATTAGTGATGATAGAGAGATAGATGTCTGAGGGCTGAATTTGAGAGGAATGGCAGTGGGCCCACGTGCCTCACAGCGCACTGTTGGCTGCCTGAACAGTTGCTAGCTTTTGTCCCCAGAAGGCTGTTTTTGTATCTTAATCTATGTTTTGTGTTGCTCGGCAAGCACTTAATCAAGATTACCAGTGTGGCTTTGCCTGCTTTTAACATCTATTGCAATTTTACCCCTTTAAATTTCTGAAGTGGCTGGCTGACAAATTTGGAATGAGCATTTTGCTCAGTGGTTTTTAACAGGGGCACTATTGGGCCTCTATAACTATTTCTGTAGACTCTGTGATGCTGAGCCTTTTTATGTTTTGCGTGTGTTGTGGAATTTTTCAGCTCCTACTGTAAGTTGATGAATAAAAGTGTTTAAATTTTATTCAGGTTTTCTGGCTAATTATTCCTGGAGTATATGTATAACCTAGTGGGAATATGCATTACAGTGACTGTAAGTGTGACGACTCTTTCAGGGTTTGTCCTTGCCAGGGAACAGCTGTGGCAGGTCATCAAAGGAGGTGCGTGCCATGTGGATGAACCAACCATCCATCCATCCATCTATCCATCAGCCTATCTACATTCCTTGTTTATTCTATGTCAAACACATTCAAAAATTCAGACCGACAATCGTCGATGTGTTGGAGGTGCCTGTGGGAGTTGCACCTGTTGTGGGCCCCAGCCAGCGATGGACGGTTACGGCACTAAGGACTCTTTGAATTATGTATGTTTTCCTAAGAAGCGACTGTAATCCTGCACAGATGGCTGAGGCACTGCAAAATTGCCATTCCAGGTTTTAACTTGGGGAGAGTGATTCATAAAGACCAGGCTCCCCAGAAGGGGTTGAAAGCTGGAGTAGTCACCTGTGTATATTTTAAAAATTGCTACAGAGAGAAAGGTAATCATTTAGCGAATAAGGCCATTGCAGGGAGTGAACACTTTTGTGTTGAGAGAAAAATGAATCAAGGGAAAACGGGTTCAATTGAGTCACATCTGCATTTGCATTAGTTTAAAAGAGCACAAAGATTTTACTCCCTGCAGGTATCTCTTTGTGTCTGTTAACTCATCTTCAAGTTTTTAAGCATGCTGATATATTTTAGGGGGGCATATTAAACATTCAGACAATACTAGTCTTGCTCAAGGACTTTGGCAATATCTTTTAAAAATTGGTAACCTCTTGTGCGCTCATGTTTCCCCTCCAATGGATTCCACATATATACCCATCACACCTCTGTTCAATGGTGGGGTGTTCATAACTGGTGGCTGTAGACCAAATTCAAGGTGTTGGTTGCAAGACAGCGCAAAGCTTGGGATCTCAATCATTCTGCCACCATGTGGCTCCTCTCCACATCTACAGTCTGTGTTCTGACTCTGCAGAACTCCACCCTGCATCCATCCACCTCTGTCACTGTGCTTGGGTGATCTTCCAACACTTGCCCTAACGTACCCTGCTCCACAGCAGAACCAAGACTCATATTTCTTCCGCTGTACATAGGTCCCCAAAACTTGCATGTTTCTATGAAGTAAACAAAAGGATTGCAACTGTAAACGTAAGAGGGTAAACCTACAGTGGTCCGATCTGGCAGCAGCTGAAAAAAATGTCCGTGACTGTATTGTGGAGACAAACTCACACACAAACACATTAGCGTTTCCACAGGACTTGCTGAAGAGTTCCTTTTCACAGAAAATAAACCAGGCAGCTGTCAAAGAGAACTGCACACGTATAAGGGTGGAACATAAAGGAAGACTCCTATACAGAGTACGGTTCTCCTTCCTTCCTCCCCTTCCATTCCTTCAGCACTGACCTGCTTCTGACAGAAAGGTTGAACCCACTTGGCCTCTATAAGTGGTGGCATTGCAGTGCAGATGTAGACTAGATTATACTGATTTTACCACAGAGCAGAAGACACAGCGGCTGCTGTTATCCGTAATGCATGGCTACAATCCAGACATAATCGCAACACTAAAAAAGGTATTCCAGCCTTGAAATCGTGGAATTGTCTGGCTGTATGATGGAAATTTCTGAGACTCTACCATTTAAATGGCCTCTTCTTTTGTATGAAACTTTGAAATTGAATGCGGCAGTCTTTTTTTTTTTTTGCATGTAAAATGGTCAAATTTGGGTCTGTGCTCCTAGAAAGCATGTGGATTAAAAGGATGTCTGGCCTCAGTTGTTTCCAAAAAAAATACACATAAATTCTTAAAACATAAGACAATGAATGATATAGATATGCATTATAATTCTGATTATGTGTGTATGGTGTGTAACTGAGCAGTTTTAAATACGAAACCCTGAAGGTTTCAGGCTTCATCTCGAACCGCTGCACCAGCAATAGCTGCAAAGACAGCATCTCTAAAACCTCAGTAGGCCTGGTGGGATATTTTACTCACCAACATACACATACGTGGGCAAAATGGGAGCCCAAAATGCACCCTTGTGCCCATTTTTTCCAAAGACAGAACACGACCACTTGATGTGGAATGAGAGATGGTTGGCTGAGTGCCCATATGCATATAAACCGGCTGCCCTGATCCAATCCTGCTGTTACCTGTGAATAATATAGTACTGTAAAGCACACGATGGGTGTATTAGAATTTGCTATTTCAAATTCTATTCCGGTCACTGCTGTTGTCAGTTTGGTTAAAGTACTCACCTTGAATTAATCCAGTAAAAATATCCTGCTGTATAAGCAGGGAACATTTTTAAGTTGCTATATAATGAAACAATTCTTTTTAACAATATAATAATCCTAATTGCCTACAATTTCCTGTGTGCATTAAGATTTAGAGACCTGCACTTGGAAAAAAAGGGACGCCTATTGAAAGAACCCTTGAGCTGGAAACTTGACCTGAATTTCTTTAGCAGTGATTCAGCAGCGCAGATAGTGAAATGTTATGGTACATAATCTCCTCCTAGCAGAGATTCCAGTGATTCCAGGGTAGACCCCAGTCTGCCGCAACCCTGACCAGGAAAAGTAGTCAATGACAAGTCAGTGAATGAATGCTTTATATGCTGCTTTGGATAAGTGTTCAGCAGTAATAAAAATGTAATACACAGATAAATTTCCGTAGTCGTCTGTTCCCCGTATTTGTCTTTGGTTTAGAAAGGATGTTCCTTGTATACTGGGTCCTCCACTGACAAACGCAGTTGGGGATCAGGAGGCCTAACTAATTGTGTCTGTAAATACAGCCACTACATGAGACTCAATAAAAACTAGAAAATACATACATCCCCTAGGCTAGGTGCTATAAAAAAAAACCTCAAATACAACCACAGTGAAGTAAAAATGAGCTGTAAGACATTTTCCATCCACAGCTCCTACAAAAGGTGACTGTTGCAGAGCCTATCCTGGAAACAAAGGGGATTAGACAGGATACATCATAAATGGGAGAACAGCTCACTGCTGGACTTTTGTTAACTTGAAACAGGAAAAAAAAATAAAACGAAACAACTGAAAATAAAATCTGCGCAAACCTTTATTCAGTGCCGTTCATTGACTGAATCTTCCCATAAACTAACGGAACGTTCATAATCTTATTATTGACTAATGCTCACAAATACCAGACATCAGCTGTAAACACTGCAGAAGTGAGACGAATTACTCTGATCCCATATTACACGTTATATATTGCAAGCTTTTTATCGCCAACCAAAAGTGGGACGTGGAAATACAGACGACATTTGCAAGAAACAAATTTTTGAACCTCAAGCAAAACAAAACAAAGATGGTGACTTGAGGCTTCATACTATGAAGACCTGTGTATTATATGAAAGCACCAGTCTGCCTCGCTTTCTTTCTGCAGCCATTGAGAAGCATGTTGCCGATAAGGTCAGTCCAGTGGAATTATATGCAAAGATGCAGACAAAAAACACTGCAGTGACATTTCTGAACTTGACTTATAAAAGAGAAGGGAGAAAAAATGCCGAATGCACCTGTGTTTATTGAAGCTCATCCATTTTGTGGCTGAGTGAGTGGGTGGCTGGTGTCCCCTGGTAACATTGTCACTTGGCAGTTTTGGGCCTCACAGACGTGTCCACATGTTCCTGCGGGAATTAAAACCAACACGCTAACAGTCGGAACACACCATACGAGGTACAGCCGCATTTCAGTGAGGTGTCCTGTGTGTCACATCTGTGCACCTTGGTATAGACAACCTGGACACACATACATCTCATGCACATTCACATTATGCTTAATCTACAGGCTTTCCACAATTATGTTAAGCTGCCAAGGTGTGTTCAGTTGAGCAGTCACCCTCACTGAAGGGTGCTTTCGAACGGCTCAGGTACATAAACAAGCCAATCCGAGGGAAACTTGATCACTTTTTTGCTTGAATGATCAGAGCGGTTCCTGCAGAGTGTGGTCTTATTCCCCTTTGTTTGAAGTACAGAGTTATAACCACATTAAGTGCATGTTGAAGAAAACACTGCGCGGCCAGTTTTGGGGTGGAGGTGGCCGCATAGGTGAGACAAAGGTACAAAACAGGGCATTTATGGACCAAAAGGAGTTTTTTGAATAACCAACCAAATAAAAATGGGGAATGTGGAATCTTAAGTTTGACACACACCCCAGAACTGAAACAGGTACTTGACAAGCAAACAAGATGGTTCCAGGTACCTGTATCACATATCACCAACCAGGTCCATGCCAGGGGGCTTTGCTGCTCACTTTGAAAAGTCCATAGGTGTTGCCACCCACCAGCTCACAGCTGTCTTCATACTACGGGTGTGAATGGATGTGCATGTGTTTGTGTGTCAAGGGGTTTTTGTCTTCAACTCTCACTTTTTGGGCATGTGTGAAGGGCCTCTTGCTGAGATGGGCTCCAGGGCATTGACCAAAATGTGAACAGTAGCACTGGGTTACTCAGGTATCAGCTGTACAGCCTGCAGTGGTCGGGGTTTTGAGGGACTGTGTTAAGGCTCTGGTTTAGTGTGTGAGGGATTGGGAAAAGGAATGGTCACCCGGTACAGATTGGCCAGTCTGCGACTTTTTCCTCTCTCAGACACGGTCTCGGGCTTCTCCAGCAAACCGGAAGCGTGCCAAATAGTACAATATAAGACAGTTGATACAAAACAATTCTTTCTTATATACTGCTCCATCTTGCAAACAAAGTCAAAGCAAATGCAAACTGTATTGTTCCTTCAAACAAACATGCAAGTTTTTAGGCTCTATGTACAGTGTAAGAAATATGAGTCTTGGAAGATCATCCAAGCACAGTGACAGAGGTGTGGATGGAGGAGGGTGGCCTTCTGCAGAGTCAGAACGTGATCTATAGAGATGGAGAGGAGCCACGTGGTCACCATGTGTACACTGACAAGGTCTGAGGTCCCAAATAAAACAAATGGCAAACCATCATATACAAGTGCCAGTGACATTACATATGAGAACTAAAAGCAGGTAAAATAACAAGGACCAAAAGCAGAATTAAGGGCATGAGTAACAGTGAGTGATACCAGGGTTAGAACTGTGGCCTTTGCACTCAAAGGACCCAGGTTCAAATCCTATCTCCGGCTGTAGTACCCTTGTTTGTGCACTTATGCTGAACTGATGCAGTAAACATGACCGAGGTGGATGAACGAGTAAACTGGTGTGATTTGCTCTGGAAAAAGTACCATAAATGTAAAATAAGTTCAGCTCTCTGCAGTGGAGGTTAATGAGTGACAGGCAGTCGGAGGAGAACCTGTGATGCACAGATGATGCCTGCAAGGACAGACTCTTATTCCAAATGTTTAGTCAAGGTCTTGCATTTTGTTTAGCTGTGCTGAACATATTCTACGATTCTGTTCAATAGAAATGAAATATACGAGTATAAAAGATGTACTTTTTTAATTTTTTCTAATTTTATTGATTTTGAAACATTTCATTAAAAACTTTAAAGGTGCATCTGGGCTTATGATCTTAAGAGGTGCAGTTTTTAGTGTTTGTTCTGGGTCTCCAGTTCCAGTTTTCTTCTAGCAAACCGAAACATAAACATACTGCTTAGAAGTTTTTTTCAGTCATCTTCGCACCATAGCATTGTCATTTCAGATCATACTTCGGTCACCATGGTGATACTTAGATATTCTGTCTGTTGCAACCTGGGATTCCTCTCTTCCTCAACATTTGTAGTCATATTTGACCTATCTGAACACCTGTCTAGTTTTGCCCTTTTTATCTGTCATTTACCTTTTAATATTATTAATGTATTTATATTTTTCTGTTTTAGTTAACTATTAGTGTATTTCTGTTTGGGGTGGTTCACAGGATTGGGGACTGTTTTGGATGAAATGGGGTTATACAGATTTTCCTTTGTATTGGTCAGTTGGTTTTGTCCCTTGTAAAAGCTTAACATGAAATTTAAAAGATTCTGACTGGTGTTTCAATTAATGGAGTCTTGAACTTTTTTATTGTAAAGAGAGTTCAGGCATTTGTAGAGTTTTCATGGTTTCCTTGGCCCCTATTTTCCATTTGTGCTGCTCTCCACCCGCTAGATGACAGTATATCAGTACCATTTTGAACCAATATCTGCTATGGTTCATCGGTGGGTAACTGTACTTGAGGTGACCAAACATTGTAATTGTCAGATAGTACACTGCAAAACAGCTAGTCAAACTGTTAAAAAAATGACTATTTCAATACTAGCTGAGTTACCTGGAGTTGCCCAGCTCAGAAAGTGAAAGGTAATGTGGAAAGGTAAAAAAAAAAAAAATAAAATGTATACCACAAGACTTTATTACCTTTAAAGTGGTTGTACTTAGGGTAACACAGTGGCTCACTGAGTAGCGTTGCTGCCTCATAGCACCTGGGCTGGTTGAGCTTGACCTTGGATCTGGCTCAGTGTGTGCAGAGCTTGCATATTCTTCTCACTCATGTGGATTTCCTCTGGGTGCTCTGGTTTCATCCCACTGCCCAAAGACATGCGTTTTATACATGAGGTACACATCTGTACTGCGCATCAGCTCCTCTAAGAAGGGTGAACATGTGGATGCTGCAGAAAACCATAACAACATGCAGACAATAATAGCAAATTATATATCACCGGACTGTATTACCTTTGGACTCGTAGCTCTGTACACTGCTGTAGCTCAGGAGTCGAACTGCTGCAACGGTCATCTTCCTTGGCAGGAACTGCATGATGGCACACATCGCTATTGTGCTTTGCAATGTGTGTGTGAGAGAGATCGAGTCTATGCACACCTTGTTGTCCACCCTGTGTGTGTCTGTCTGAGTATGTGAGAAAGTGTGCCATTATGTAGGGCTGCACATGTGCATTTGTGTGTGTGAGGCATGCACTCACTTTAGAAGCCCGACATTACAAAGTAGCAGGGAACTGTCTGCTGTGTATGTGTGTGTGCATTCGAAAATGCGCCTGTTTCATGCTTGTGCCATTTGATCAGGGGGCTGCATGCGATGTAATTACATGTGCATTTCCAAACCTTATTTCAAAGAATGAACTAGAAACTTTTAAGGTACTTTGTGACTTTTTTGGTGTATGGTAAGCTTGACCATGCAAAAACCTCAGGTGGAGAAGTACCACTGTGCCGAATTTCAAGTGTGTGGCTTGAAAAAAAAGCTGTGCATAAAGAACAAACAGACAAACAGAATTCGAGCTTTGCAGATATAGATTCCAAGTTATTTCTTTGCATAAAACTTGTAATCAAAAATACAATTATAAATACAAATCTCAAAAGCAGATTTGTAGTCTGTTTTAAATGCTGCAGAATCTCTCAGCAGGGCATTAATATTCTTATTCAATATTCTTTTTATTGCTCATTTACTATACAAACTATTTTCTTTTGCCATTTTATGCTTTCTCTTCTTTTCATATATATTTCATTTATATGTATTTCATTTAGATATAGCAAGATGATTAGAGCACAGCTCCCTCGTTTTTCTGGTCCTATAAGGATGAACTATACTTGCCAAGCATTAAGAAATTAAAACGTGAACTCTTCTACCATTTTGCTTTTGAATTCAGTTTTGTAAATTTAGTAGTTCTCCAGATTTTCTCATCCTTAAATAACATTTTCCCATTCTGCAATCAAGCTTTTGGCATCGTAAAGAACGCACCGCGTTCCACATATGGAAATATAATCACCCTCCTTGTGGCCATTAGAAACAAACACATACGGTGAGAAGATGATTTAGGAAAATCGATTTCGTATAAATCATCTCATCAAACGAAACCGTACACGTCATCTGTTAAACAAACCTAGCCTTTCCCTTTGGATTGAAAATCCAAAATTCACAAGTGTTATGCACATTTCCATGAACTTTCCAGACTGTGGTTTTACCGCAGTGAAACAGCTGCAATAATCCATCAAAATTTTGCAGGCATATTAATATCTTGCAGCAGGCTACAGCAGCATGCATATGAAAAAGTGGTGACAGAAGAATCTGGAATAAATGCAAAACTACATTTGGACGAGTGCAAAAGTGTGGAATTAAGTAAAAGGCAGGACTGTGAGCTCAAAACCACTGGGACAGTGAGACGTCAATGAAAAGACTTCTAGAGCCTGACGGCTGTTGACAGGACTAACCAGAGGTGGCGCTACTTGGAACAACACAATTTCACCAGTCTGATGCTGAAGATGCTCCTCTGTTTACCTAGGGTGGTGTGTAGAAGGTGTGAGTCATTGTCCATGATGGATGGGAGTCCGTTTACGGTCCCTCTTTGTACTCCTTCACCTGAACGTCCGCCTGAACCGCTAGGACCGAGGCAGCTGTCCTCATTATTCAGTCTGTTGGCATCCAGCATGAACTGAATGATGATGCTATTACAGATGAAGCAGTCATGCTTAATACTGCGGAAAAAAAACATTTTACGTTTTCAAAATGATTATTTCAGTGTTTGATAAAACAAGTGCACAGAAACTCAGGGTAAAGCTGATGCTTCTCAGTAATTGCATGTTAATTTTAGTTTCAATGGTGCTAATATTGTTCACAATGCTTGTAGAAAGTTTGCTGATAAGAAGTCAGCCCAGCTCCATGGTCTTAAACCTTATTTTCTAAAAGCTGCTCATCCTACCATTACTGGACCGTGAAGCTACATTTAAGTATACTGCAGGAAACTGTAAAATCCTGGAAGTTTGGGAGGCAGCGAAATTGTTATCCACTGCAAAAGTACGAGGATCGATCTGATGCAGGAAAAGAAACCCTATTCTTGAAAGCTTCTGTTTTACATTAAATACTGATAAGAAAGGAATTGAGATTCTTAATGAGTTTTAATTTGGTTTTAGAAGAGGTATTTATACATTTATTTCACACAAACAACATTTTACTGGTCTGTTTTTTAGATCTGTCTGAGGAGTTTATCTCTTCACTTTCCATGGCAGAGACTGTGCCTTTATGCTGCAGAGGCTGGTCACCACTATGTTCTAAATCACTTTACTGGGTAATAGATTATTTACAGGGAGCTCTGGGTGCCTGACACTCTCTAACTGGTCTACAAAACAGTGTTCCCCAGGGCTCAGTTTTGGGCCCTGTTTTGTTAACAGCTTATGTACGTCAACTGAATCAAAGTGCAGAGATAAAAACACTATTTTGACTTTGAATACTCTGTGACATAGAATACTTTATGAACAATGTTGAAGAGTTGCAACGAAATAACAATAAAATAGAATCAGTACAGAACTAGTAAAAAGAATCTTCAAGAATTAGAAGAATAAAAGAATCGTTTTTTATTTTATCTCGAGGAACATTTGAAAATGTGTGTTTACTGCTGAATAAAGCAAACTAGTATTTTTCACAAGGTCAGGAAAGGTGGAATATGATCAAACTGTTTCTGTAAAAAGCATACAGACTAAAGAAGAGCTGAAATAGAAATGGTCAATTTTTTTGATCGATAACAGCTTGTCCTTTATGGAACACATGCAGAGCTTTATAAATATTTTTCCTCAAGCTACCTGCATTTCTGTAATTGATTATGAAGGTGTTTTGTACGTGCACACCCCCGCATCTTGTCAACAGTTTTTCTACATACTGTTATCTTATCCCAGAAAACTGAATTATCATCCTTGACAGCTTATGTATTGAGCTATCGATCCCTGTTTAGTTATAAGGCCATTTTAGAAGACTTACCTCATGAAAACAATTTTTTGAGGGGAAAAACCTTTACCTAATATGCTTCCCTGTTTCTTGACCAGCAGCCTCTGGCTAAATGGAAAATGAGGAGCAACGTAAGAGGCAGATGATCTAAGACTGTAGAGAGAACACTGGAAATATTTAACTTTGTCTGTGATGGTGGCTTTTAGAGAGTTTTTTGGAAATGTAGGCATTATCAGTCCCCCTGTGTTTTTTATTATGCTTCTTGTCTAGTTTTCAACCCCTGCAATGAAATGGCCTTCTATCTAAGGTGTAGCTTCATAGGCTTTCACCAAAGGTTTCTGGGATAGGCTCTGCACCCCTGCCACCCTGACCAGGGTGAAGTGGTTAAGAATAATGGATGACCGGTTGGATAGTTTTCAGCCATTGCTGGTCTCAACCTGTGTCCAGCTCATATGGCCACGTCCACCCAACACAGGGTCATCACTGTGTAATAAGCCTGTTAAGTCAGTGACCTTCTAGTAAAAAAAAAAACAGTTTATTGTTTTGCTTTTGTTTTGCATTTGTGCTCTGTCACCCACTGTATAATTCATTGCGAGATATAATCTGCTAAGGATGCCCTTGTAAAAGATTGTAAGTCGCAAAATGTTTTTTTTTCCCTAGTACAAATGTGTTTAAATATAACAAAGTTAATGCCTTGAGATGTGCAACCTTTACCCTTTTAGCACCATGTCTGGCGACATTAAGCCTTTTTCACCCTTTCACCTGGAATGACTGCCTTGCTGACATTTGTGTCGAGGGTGCCATCAAGTGGTCCTCACGTCAAAAACAGTGGGGCGACACAAAGCAGGACTTGTCTTGTTCGAACATCTTCAAGAAGAAAGACGGGGAACATTCTTAACACCGCGTGGGAGTTGTTTGTTGTCCGTCATAAAGTCGCATTTATGAAGACAGGTACTCCACAGTCTTGTAAAGGTCACTGACTTGAGTGTACGAGCTACAAGAATTCTGTTTTACAGTTCTTTATGTTTACAGGGATTGAATTTGGATTTCACACAGCTCCGGGAGACATTTCCATTTGCTTTTACTCATTTAGCGGATGCTTTTCTCTAACTCAACACTAAGATTAACTTGTATTTAGCTGAAGCTCTTTATCTGAGGTGACTTATGCTATTAGATACACAACATTAAAATCCTTACAGTCATTCACACATAAATAAATCACTGTAAAGTGCACACATATACAGAGCGGACAATTCAGAGAAGCCAGCATACTTTTATCACAAACTCAAGAAAATGGAACTGGTTTTATTGATGGTGTCTTAGTAGTATAAATATAGTATAAGTATAGTATAATCTACCTAAAGTATTTGGTGCCAAGGACAGATTCTTTCTCCCCCACCCCAATACAGGGTGCGCCAAAACAATTTACAGTAATAACCACATGCACCACCTAATCTAGTGGGCTAAAAAGAATCGCGGTCTGAATAAAGTTGGTTAGATTTTCTGTCACTGTATTCCTTGTATTTTTATATTTATATTCATAGCCTCACGTGCACACATGGATAAAGACACACCCTCAAACACAGCCACACAGACAGGAGGAAAAGACTCCTGGGGGCACCAGAAGCACGTCTGCTCCTTCAGTCTCTGTTAGCTGTGTGAACCAGACACACACACCACTCGGACCTTACCTGCCAGTAACCCCATCTGAGAGTCGCCTCTGCGGTGGCTACACACCCAGTATAACTTTATATTTAGAACGCAGTGGCCGAATGGTGGACCCCTCCTGTCGTCCCTTGACACGTAGTGTTATGCTTTAGCAATTGTGATAGGTTGTTGTATGTACGTATTTGTAATGTTTGCCCACCCCCAGTATGGCTTACTTTGCATTATCTGTCCTCTGTGCGTTTTTATGTGTTTTGGGGGAGAACCAATGGTGATGCAGTTTGTGGTACACGATTAAAAGATCATTTGTGGTGAAATCCTGGTTCCCTGAGTCATCTGTTGTCACGATATATATTTCAGTTGGTTGGAAATTTATACCGATATTTAATCTTTTCTGATAGCACCCTTCAAGGTCGACAGGAGGGGTTGTAATCCACCCGGGGCTCGGGGGACAGGCCTCTGTAAAAAGTCTGGATAATTATTGTATTTCTTTTCAACTGTGTTAGTCATCTTTACAGGGGCATGACAACTTATCATGTTTTCAAGAACACACGGAGGCGTAGAATGTGGTGAACTCAAGTGCAGAATTTATTTACAGTGTAGTTAGTCATTCGTGGACGTGTGACAGTGAGGAGACTTGAATATGAATACAAACTGGTCCACAGCCAGAACTGGAATACAGGGGGTGAGGTAGGCAGCACCCTGGGAGGCGCACCAGTTCACTGCAGGTCAATCAGTCAGTCACTCCCTCCATCCTTCTCTCCCTCCCTCCATCCTTCCCTCCTTCTCTCCCTCCGTCTCTCACTCCCTCCCTCCTTCCCCCATTGTCTCTCTCCCTCCTTCCCTCCCTTCCTCAATCTCTCCCTCCCTCCCTCAGACTCCCTCCCTCCATCCTTCCCGCCTTCTCTCCCTCCCTCTCTCACTCCCTCCCTCCTTCCCCCATTGTCTCTCTCCCTCCTTCCCTCCCTTCCTCAATCTCTCACTCCCTCCCCCCTTCTCTCCGTCCCTCCCTCACTCAGACTCCCTCCCTCCATCCTTCCCTCTTTCTCTCCCTCCCTCATTTACTCATTCTGTCCCTCCCTCCCTCCTTCTCTCACTCTCTCCCTCCCTCCCCCCATTCTCTCACTCCCTCCCTCCCTCACTCATTCACTCACCTAGCCACCCACTTGCTCACTCAACCCATTCACTTTCTCACTCATTCACTCACTTACTTACCCTCCCAACCACCCACCCACTCACCCACTCACTCACAATACTGGCAATTGTGTGTAGTCTTGCATAGTTAAAAACTGTACAATAGAAGAACCTTCATGATAAGACCTATATATACTGTATCGATGGCAAAACGATTCCTCAAGGCTGTAAAATCTGTATGATCGATTGAAAAGAAACTCACCTGGGCAGCGCTGCCCCTTCACCTGGCCGATGCCCTTTCCCATTCCCAGGATGCTGCCATGCATTTCTTACCTTTACTTGATGTTTCCTGGCTATAAGTCATACATCTATCAAAAAATCTTCCACAAGGCGCACACCAAATCCAAAACATGACACCTGAGATCACATGCTAGCCATTGTTAGGCAGCACTCGAACAAGCTTGGTGCATCACGATAAGATGACATCAGAGTAGAAGCGTGACAACCCCACAGGAGGGGATGGTGGAGGTTTCTCATATTCAGTAATGCGTGAGATCAAGATTTGGCTCCTATTACAGTGCAAAACACCCAAATCCCCATAAGACATGTCATGCTGTCAGCTATGGCTATAAGCTTTTGTTAAATTTAATTCGGGCAGCTACAACGGTCCCTCTAATAGTGTAAAAACTGCCGACATAATTATTTCTCCCAACCTGTCATGTCCCTCTAACTGCCTGAAATTTTTTGTAATAAGTGTGCTGGTTTTTCTCATCATTTACTATATGTGGAGCAGATAACATCAGCTTTTGTTGTCTAAACGCTTATGCTGCGTGCAGATTTTGGTGGCAGTCTGTGGAATGTTTGAGGGAACTGCAATAAGGACACGACACCAGCAGGGGACAGGCTATAACAGCGGAAGAATGGGGTAAAAAAGCCGGGAAACCCTGACATTTCTACGATTGTTCAAACTTCTCCATTTGTTTCATAAAGAAATATCAACCTAATATTACGGTCTTATATTCGACTATTTAGTTTAATTGTTACTATAGGGAGTATTGAGGAATACTGCACTCTGAATTAAGTATAATCTGTAGTAAAACATCTGAAGTGGGGTCCATAAAGACATTTCCAAAAGCTCTAAATTTAGGCATTAAGGTTTTAAGGTTCACTTTATTGTCAATCTGCACTTAGGCAGATGCATAATGGAGAATGATGTGTAAGATGTATAAGAAGGTAGTTTTTCTTTGATCACAGTGCACAGTATTAAGAGATCACCTAACTGCAGATAAAGATAAAACAGACAAAGTACTATATATATAAAAATATTAATAAATAGTTAAGCAGACATAGGTGAATGATTGAAGAAAAGACAGATATAAACCAAAAAATAAATAGGTAAGAAGCTAAGACAAATAAAAAGATAAGACAGGGTGTTTAGACCAGACCAAATCTGTCGTGATGGTGGCAGTGAAACAGTGGGACATGATCAGTGGTGATGGTGGTGATCAGTCCCTTTACTGTGCAGATTGTGGAGATGATGAGTGTCTGCGATGATGTTGTGAACTCTCCTGACTCACCGCTTGCTGTAGCTGGTTTGGATGATGCGTAGTGAGGTCCTGGTGATGGACTGGGCGATCTTCACCTCGGTCAGAGGCAATGCAGTTTCCATGCAAAACTTTTAAACAGGAGGACAGGATGGTCTATATGGTAAACCTGTAGAAGCTAGTGAGGATGGGAGGTGGAAGTCAAGCTGTTCTGCCTTTTTCACCAGGTGGGTTGTGTTTTGGGCCCAGGAGAGGTCCTCTGTGATGTGCATTCCCAGGAACTTGATGGTGTGCATCAGTTCCTCTGCTGAAACAAAGAAGAATGAGAACGGCTTGAATCCTTCTGAACTCAATGATCATGTCCTTGGTCTTGTTGACATTGAGAGACAGATTGCTGTCCTCGCACCAGGATACAAGCTGCTTCACTTCCCCTCTGTAGGCCGACTCATCATTGTTGGAGATGAAGCCCACAACTGTGGTGTCATCAGCAAACTTGATGATGTGGTCACTACTGTACTGGCAACACGGTCCTGGGATAAGAGGGTAAAGAGTAGTTTGAACACACAGCCTTGCGGAGCACCAGAATTCAGGATGACGGTTTAGGGCGTGTTTCTGTGGATCCTCACAGCCTGCGGCCTGTTGGTCAGGAAGTCCAGGAGGTTCAGACCCAGTGAAGACACTTCACTGCAGAAATATAGATTCAGCAGCATTTTCGTCATCGTGTGGTATTGCCTGCGAAAATTTGTGCAGACATCCGCCAACGTCATTCATTTTATTCAGTTCCAGTCATTTACTATGCTGTCAGTGTCATTGTGGTGTGGACCCAACATGCTGTCCATCACAAATCTACATATATTCTTACACTGGGAGCAATTTAGGACTTTAAGTTCACCTCAAACGTACATCTTTGTACTGCAGTAGGAACCCATTTGACATGAGAAAACACAAACTCTGGTAAAGCCAGAACTCGATCGAGGTTCGGGCTCACAGCCCTGGAGGCAGCTGATGTAGGACACACCGCATGCAAAACCGCCTGTTTTATTTACTTAGAAGCTAACACAGGTCAAATGAGTCCCCTGGCTGGTTCTATATCTCGGCTGTTTTGAATGTCCCACAATTTGCATTCCATCAACTTGACGAAATGCAGTTATTCTCTCAGGGTTTTCTGTATATAAAGCAGAAGAAAAAATATGTACTGCATTTCTTCATCGAGTGGCACGAATATGGCCTGCGATGAATATGGCCAGTATGAACAAATCCTTGCACAAATAGGGTGATGTAAAAATTGTATAGAAATAAAAATGTTTTGTATATTTGCGTGCACCCAGGGCCACGTTAACCAAAATAAGTGTAGATAAAATCTAGGGGACTCAGGCTGTTTTTCTGTAGCACGACTCATGCTGATGTTATCAGATGCCATCGATGTTGTGCCTGGAACTTGCCTATAAAATTAAATCAAGCTGGTGGGGCAACAAGCGGAAGTTAACCGTAGATGCAGATGAACCTGCTTCCCACGTAGTCCAACCCCTGGCAGTTTTGGCTCTGTTTTGCACTGTGGTTAGCCATGAAGTTTTGATGGTTCGATAACCATCAAATGGGCTTCATTTGTTCAAGCTTCACAAAGTGTACAAAACACTTCTAAACGGAGGAATTCAGGGTCCTCAGTCTATCTTGGAAGCTTCGGGGGTGGTTTCAGGGGATTACGTGCTTTTACCTCTCGTGAAAAGTGAACCAAAGAGCCTAAAGGTTAACTGTTCTCTATCAACCCTGCTGAGAAAGGCGCCGAAGGTACTTCCTTTCAGAAGCTGGTGACAAACCTACTGTTTGCATCTTGAACGTTCAAAAGTAAAGGCTGGAGGAAGAGCTCCACATCCGATCTGAGAGATATTTTGTTAGAGGTAACTCAGATCATAAAAACATAACACTGTGATGTGTCTGCAGATTCTACATCTCCCCTACCTCACCTTGTCACCTCCTGAAGTTTATCCAGGTGTTTGCTGCTGCCATTTAACCTTTCTTCCTTCTAACTCAAAGTAAGGTGTCACAGCAGGATACATGGCGCTTCATTAGTTAAGCGGAAGTCAGACAAAAATGACCGCCACAAAGAGCCTAGAAACATGACTTGACCGAGCTCCAGTCCCCAAATGAAACAACCGCTTCTTCACTGCTCCATCACTTCACACTTTTATTTTATAATTTTATACACCAAACCTACACGAGATTTCTATACTTGTAGATTGCCTTGCAGGCAATTGTTTACCATACCCACTGAGCCTCTTGTGCAGTTTTGTTTCAAGCTCGAAATATAACTGTGTTTGGCCAAAAAAAAGTGAGTCGTACGAAAACGTAGATCGTTCACATACGATTTTCTTTTTTCTATTGTGTAGTAACTACACGGTGAAACACGTTTGTGACGTCGATAAATTACTAGAGCTGTCACCGTGGATCTTCATAGTTTCAAAAGTAATGTGATATTAATACTTTTGGAATGATTTTTTTGTATTCCTCCGTCATTCATTATTATCCATCTATCTGAATCAGCGCCCGAAAAAGCCAGGTGCTGTGCGGTGGCAGTGGCCCTGTTTGTTATATTCTTGAAATCATTACTATAAGAATGAGGCTGTTAAAGAGATTTCAGTGTTTAGCTATCACGCCGTTTGTAGTTTTCACCCACGACCGTGTTGCTGATACTGTCGAACAGGGTTCCGGCGTCATCTTATCACACATCTGTCTCATGCAAAGCCCCCGGTTTGTAGCTGAGTGTTTGAGTTTGGTCAGATGCTGACATTTCTTACAGCAGTTTATTTCCCGTTCTTCCCTGGCTGGACTTAAACAGTGCCATGGCTTATTTGCGGGTTAATCATTGAGCCAATCCAACCCTTCAGGTTTAACCACATACCCAGTCCAGGAACACAAAGTTAAACCTCCGCTTTGTCTCATACCTCGAAGCCAACTCTGGAATCCAGCTGGATAATACTTCTATTATGCTCCCAGTGTGTGGTATCATGTTTATGGCCCAGAACTTGAATCAAGCTGAAACGCATTGCGATCGTGCTCCTCGTATCACGTCAAGAGATCAAACAAAATAATACAAATACATTTCTAATAAATGATCTTGTGCTCAAAACGCAACACCGGAATCCAGTAGGTGGTGTAGCAGCTAGAACTAAAATCTTGCGGGTGAAGCTCACAGGTTTGAATCCGATTTCTTGCTTTGATCACGGAAGATAAACTGAATCAGTACAGGAAAAAACACCAATCTGTATAACTTGGTATATCGGTGTAGACAACATAACACTGTGAGTCACTCTGCAGCAAAGTGACAGTGTGAGATTGAGTTGTGTGATGAATGTAGCTTAAAACCACTGCTATTGTTCCTCTGTCATCTGGTCTCATGTTTAAAACTCAACACTCAAACCAAACACACCACAATTATGGTTCAAATTACCTCATGTAATTCGAAACATGCTTCATATTTTAATTCTGCTGTGGTGAAAACAGTCCTGAACCAAGAGGAAGGCAGGCCAGTCCAGCTCACCACGTACCTGGAATTGGATAAAAAAAAAAAAAAACAGCAAATCTCCAAGCCTTTGCTGTTCTTCTGGGAGCTGCACTTGTTTAGTGCTGCATGCAGGTTGTAAAAGCCCCAAATGGGCACGTGTTCTCGGCAAAGTCAGCGAAGGGGAGCCGGACATCTGGTGTGCAGCTGCTGGACCCCCCCCCTCATCCCTTGTCCCAGGGGAGCACATTCCAGCACCGCTGGGCGGCCCCCATCAAGGCCACCCTGCCTTCAGTTCTGGCCCTGTGGAACAGCTGCCAGGAATGGACAGGCCGTCCTCCACAAGCTGCTCTGGACCATGTCTGCTGGAGCCTCGCTGGGCCTGACAGGTCCTGTTTAATCTCCTGCTGAACATCTTAGCACGTAGGGGGCCGCACAGACGTTAAAGATGTGAACTTCAACCCCAAGAGGGATGCTGCTGCAGTGCTCTTAGGCAAGGAATTCAGCCTGAATTGCTTCAGTGGAACCTCCAGCTGTATAAATCGGTGAAAGTGTCACTTTGGATAAAAAGCATGAGCAAAGCCACCTAACGATAATAAAGCACCTGAGAATGTGCAACTGCGTGACTCATGGAGACCTGCTGAAAAATATGTAGCGTGACTGTGGTCTCAGGGGTCTGAATGTTATTTGGGTAGAGACCAATAAGGTGAGCAGTCCCTGGGTGGTATTTCATGTGACACACTGACTGACTACAGGGTTATGAAATCACCATTTATATTTTGGAGGTGGGAGTTTGGAGGCGTGGCCGGTGCACATGAGTCATAGGTTACATGGCATGGAATGCAGCTGGTTCCTCATATGCACTCCACAGGCTTCCTTCTGCCAGCGGGCCAGCTGTTCAAACACACATTTAGCACCCTGAAATTTCACTGTGTCTTTTAAACATGTTCATTAAAATGCAGGCTTTGTAGCTTTAACTGTCCCTTAACCAGTGTGATTAGTCTATTTTGGCGGATTAGTTTGAGCAAAATGACGACTGAAGGGCTTCAACAGCTGGTTGTCAGACAGGACTGTAGAACCAGTTTGGAATGGACTGATGTTCAGAAATGCATAGCAGGGGAAAGCTGTTAATGGGGTGGACTGGCCGTATGTCCTCCACACTGGAGTTTACAGCAACCCACTGATTCCCTGCAACTGGTCCACAACTGCCACTCGGCCCACGCGGACACTTTCCATGTGGATTGTTGAACAGTGTCTCCTGTGTGACTGCTAACTCCTCCTCCTGTGTGAATGCTTCCCCCCTCCCCGTGTGACTGCTAGCTCTTCCCCTTTGTGACTGTTGACCCCTCCCCTTCTGTAACTGCTAACCCCTCCCCCTGTGTGGTATTTTTAGTTGAGTCCAACAGAAAAACAAGAACAAACTACAGAACCCATCTGGTGTGAGGTCCGGTATGTTTGGACAGGGACCACCGAAAACTCATGATCAGACGCTCAAGAGCACCGTAGATGTGGACAGTTGGCCACATAATGGACAGCTTGTTTCTCTGGCCACTTAAGACCTTCACATCTCCAGGCTCAAATGCAGGCTTCTAACCTGTGGCTGTTCCAAACAAGGTCCATTTAAAGTTTGACAGAGGGTGCTGCGGGAGGCCATCAGATGCGTGACACGATGCATTAGCTCAACACCTGAACACGTTCTCCTGGAACAAGCTGAGTATCACCGGCTTCCCTTTCATGGTGCGTAGCCTGTGGCATGAATGAAAACATAAAGCAGGAAACAGACAGCTTTCCTGGGGGAAGTTTTTTAAAAAAGCCCCTGCAACTTCTTAAGCACTGAATCAATAAGATTAACTGCAGGTGGTAGCAGACCATTTCAAAGATGTCCCCAGGTGTGACGTTGCGTGGAATCAAACATGAAGCTCAAGAGAGTGCTTAAACAAATAAGAACAGAAATAATTCTTCAGCTCATGCTGCAACATCTGTGTAAGAGAAAGGTCTGTATGCCTCACATAGGGTTCTGCCTTTCAGTGCACATTTAATATACCTCTTTATATAGCTGACCAAAAACAAAAGGCACAAACAATGCGTATTTTTGTGATGAATACATTAAAGGGTTTAACCCATCCCTCCAGTTTCATTTTGCAAATCAGGATCAAGGTCAACCAAAGTGAGAAAAACTCAAATGAGCGCATTTTGGTTAGCTTTGCTTCATACGATTAAACTAATCCTATTACTTTTGGCTAGCGTTTAACCCCGGATGTGTGACAAAAGGAATTCATTTCCGCCGTTACAGCGGATAACTCCCATGAAGTCCCTGGCACACGCGCATACACACAGAAATACACAATCGAATAAGCAAACGAAATGGCACAAAAAAGAAAACGCGCAAGTTGTGAGGAGAAGCGGAAACGGCGGAATGAGTGTCGGGGTGGCACAGCTTTAGAAACACGGGGAAGGGCGGCGCTCAGGGGCTCTGGCCTGCTTGATGGACACGCGAGCGCTGCTTAGGAGCACGTGTATACGGTCACTATAACACGGTCGCGTCTCCTCGACACATGCTCAAAATCAGCTCGTGAAGCCCTTTAAAGAATGCATGAAACCTGCTGTCACGTGAAGCGTGTGCCTGTGAACACGCAAAAATGCGAAAGCTGCTTATAAGCGCAGACGTCCCCACGTGGAAAAATCATTTGCAACCAGGCTGAGTCACTGGGATCCCAGATAAGCCAAAATAAAGCATACCTTCTCTGTAAAGGAGCATTTCTTTTGGAAATTAAGTTCATTTTTAACACAGAAGAAGTACAAATATTTATTTAAATCCACAAGAGCTCGCTTGAGAAGCATCTGAAAGGCAAGGCAGCTTGGAGGGGTGGGACACAGTGGCACATGAAACGGCTCCGCTCAAAATGGCAGCAGATGGCGTTTTTCTCACTGAGCCAGCGGCACTAAAACCGCAAAACATGAATTACAGTCCCATTGCCTCCGTGCCACACATTCAGGTTCTATATTCGCCCGGGCTCTCCAACTGTCCTCACGAACAAGGTCGTTGATAGAGTTACCTGGACAACACACGACAACAGCAGAGACAATATGAATCAAACAGCAAATATCTGTGATTTTTCGTGCGGCTCTCTTTATAAATGCAACATCTGTGCTTGTCTATAAATAAACGCCCCAGCACTCCAGAGGCAGGCTTTGAAAAGCTGAACTTGCACCCGTTCAAATATCTCTCCACGCCACAAACGCACCGATTTTAACCCTCGGACGTTTGTACAAGGTGAATCCCTTGAGGGAAGTGTGTCGCTGTTGTAATATGGCATTTACATGAATTAAACCTTCATCATAAGTACTGTACGGGGAACCCACATCGATTCATTTACACGACACTTTTAACCAGTGCGGCTTAAAATGTTAAGCTGCTTACGCTAATTTACCCGTTTGTACAGCTGCGCAGTTTTACTGCATCAACCCATGGTGAGCAACTTGTTGAGGGCAATGACAGCAGGGGGCTGAATTCAAACCTGGCTCTTTTGAGTCCAAAGGCAGCAGCTCTGATCACTACACAGCAGAGACAGGTTGACGGTGTGATGTTCAGTTCCCATGATGCATTAGCACATTAAAAAATACAGGTACATCTGCAAGTAAACCACACACACACACACACACACACACACACAGAAGGGAGCGTAAAATAGTTTAAACAAAGTACAGTGGAAACCTGCCTGTTCACCAGCAGGGCTCCTCTGAGATCATCCTTACCTTCATCTCCTCCAGAGAGGAGCTGCATTTGTCCATCTATAACTTACATTTATAAAATGTCCCAAATGAAGGAAGCGTGACTGCAAATAGGCAATAATAAGGGCTCGATTGCCCATATTTGATTTTTTTCAAATATATAACAGACTACAAAGACAGTAACAGCCTTCATTAAAACCATCAAAAATGAATTATTTTTAAAGCTTTTTTTTTTTTAAATGGACAATTGGCATTTCCAAACACCATTTACAGCAAAGCTGTAACAACCAAACAAATCTGCAGGACTGTAAAATACTGGCAAGGCATTCTGGGTAATGGCATCCGCAAAACACGTGAACAATTTAGTGTCTCGCCGGCCCGGCACATTTCTCTTGTCCGCGCTTTGATTCATCGGCTGTCATGGCACCACGAGGCTTTCCCGCAACCGGCTGCCCGGCCATAGATCTCTTGGTGGCCCGTGGCTCAGCGCTTCACGGAACAGCGACGCTCTTTCCACAAGAGCAATGAGCTGTCAGATCCCCCCCCCCCATGTGGACGTGTTAATAAAGTGACTCAACACAATGGTGGCAAACTCTCACAGACACTCATGGGTGGGATCAATCAGCACAGCAACGTCCAACTGCCTGCCGACTGTCCTCCAGGCCACTCTGTGTCCCCTAAATGTGAACCAAGGTAAGCCTGGGGTCGGTCAATGGCGTGTAAGAGCAAGTGTGCGGCATGGTTCCGCGGTCCCTGGCTGCGGGGACGAGGGTGGGGCTGTGGTCAGCAAACACAGCCTTAGTGCAATAAGCAGAGCTGTCAGTGTGCCTAACAGGGGTCGCAGGGTGGGACGTTTGGCACCGAAGCTGAGGGTTGGAACTAAGCGTCACGTTCTTCCCGAAGCCCTCCGACAGGCGATTCACAGTGGAGATCATCCTTTTACTGCTTTTAGAAACGATTCCCTCTCGTGATCTTGATTTTAAAGAAATACACAGCACGGTATCAAGAAGTTAAATTAATAATAAAATGAAAAACAATATTAAATGAAAATAAAAACGCACCTGTCTGTATTTGTGTTTTTTGAACATATGACATCTTTATATTGTTGGGACACAGTTTTGTTTTTCGCTGTAAACAAAATTAAAATGAACATAGCTTAATGTGGTCAGGAGCCTGTCATGACATCACTGGGTGTTAGGCTAGCAAACCACACCCTGGATTAGACGCCAGTCCATTACGGGGGTCCACACACACACACACACACACACACACACACACACTTTCATGCGCACACTATGGGCAATGAGTAACTGACACATCTTCGAATTGTGGGAGGAAACCCGAGCACCTGGAAGAAAGCCACGGAGACACAGGGAGAACGTGCGAACTCCACACAGACTGAGCCGGATTGGAACCCACACCCAGGCGCCGTGAGGGAACAGCACTACTTGCTGTGCCACCATGCTGGATGCATGCAGCAAAACATAATTAAAATAATAATGAAAACTTTTTGAACACATTTTTTACAAATTTTTTTTTATTGAAAGCTTCTTCAAAGATTATTTGAAATGAAACAGAAGTTTGAAATCTAACATCCACAGAGGTACTAATCCAGCATCACAACCAAAGACATGTGAGGCATGACCATGACCGCAACTGCACTGCAGATCAGAAAATAGAACTGTTCTGTCTTTTTAAACACGTGCAAAAAACAGGACTTCATAAATATTTTCTCTCATTATAATTTAATGCCTAAGGTCCTCTTTTTCAAAGAATTTGGTAGAGAATTTTTTTTTTTTTTTGTCTTTAAAAATGTCCTTTTTTGTTACCCCAGGTTTGTTTTTTGGAGCCAGACACAAGGGGAAATTTTAGAGATTGGAGAACTCAGAATACCTTTTAAATCAATATTCGGTGTATGAATAATAGTTGGTACCCAAGGGTGATTACTTTCTGCAGGCACTAAAAGAGGAGCTCACCTCTTCTCAGTTCTGTGGCGAGTTATGTGCAGATTACCCTTATGGATCACATCAGCGTCCTTAAATGTTTAATGCTTTAATCTGAATCAGTGAGATCGAGCTCTCAAATACTGCCAAAATCTCAGCGTACATTTTAGGCTTCTACATACTTTTGCAATTCATATTTAATTCTACCGTACAGCCCTCCCCTTCAAAAAGCAATTTCACATCTTGATCGAAACAATATTCCTTTAAACTAAATGCTATGTCATCGGGGGAACCAGTGACCTGATGTCACCCGTTGGTTCTCCACCACAGGTTCTGACCACAGCGGTGCTCCCAAGAATCACCTTCCCGCCGTCTTTCTCCTCAGCGCTTCTGCTGGTCCTTGTTTTTTTTATTGTGCCAGGTCCTGGTTGCACTTCTGAGGGTGATGTAGGCCTCTGGTATACACGCAGACACCAGAAACACACACGCACACACACTCAAGTGGACGCACGCGCTCCCAGATGACTCCTCTGTTTGAGATTTTGAGATGAGACCCCCCTTTCTGGACTCAGGCCTCTTCAAATGAGGTTGCAAAGGCGGTCAGTTCCATGTTTGGCAGTGTTGTTTGAACCCTGTGTAGTTATCCCTGCAGTCCAGGCTTTCCCCTATGGAAGACCTCAGGACACGTTTGCAAGAATCAACCAAGCACCACTGTGCTGTTACTGGCTCCCGGAAATGGACGCTTTCGTCCATCTTATTCGCAGGACATGCCCAACAACGTCCTTCGCTTTCAAGAGATGGGAACAAGCGTGTTTCATAAAATCAACAACACAGGGAAAACATCCTTGGCAATTTTTGTTTAACCTGAGCATTTGCTGAGCCCACCAATGAGTTGCTACTGGCTGAATTCTGGAGCAGTGTTTCCAGAACATTCAGGGCCTCCATTTGTACTATTATGCATAATTATAAATAGGCGGAGAACCATCCATGCAAGCCAGTAAACTACACGCCTCTTAGAGAACTCTTCTTAGCATAGCTGACTGTGTTTTTCATTCCAGTTCCAGGCTAAAGTACAGGCAGTCGGCAGGTGTCCTGACCGTATGTATGTTCAGTTAAGGCTGCATTCTAAAGCAGCGAGTGTCCAACCTCTTGCACCTCCCCCTGTGTTCTGGCTCTTAAACACTGAATGCCTTGTAGCAGCGAATACATGTGAAAGTTGGGGCGCATCAGAAAGGATGAAGGCCGTTTGCCGAAGTGCTGAGTCAAACCTGGGCGGTTTTCCGCTTTGGATCGCACCGAGACCCTGGCAGACTCCCCTTCTTTCTCCGTCACGAGAAAACGGCCTAGAGAGTGGCTGCATCTCAGTTCATCCTATACGTAGCAGAAACATTAGCTCACATCTACAGAATGAAGGTCAGGAAGCTGTTTAAAGTACAACTGATGAGTTCAATCGATGTGGCCATGTTGGTAAGAATTAAGCATGTAAAACTAGGTAGTTGACGATAAGGCCTCTGTTTTGAGTGACATTTGCTGTCGACTGAACTTCGGCTACATGTTTGTCCCCGGCGTTTCGAGGTCGACCAGGGGATATTGCAAAAGGACAAATCTTCCAGTGTACTAAGACATTTTGTACACCGAGACGCATTTGAAAACGACCAAATGTTTAGTGAGTCGGCCAGGCTCGCGAACAAGGGTCAAACTGCGATGCAGCCCAGGACAACGTGAAGTTAATCTTCTGTGTATCTGCGACTGTTTCGTTTACTGTTGACCCACAGCCTGCATCCAAGATGAGGTTCTAAGACCTGTAACACCCAAGCCATTGCATTATTTAGATCCCTTGGCAAAGGATCGCGTTAAAATAACTGACTGAGAGCGACCGGAAATAAAGTTGAAATTAAACCTGTTGCATTTCCATGGCATGTGTCCCCACTGTTGACAGTGCACAACAATGAGGTAGGGGAAGGCGTTTGCTGTGTGTGGAGTGAGTCGCCTTTTGTGACTCTGCTCTACAGCTCTGTAGAACATCTAAGGCCTTTCCACAACACTCCTCTCAGAAGCACACCTGCCATCCTACAGTCACTCGGACATTGTTCCCCCAACAGGGACCAGTGAGAGCATTTGCATTCAGGCGCAGTGTCTAAATGGGTGCTGTTGATTCATTTGTAGTTTCACCTGTTTCCACTGTCTGTGGACCAACTGTCCTACACAGCTTTCCCTTTATGAGCAACATACAGCTCACAGCTCAGCCATACTTGATGCTCTGGCTCTGAGAACTCCAAAGTTTCCTGTGAGGTGAACATTTTTTTTTCCATAGAACTAGTGTCTGAATGAAAGCATGACTGAATAACAAAAACCATAATAATAAAATTTTAAAACATAAACATAAGAGTTATGTGACTCAAAGCAACAATCATACAAAATGGTAAAAAAAAACAAAAGCAGCTACAAGAAAATAGCAACAGCCACCACAAATATAATAGTCGTCATGTGCATTTAAACTGGCGTTGGACACTGTGCTACACACCATCATCATCATCATCATCATTATTATTATTATTATTATTATTATTATTATTATTATTATATACTTCACGCTGTAGACTCAGAGTCCAGCTTGGGGAAAATCACTGCCACAATCTGACTATTTGGGCAGTTCAGGTTTAACTACTGATTTGATCAGTAGGTTGAAGATTCAAACCTTTTTTGAAACACCCGCCTGAAATTTATTGTACTGTGTGCTGTCACCATTACAGCACATGGCACAATCAATCAAACTTATAGAACAATGTGCTGCTACAGTGACCTGTGGTCTTCACTGCTGCAACAGCTTTCACTGCTCTTCTGCTCGAATACTTTTCAACGTAGTTTTTCTGATTTGTGATTTATAACCAAAGATTTACAGTACAGTTCATCCTCACGTGGCTGGACTAATGGGAGACAGGCGTTTGGTCTTGAGACTGACTGTACATTCCACTTTTTCATATACATGATGTATGAAAAGTAATCTTGCTCTATGTAAATATTTTTTTAACAAAATATTTTTTGTTGTGCATTTATAATTGCATGCTCACAAATAACATGGAAAAAAAGACAGGGGAGACTGGTGCCAAGAATGCAAGTACTTCCAATTCTGCAGTCATAAAAAATAAAATTATACCATGTACGGAGAATAGCATGCTTGAAAATCACTTTAAATATTGAAATTAAAACAATGTTTTAATTTAATTAGTTCATTAAAAGTACTTTTTTTTTTTCTAAATTCTGGAAAACAAACAGCTGTCCCTTGTTATCCGAATCTAATCTGTTCTTGAAAGTGCGTCTGATAATGATTTTTATTTTTTATATTAGAAGTCTACATTCAATATAACTTTCACTGGGAAAAATAATGTGTTCCCGGCACATCCCAAGTCCCCCCACCAATTTCCTCAAATATCACTAAAACACCCATATAACAGTCCTTCAAGGGTTTCTGCGCAGCCTTTTCTACTCTCACCCAATACTGTGAGGAAGGTGACAGAGCTGATGCCCACATGTTTAAACAACGTGAGCACAAGGCGCAATTCTAATGGGAGAACAGCTGAGATACAACTGCAGTGCACCCATGACATTTCCTGGCTGCTTCTGACCATAGTTGGAAATCCACGGGAAGTTTCATGCTGAAAACTCCAGGGCTGGAGTTACTGTTGTGGAGTAATTCCCACTTTTGACTCGATCTGTTCTCCCAAGAGTGAGCAGTGGGCCAAAGCAGGGACCCACTGAGCACACTGTGATTATTGTAAGCAATTTAAGAAGTGAGCACTTTCTGTCCAATACATACATATATAAAAAACACCACCTGTGTAGCTTTTAACTTCTAACTGCCGCTGCCTCACATTTATTTAACTCACCAAAAATGCCAACACGCTCCTCTGGAATTAGAGTCACGTCCCATAATGCCCGACTCTTATAAAACAATACTTCCACATTCCACAGTCTACATCTGCCTGCATGCACTTAGAAATATTTTTTGGACGCAGATTCAGAAGAGCAGGTTTTTGATTTGGATTGTCAATTTTTGTTAAAAATGGTCAAGAATCATTAAAGCTATTTTTCGGATAGAAAGATTATGGGTAGCGAGGGATAGCTGTATTTGAAATACAGTGCTGTGATGTGCTGGACTCTGATCATTCCAATATACGGTCTTGCTCAATTGAACTGTAACTGTAGTCGTATTATCATCTTCACTCGAGCCACTTTGGGCCCAATAGATAAGATGAAGTCTGGGGGTCTCCCCTGTGAATGAAAGGACAGAACTCAAGTTGCCAGCGTAGCTCACATGCAGGTCAGGCCCTGTGTCCAACTGTACAAGCAGCATATGAGAACAAAGCAGAACCAGAGCATTTTGCTTCGCTTTAGCACCAAAGGAAAAACTAGGTTTGGAGCTGCGGAGCACCATGGCGAGGTTTCTCTGGAAAGGTAGCTCCTCCTCATACTTGTGCGTCTGGTACAACTTGTTACCGTTTGGAAGAGCCATAGCAAAGGCACTCAATGAACAAACACGGTTAGGTGATTATCAATGACGGGCCCAAAACCCAGGCGAACTCGACCCTGCACTCTTCAGCAGCTGGCTTTACCGCATCTCACACGGGTTATGAAAAGAAAGCCATTCTTCCAGTAGAAGCCAAGGAGACAAGTGGAAAATGTCTGTTTTCTGGAACCTGTTACTAAAATCAGTTTTTTGTTCTGCTTGCGCAGCTCTGGAAACCACGCAAATGTAGCTGCTCCGTTAGCCACCGTTAAGAAGTCTGGGAAAGAGATTCGGTCTCCACAGGAACCGCAGAGCCCCGGATGGATGGCATCGGGACCGTTTCAGTACTGCTTTTTACTCCTCAAGAATGCGGTCACTCGGACACTTCAGTTTACAAGCAGCAGAAAGGGCAAGGAAAGAGAGGAGAGGATGGGGGTTGGCTTTGGATCACACTAGTGCTCCCTTCATCACCCCCTACAGGTTGCCAAACCCCCTGCCAGACAGAAGTACAAGTCCCACGAACAGGCCCTGCATCGACAGTCAGCACTGCCTGGACGCGCCACGGCCACGTGCGTGACGGTCTCTGGGTGTGAAAAGACTCTATTTCCATAGTAAATTTCCGACATAGACACACACACACACACATACTTGCAGCTCCTTGTAACTCCAATCCTTCCCTGTCTTTCCAACTACAAGGACCGTTTTGTTTTCGTGTGTCTGTGAGCACAAGTGTCCAATCTCAACACGACTGACTGAGGTAGCCGGGAGGGTTTAAATACACATAGGTGTAGGGTGAATGCTTTTGTTTGGGGTTGCTTGTCTGTTTGAAGGATGAGGGGGAAAAAAAATGACGCTAGCGGATTTCAATCAGAAACCTTGAAAGGCATGTGGTCCATAATGGTGTCATCTTTTACAGCTGTCTCAGAGGAGACAGCCTGTGTGTAGAAGTCCCTCAACCGGCAAGGCCAGTAAGGCTGACATCCGGCTGTTAGAACCCTGCTGATGTTTACCCTTCTTCACTCATTTGGACACCCCCAAAATGATGTTTTTTTCCCCCCAGAGCGGATGAGTTTCCCTGTCTGTGATGTATTGTTTTGCTAGCTTCTAAGAATGCCAGTAGGATAATATGTTTATTGTCTCCTCTTGGATTCTGAATGCTGCCCTGTGTCAGAGTTACCAGTATGACAACCATGAAAGGTAGCATTAAAACTGACTGAGTGGTCCGGCCATCTAGGTCAAATAAAAAGAAAACAACAACAACAACAACAACAGCAACAACAGCAACAACAACAACAACAACAACAACAACAACTAGAACAACAGCAACAACAACAACAGCGATCACAGCAACAACAGGGGCGACAACAACAATAGCAACACCAACCGAATAAATGGAACTAAAATAAAATAAAAAAAAAACACTTTTGCTTTAGAGCATATCATCTTTGGTATAAAAATGGCCTCTTTAGCCTGCTTTTGAACCACAACTAGGAAAAGACTACAGAAATTGTCAACAATTTCTTCTATTGCTTTTACACTGATTGGTTGAAACCATAAGCTCCTACTCTATATATTTTTCACTGCCAATATTTTTTTTTTTGACATTTTTCTGCAGTGTGACAAGCAAAGCAGGCTAAAAACATCTTAAAGCTCATAAAAAGGTAAAAGTCTGCAGATAAAAAGCACTAACGTTGTCAACAGCAATTTTGCCAAGAGAAATAATAATAAAAAACAAGGTCAACCTTCTAGCAACAAATACTGCATTTACTGCAGCGCTGAATTTCTTCCCATAGTGAAACGCTCAGATTTAATGCTCTTGATCTCTTGGTAGATGGAGATATTGTCTCCTCTGACATACTCAGTTCCCACTGACTGGTAATATGTAACAAGGTTTTCTTCTAACGAAGAAAAAACTCTCTCTATTAATCTGTACAGCTTATTAATAGATCACCCTCTCAGATTAGGCTCCTGTATTGTCTTGTACCATTCAGGTGGTCCAAGGGACAGATTCATTCATTCATTTGTTTAGAACAAGACACTTGACTGAACCCTTGGGGAAAGTCTCTGTCGTCCTTAAAATTAAGGCAATAAAGATTTGTGAAAAAACACTGTTGCCTAAAAAAAACTAACATTTAATGTATGAAATAAAAAAGAATGAAAAGAAGGAGTACTTTAGTATTAGAGGAAGACAGAATATGTTTCTGAAACTTGTCTCTCCTCTTCATCATAATAATAACAATAATAATAATAATAATAAAAATAAAAATCACCTACTTGCACATTCAACCATTTTTTTCTTTTGGACTCTTTTTATTTTATAAATTTCTTGGAAAAACATTTCAAGCCTCGGTTTATCGCAGCTGGCAGGCGACCAGATGAAGCCCCTTGCCCCAGGTGGGCCGAGGAAGCTGACTTGAGGAAGGGATCCTTTTGGCGCCTGGCCGCGCTGGAAGCCGACTGCTCCGTCTCAGTGCAGACTCCCTGCCTCAAGGCCACGCTGTCGCAGGAACATGCCTGTTATCTGCGTGGAGAAGAGACCGTATAGTTAACAGACGCAATCGATGCTGCAGAATGTGCTATAACACAGGTAGACTAAGAGACAGAAGAACAAATACCAGTAATCAAAGACAGTCAGTACTGACAAGTAGTGGACCAAGGGATGGGGACACGTGTAGCAGTCAGTACTGACAGAGACAAGTAGTGGACCAAGGGATGAGGACACGTGTAGCAGTCAGTACTGACAGAGACAAGTAGTGGACCAAGGGATGGAGACACGTGTAGCAGTCAGTACTGACAGAGACAAGTAGTGGACCAAGTGATAGAGACACATGTAGCAGTCAGTACTGACAGAGACAAGTAGTGGACCAAGGGATGGGGACACGTGTAGCAGTCAGTACTGACAGAGACAAGTAGTGGACCAAGGGATGGGGACACGTGTAGCAGTCAGTACTGACAGAGACAAGTAGTGGACCAAGTGATAGAGACACATGTAGCAGTCAGTACTGACAGAAACAAATGTAGTAGACAGAGTGATGGGGACACATATAGCAGTCAGTACTGACAGAAACAAATGTAGTAGACAGAGTGATGGGGACACATATAGCAGTCAGTACTGACAGAAACAAATGTAGTAGACAGAGTGATGGGGACACATATAGCAGTCAGTACTGACAGAGACACATGCAGCCAAGCGAACTGACGGTGACAGATATAGTGGTCAATAAGGAAAGAAGAATCATATGGACAAGAAATACCGGCTGAAACTGAAAGTGAAGGCAGCGTCAGCACAGATATGGAAACAGCAGTCAGCAGAGACAGAGAAACACAGCAGTCAGCAGAAGCAGGAGAAACCATCGATATGCAGGATCGAATAGGTGCAGGTGGAAAAATAAGTATGGACCAGAAAAGTCATAAAGAAACAGGCTGCAGTCAACAGAGGGCAGCAGTATTAAGGACACTGAGGGACAAGTGCCAGGTCATTCATGGTCAAATAGCCAAAGGCTACTCAGGACTAGAAGCCATTAAGCCATCAGCTGTAGCACTGACGCTTTAGGAGTAAACTGTAAATGATTGGATTTTTTTTTTTTGGCCATGTTTGGCCAATGACATACAGAGATGCCCACGACAAGTGGGTCCCTTTTCTGAATGTGCCATCAATCACTCACTTGGACTGGTATGAGTAGGCAGGAACGTGGTCGCTGGCACTTTCCACCTGTATCTGCTGTTGCCCGCCAGCCTCCTGCGATGAAGGGGCGACCGTCTGAGGGGAGGCATCGGTGACCACACCCTGAGAGAAAGGAGGCATGGAAGGAGGAGGGGCCAGAGGTAGGGAGGGGGGGGGGTCATTATTTTAAGCAAATGACATGGAGGCCAAGGTCCATGGAAACCAGGAAGGTATACAAGATACCTTGAGGAAGGGATCCTTTAGCACAAAGCATACAAAGAATATGATCATCATTCATAGGAAGTATCTGATTATTCAACTCAAGTTGTTGTTCTAAGGAACCATATGACTTCCGGTGCCAGAAGTTCTCAGTTGTCATTTCTGTGGTGCTCTTCTGCCCCTAAAGGTAATGTGAGGAGCAGCGTGATTCACGGATGATGTGCACTGTGAAATGGTATCCATGTAGTCTCCACCATATTAGCTCACTCCTTCAGCTGCTCTAAAGCTGACACTAACTCTCGTGCTTTCATAGCTGGATATGCAGAAAGCATGGGACTTTACCAGATGAACATCAGCTGTACCCATGGATGAGACACATCATGAAAAACTGACTATGTGATCAGAGAGATGTATTGGGTCTTCTCCCTGTTTTGAGTGCAGAGGGACAGTTCTCTCTGCATGGCAACCACAGACACATTGTCTTATCTAAAATATCACTTCACCACCTACAGCTGTGCCATCATTGGGCCCCACGGAGGTGTAAAAGTTTTTCCTGTATGTAACACATATAAACTGACATAAGCATACAAAATCATTCTTACTGTACATCTCACTGGTGGCACATTCCAGTGTCTTTATATACTATTCTCAATGTAAATTTAACTTCACATTTCTGCAGATGGTCCTGCCGGACATTGTCTTCAATGTTCAAGTTATTTATAAAGTTTCAGCAAGTGGGTCAAGTTGAGAACATTTGGGAAATGCACAAACCTTTCCAGCATGTGTCATATTTGTTTGGAAGTTTCCACAAATACATTTATTCATCATACAGACCATTTAGATAAATTAAGAAAAACACTAGTAAAATAGAATTTATGTCACTAGGAACTAACCATGATGCGCTTGGGTCTGTTATTTACAACTTTAAAGTCAACTCAAAAGTTAAGAAAATTTAAATCGAACAGTTTAAAGTAAACAAAGAACTGCTACCGTGCTCACAAGTGACAAGAACAGCTGATTGTGAGTTGTGGTGGGTGACTTGTCTCTTTCAGTTCTTTTACTAATGTAAATATTTAGTTCTATCCTATTCATTTTTAAAGCCTTATCACCTTCTTTTCAATTTTTAACAAGCGCTTGTATCTTTTTGCCCCCATTTTGCTGGATTGCACCTGAATTATGAGATTGAAATATAGACACCGCACAGCTGTATAGAAAACAAGTGAACACGAGACAGGATATCAGCAAAATCTGTCCATTACAGCTTGCCGTACTTTACATATCAAGAGTATTTATGGGTCAGGAACAAGCTTCTCATGCAACATGAGAGCTTTTTTTATTTCTTGCAGGTGAATTTCTGTTGCTGCGTTGTGGCTTTTTGTTAGAGGGAGACGTCTGTTGTCCAAATCGGGAGCTTGTATTAAAACATTAGCTGTGCTATAGCAAAACTGCAACTATATGGGCTGCATATACTGGTATTTACCTGTATCCAATGAGCAGACACTTTTTTCCAAAGTGACATACAGAAGAAATGAATTTCACTAACAGACAGAGAGATAAAGATACCAGGATGTGATTCTCAAAGTACAATTATTCAGTTCATTACCATTTACAGTACTGTGCAAAAGTCTTAGGCATGCAACTTGAATGTCTGTTGAGAAGTACAGGTAGATTCTTATCTAACATCAGGCAGGTTTTCTGGTTGGTCCCAAATTCATTGTGCAGCCTGTGAATGACCTCAAACACCCAATCTCAGTCATACACAACTATGTTGAGCAAAAAGAAGGAATCCTGCAACAGATGGTCTGGTCCCCACAGAGCCCTGATCTCAACACGATCAAGTCAGTCTGGGAGGACATGCAGAGACAGTCAAAGTGTGCAGAAGAACTGTGGCCAGTTCCTCAAAATGTTTGGAAGAACCTACCAACCTCTACCTTAAACTGCATGCAGGTTTGCATAAGAGAATTGATGGTGTTTTAAAGGCAAAGGGTGGTCCCACCAAATATTGATTCGATTGAGGTTTTTTGTCTGCTGCACTTTTTAGAAGGTTTATTGATTAATAAGTATTCATGGCATTATTTTTGGAACCATCCTCGCTGTATAGCATTTTTCCCCACAGGTGCCTAAGACTTTTGCGCAGTACTGTATCTATGGCCAACTGTAATGTAGACATAAGAGTGTGTTGGTATGGTTGTGGGTTTTACAACAGTGTGAAGGGGTCCAAGGTCCAAACTCACCTCAACCGGGACAGCTGGAGGCACGGGAGTGTACTGGGGAATGTAGGTCCCTTGCATAGGTGGGGCAGCGGCAGTCATATACTGGAACACAAAACATTACCACGGCGTTGAGACAACCTGCCCTAAACCCACGTGGTAAACATTTCATAATCGTAATAAACGGATAAAGGTGTCAGTGCAGTTCTATTCCTTGTAAGACAATAACCTACACTTGTACTGGCAACCCAATATACGAACACAAGTAGTACAGGATGTTTGTAATTTATTTTGTTCATAATTCCAAAGAAATTTTTATCCTTAAGTACTAATCAATAAAAGCTTTGTACTGCAGATGTTAACTCATTTAGAGGTCAGTTTCAGTAAAAACCTCAGATATGCTTAAAATAAACATGCATCCAGTTTGCAAGACATTTTAATATTGTTAGCTTTGACTTTAATTAAAGTTGTAGTAAATTTAACTCAAAAACACTTGTGTTTTGGGAACAGCCTACAAACACAGGCAGGGTTCACCGTCTGTAAACACCAGGGAAGCAAGTTTAATGAAGCGGGTTAACATAGCACTTTTGTCTGGTGTCACTTAGTGCCATCTATTGGCTTGGAAGGTAGATACAGTGTGCATTTGCTGTGCTACAGACATAAATGTTTGGTAAGAAAAATTCAACTGAACATATATAAACAAAACTGAAAATGTTTGCATCCTCAGAAGTTTGCAGGTAGGCTGCTTGTAACACGAGGTGGGAGTGCATACATTTGGCTGGATTTTCACGTGCAGCACCAGTCGAAAGTTTGAGTTCATGCAGATATTGAAGCAGAAGAAGCCTCTTTCGAGGAATCAAACATTTATAGACACTCCTTACAATATTTACTTACTATATTACAGCGACGGTTTGTACTGTGTGGTTTAGGATTTTAAACATTAGTCTTCAGCTAATTTCCAGTAAATGTACTTAATCTTTTAACTGCTACAATAGTTTATATTCTCACAGGTCGATATCGAAACTTGTTTAAAGGATACATGTGCAGCTCCCTTCCAGACACACACTTCATAAACAAATACTCTTGCTCCCCTCAACCTAGACTCTATGTGAGGTCCTCACAGTGATGTTTGGACCCCCATGTTGTAAAGGACCCCGACACACTCGCACTGCTTCAGTGGGACAAAGTAATCACCCTAAGCACCTGACAAACACCAAGGACAGGGAGTAAGGGGTCTTGGGTTGCCATGGGGGTCCTGCATCTTCTCTTCCTCATGTGATGCATTCCATAGTGATGGGTGATATGGGCCCCTGTGCGACGCAGCACTCTTCCCTACCGCATGACCAGCGGTGCGGGTGCAGGTCTGCCGGGCCACGGCTAATGAGAGAAACTAACGTCCATGGCAGCTGGTCATTAACTGGCTGTCACGCTGCTGCTCACGGGGATAGCATGATGAAACGTCTCTTCCACTCTGTACAGCCACCCCTCCCTCTTCTATCTCCACACCCGTGGTGTCTGTGCTCTACGACCTTCCGTGTGCTGGTGAGCAGCAGGGATGTAAATAGGCTCCTGTCGCTCACCCCCTTGTGAAGATCATAAGAGTGGAGTTTTATACAGGTGCACTGCATACATATATCCATACATATACAGGTTGACACGTGTTCACAACATACACACGAAAGCAAAAAGACGTAGCAGCTGTACCAGATGGTGTGTGCTCAGAGACCTTTGAACCACTTTGATAAAGAGGCTTCTCATCAGCTTTGAACAGCAAGAATGTGTTTCAAAAGGGTTGAACACCTCTGCCATCAAAAGTGATGGGTTTTGAAAAGGAGGCTCCTTAAAAAACAACAGCTGAAAACTCCACGGTGTTCGCTAAAGAATATAAAATAAATTTCATTGTGTGAATTCGGGTATAGAACTGCCAGCACTGCTTTGGAAGCAGTTAATAAAGGTTCAGAGAGAGTGGGACGACCTGTGGAGAGCAGGGCTGGGGAAGCACCGGCGGGCCCTGTGGGGCCCACGCCAGATGAGACCATCTGTAATGCACTTCGGCCGACCCCAGATCAGCCGGCTGCAGGCTGGGAGGGGGAACGCGGACACAAGTGGAGAGCAGGTGGGGGATTAGTGGAGGATTGCTGGAGAACAGCGAGGCGAGGGCGGACAACACGGTGCATGGAGGTGATGCAGGTTTATACATGTACTGCCTGAAACTTCCTGCGTTGCTCGAGTCTCCATCCATAACCTGTATAAGCCTGATGCATTGTCAATAGTTCCAAATTACCCAGAGACATTCAAAATGTTGTGGGAAACAATAAAGACAGGAACACATTTATCTGATGCTTTTCTGCAACACTGCTCACACTAGCTGTACATCTGGGTAACTTTAACTTATTTAGTTCTGGGCAAGTGCTCGGTGAAGAACACGGCACCAGCAGGTGGGACTTGAACCTGCATTCTTTGGGTAGAAAACAGCAGCGTAACTGAGACCAGAAATGATCTCTAATAAAATGCAACTCCAGCAATATGGGGAAAAGGTGTCAGAAATGGCTCAAACAGTTCCAACAAATCTCTCCATGAATGAGTGCGGGTTGAACCTGTTCAGTACTTGATAGTGTAAATCCATCCAAAGGTGCTGCTCCCTAACAGCTTTCTGGCTACATCCATATGATCAACACGGGTTTGAATCCCTATTTCTGCTGTAGCACCTTTCAAGAAAGTACTGACCGGGAATTGAAATAGTGAAAACCACCCGGCTGTATAAATGGGTAAATAGTTGTAATTAACTTAAAATTGTAGGTCTCCTTGGAGAAGTGTCAGTTAACTGTGAAATATTCTTCAAGAAGAAGGGATGTGACTGAAAACAGGTTGTCCTGCATGTGTGTGTGGAATGTTTTACATACCCTGGCCCTGCAGATCACACCGTGGCAGACAGACCAGGCGTGTGGGTATGACTAAGTGTTTGCCAACTGTGGCATTACGGGACTTCGATCAACCGCCTCTCTAGTTGTAAACTTCTACAGTAAACACAGCATTCTTGGAACACCGTGCTGCCTCGTGGTCAACTGTCAGACTGGTTTGCAGCATTTTTTTCTTTTATTCATGATCAGAAGCCACAGCCTGGCTTCCGCACCGCCGCCATCTAAGGACACACAGCCAAGGCTATTCTGGGGCTCTACATAACTCTGGCGGCCACAGAATCTGGCCCTGTGGTGCTGGAAGTGGAACTGTCTGGACATGGGTGCAGACACATGGGCCACACTTCCCAGTGTGAATGTTAGACAACCACAGAAAAGGTTACAATTATATTTAGGTGACATTTTTCTCCAAAGGTATTAATAATGCTGTTACCTATACTGAATTACACATCACGTCTGGGTAATTTTTACTGTACCAGTTCAGGTTAAAGGGTGGTGTGGTGGCATAGCATTGATTCTCACAACTTTAAGGCCTTTGGGGCCTGGCCTTTCGTCCAAGGTGTAACCCCATCCTAGCCTATTGTCCAGTGATGCCAGAATAAGCTCTGGACCACCACGACAAAGATTTTCAATGACAATGGATGGATGGATTAATGGATGTTTTGACTTCAGGTTCAAGTACTTTACTCCAGGGTACTACAGCAGGAGGTGGGATTCATACCCAGTGTAGGTACGCAATTCACGCTCTTATGAAGTAATTAGCATGTAGTATCTGATACTTCAGAGGCTTATATTTAATTCCCAGAGAGTTCACCTGCATCCACACACTACTGCATAAAGCTGAGCATCAGAGACAGCTGGCCCCCTGTTAGGGTTGGGGGGGGGGGGGGG
>UFQX01000134.1:843679-855163 GCA_900497675.1 Arapaima gigas
GGGGGGGGGGGGGGGGGGGGTTAGGATGGAGTCAGCAGCACCAAAGCTGTAGCTGAGGATGATTACATACACACCTCCTGCAGTATCCGGAGACACTGTAACACACCGAATGGTTACATACTCACGTTCCTGATAGGAATCTGTGTGACTGATAAAGTGCTCATGTTTACTACACACTCAATTTGATGCAGTTTTACCGCAGTTTGGATGGTTACAGTACTTACGCTTCCTGTAGTACCCAGGGACAGATGGTTCATTTGCTGGGTGAGGGGCCCCATCATGCTAGCTGGCTGCATGGACATGCTGTGCTCCATAGCTGGCGTGATCACAGCCCCCTGCCGAGAATGGAAGGTATGAGAGCACATGTTAGGGCTTCTCAGGACTAAACTCCCGTTATGCCTCAAGCCCTGAGGTTACGGCTGGACTACAGCGGGTGGACAAGACCTTCACAAAGCGTTGCCTCCACACCCAGCTGAAGGCGGCTGCACAGCTCTGGGTTTCCAACTCTAACTTGATTCATTACACTTTGTTGCAAATAAAGCTTCTGGAAATGTGCCAGTATAGCCATTTATTTTGCAGAAACGCATTTATGACCTGAAAGGACCAAGGAATAAGCTTCTGTCCATGTGACAGGCAACTGTTAGAGCAGCAGCAATAATATGGCTGTAATGCAACCAGGAGCAAAAGTATTCAGTGTTCGAACAATACGTTTGGGTTCACCTAAAAGGTAAAGTGAATGAATTTACTGAGGTGTTAACTGTTTCTGGGATTTTTTTTGGGATATTGAAATGTGATATCACATTGGAGTGAGCCAGCTTTGTCGAATTCAACGTTCAGCTACTTAAACCCTTTCAAGTGAAAGTCAAGTTAGCAAAACAGATATTCACAGAGGTACCTCATGCCACATTGAAAAGAAATTTGTGAAGAGCTTTAAAAAAGCTGGACTGGGTTCCACAATCATTTATAAAGCTCTGAACCTCAACTGAACCATGGGCAAAGCCATACTCATCAAATGAAGAATGTTTGGAACAGTGTGTAGGAGTGGCTGTCGTGCCAAAACCTCTTCATGAACAAGTCGTTAAATTTTTAATAAGCTCAACAAGGAACCCAGAATGACATCCAGGGAATTGCAGGCCTCTCACTGGTCCATGACTTCATAACAAGAAGGACAGTTGAGGGGTAAACAAAGAACCACCATTCACTAAAAACACAAAAGCTCATCTACAGTTTGTCAAAAACCACCTGGATACTGTATCAGTCAAGACTTCTGGAACAGTTTTCCGTGGACCAATGAAGCAAAAGTAGAACTGGATATAGGTCCTCTTGTGTATGGTGAAAACCAAATAAAAGTAACTGCTTACTTATGAGCGTAATGGAAATCGGCTTGTAAGGTGATATCGTGTAAGCTGGAGATTTAATGGCACAGACTTTGAAAATTCCCCAAAGCTTGGTTCTTGTTACTTGTAAATGCAAAAAATCAGCCTCATATTTACTCTTTACTGAGTAGAAGGTATTTCAGGAGTTGGAAGTATTAAGCTGGTTTCAGCAGTTGGATGAAAGCTTGTTGGACTGTCCATCCTGGCCTGGAGCCTGCTTGAGGGGTCACACCTGCCATCGAACAAGGTTGTTGAGCCCCCTGTAGGGACTCCTTGAACAAGGCAGAGGTGGAGGTGGGGTGGCCGTGGGTTTATAAAAACAGAGCCTGCGGGGCGGAGGTAGCAGCGTGTCCTTATATGAGTATGTGTTTGATTATATGTGGGGTGTGGCCAGGTGTCTGGTCTAATATTTTCCATCCCAAAATTTCAAACTTTGATCTTTAGCCATGACAAACTCTTATGCCATAGACTCGTATCTGGACCTTTAGAGCATTTCAGAGAAAGATCCTTCTACCTGCGGTCAAGCATGGTGGTCGTAGTGTGATGGCATGTGGATGTATTCACTTACTCACTGTCACTAACCACTTGCCCTTGTTTGGGTCGTGGCAATCCAGAGCCTGTCCCAGAAATCCTGGCCACTAAGCTAGGTACACCCTGAATGAGCTTATAAAAAGCTTATATAAGCAAGAAACAACACTGTATAGACTCTCTTGCTCATGTTTAAAAGGATTCACCACTGCAACATAATTTTAAATAA
Organism: Arapaima gigas; assembly: GCA_900497675.1. NCBI lineage: Eukaryota > Metazoa > Chordata > Actinopteri > Osteoglossiformes > Osteoglossidae > Arapaima > Arapaima gigas. The sequence goes on from UFQX01000134.1 coordinate 845,813, forward strand.
TTTCAGTAAACCTGAAACCAGCTGTACAAAGAACTTTCTTACCCAAACAAAACCCCCAGAACTCTATTCTCACAGTCACTGATAATGTACATCCTTACAGTGTTCACCCATGTAGAATAGCACTAAATATACCATATTCATCAGTGGAGCCCAATACTAAATAGACTCCACACACAACACAAGCATGGAGTTTTTTTCACTTTTCTGGCTGAAGTGTGTTGCATTGAGTAGTTTGGTGTGTAAAAAGGGAAAGGGTATTAAACATCATATCATGTTGCAGCAAAAACACGGTGGGCGAGTGCATATAAATTGAAGGATGACTGTATATTGTTTTGTGTAGAGTGTCTGTATGAATATATGTGAAAATGCTGGTGAGACTATGTCTAATCTAATTGTTTTGGGGTCAATAAAGGAATGAATAATACACCAAAGGCAGCGTGATTAATGTTCTGCTTCAGTATTACTGTGAAGTGTGTTTGGTGCATGCCATTTTATGGGTGTAGTGACCCCATTTGAAGCGGCCGCTATCTCAACCAATTCACAAAACTGGCCAATGGCTTTCAGGTGGGGGTGTCGAAGAGTTGCCGGTGCAGATGTTTGCCGTCAGACTCCCTGACTTACCCCAGCCCCTCGTGGAGAACTGGCTCCCACCCCCCTCCCTCGCTGCCCCTCCCCCTACTTTCTTCCCCACCAGCACAGATTTATCTGTCAACAAGGAGCTGCACACAGGCCAAACTGCATGCCTCAGAACACTTTACTAATGGGCGACGTGGGAAAAAAATACAACGGCAATTTGCAAACGAGTCAGGGCGAGTTAAGAGGGTGTGTGATAGTGTGTGTGTGTGTGTGTGTGTGTGTGTGTGTGTGTGTGTGCGTGTGCATGTGTGTGTGTGTGTGCGTGTGTGTGTGTGGGTGCTAACGTCGGCATCTGTATGGCTGTGCACCTCACAGGACAATGGTGCGAGGATGAGCTTCATTGAACGTGGCACGGATCCTCCTCGAGGGTGGGGGAGTGAGACAGCCTGCCGCCAGGGAACGTGGGTAGCCAAAGTGCTTCTGTAAACCGCGCACGCAGGCGATGTGGGGAAAGTAAAGTGGGGGAGCAGGGGGGTGTGGGGGGGGGCTACACCTTAATTAAGAGACAGAAATCTCTTCCTTGACACTGCAAGGCAGGCTGAGCCGAAGGACGGCAGCGAGGCGGGGAGGGATCGCTCTCATGGCAACCTCTCCTCTCAGCTACAGATAGAGAACAAAATGCAGGAGCTCGCTGACAAACAGCAAACACACTTACACAGCGGGAAAACTGAGACACTGTGAGAAACACTAATACACTTTGTCCACACATGACTGCACACTAATGGGGGGGCGGGGGGGGTCCGGTCATGCAATTGACTAACCGACCTCTCGTTCCAACGCACCATACGTGATTCTTTAAAACATTCCGACATGATAATAATAATCTTGTTTTATGTAGGTAAAATGTATATTTTTACATTGTGTGTTTTGACATGTATTCTTGCAGAACAATTGGAATATTAAAATAAAGCTTTTTTTTTTTTTTTAATTACCTCTCTTACCGAGAGGGAAAGAGAGAATTTCGCTTCTTGAGTGCAAACAATATAAAATAGTTCCTTCCAAATGTGTAATCCAAAAATATGTCTATGTATTGAGAGCTGCACGCTTGAAAATCACTTATATTTCGTTCACTTTGTTAACCACTTGTCCCGGTCAGGGGTTTGGAGCCTCCCCCGAAATCATGGTGCTAGGCAAGGATGGGCAGAACCTGGACATGACCCCAGTCCACTTCGGTGTCATTTACATATAAAAATATTTAAATTAACTGATTTTAAAAGGATTGTTTCAGTTTTTTTTTTTACATTATGAAAAACACAATAAAAGACAACGCGGCGATGCACTTTATGCTCCGATCATTTCAAGAATGGCTCACTTGAGGTCCAGTAATGTGAGACTGAACGGTATTATTTTGTTGCTTAACCAGTGCGATTAACCAAAGTCATCCGAGGTCTGACTTGGAAACCCACTTGGGTGGGTGGGCTCGCAACCCCGACACACACATCCTGATAGACAAGAACCCCGCCTATTTCGCACCTTTACACAGCACAAATATCTATTTATCCAGCATCACGTTTGCATCTGTGGTATCTGGGGGACCACATATCTCTCCACAACCTTATTCGCATTAATATTTATTCATTTCGCCGATGCTTTTCTTCAGAGTGAGTTGCAATGTTAAGTGACTCAAAGTGAATTAGCTGTTTATACAGGAAGGACATTTTATTCGATTAATTCAGGGCAAATACCTTCCTGAAGGGCACTACAGCAAGAGTATGGCTTCAAACCTGGGTCTTTTGAGTGCAAGGTGACTGTGGGCACTAAGCCACCTGCAGACCCTGTCGTGCAGTTGTGTTTTTTTGACACCTCAGCTAATAGGAAGGAGGAACTCCAAGTGGGGAAAGAGAATGATTTCTTGCGGGACAGTAATTTCAGCAGGTGGGCTTGTCGTGGACACCGGGCCGAAGACGGGCCGGGGTTTGGCCGCAGGGCGCGGTGCCGTCTTTCCAGCTGGCCGCAGCACACAGACCCACCCAGGTGCAGGACGCGGGAGCCAAGTGGGCGCTTGAGACGACAGCGCAGCTTCAAAGAATGTCAGATGCGCTACGGTCACAGAGCCCACCTTATATGTGCCTGAATTAAAATCTGCACGCGATCTTCTCCCTTCGCAGTAGAGCTTTTTTCCCCGCTTCTTTGGTTGAATGCGCTTAGACAAATCGTGATTTAGGCAAACTCGGTCTGCGTATTCAAATGAAGAACTTCCATCAAAGAGGTTGCAGAGGAAAGTTCTGAAAATGCTCCAAGCTCAGTTTTTGAGAAACAAACCACTTCAGTGCATCAGTCAGCACCTATGAGCAGTGTTTGAGTAGCAGGTAAATCAAACAAAAAACCTGACATTAATACAATTGTGTTATGTTAAATGAAATCTAAGCAAATGATATTTTTTGTTCTTTCTATAGCGTGGGCCGCTCAAATGACTTAAATACAACAAACAGCAACAAATTTATCACAAGTGATATAATTTCTATAGAATTCGCACAAAATTGAAGATCAGTATCAGGCAGCAAAATGAGACCCTTCTACAAAACTCTCTTTTTTTATTTACATGTTTGCCTGTTTGTTTATTCTTTATGTGCTGCTTTGTTTTTCATGCCACAGCCTTGAAATTTGGGACAGTGATATTTCTCACCCCACGTGAGGTTTTTGCCCAGTCAAACACACACACACACACACACACACACGCACACAGTGAGAGGGGCTGGTGGAGAGATGGAGCTGAATTGGACACAGGGAGGGGTTAGAAATTATAGACGACACACATAGCACTGCACCCTTACTGATGAAAGGGTAATAAATTTTGGTGATATATATTTGATTATATATATATTTGATTATATATATATATATATATATATATTATTCTCCTTTCTACCTTGTCACTTGGCTGCGACTGGCACCTGTGTCCACTTGTTTGAAGCACTGACAATGCATATGTACTAAATACAACCGCTTTCAGAGTAATACATTTGGGTGATATATAACATGTTATTACTATTAATCTTTCCACTTTCTGACCCGGGCAGGGCTGTGTTTCTCAGCTAGTAAAATGATGAAGTGTAAAGATCAGAGGCCAAACACAGTAATCTACTAAATGTACTGTTGCTCAAGTAAAAGTAGTCATTCAAAAATGAACTCGAGTAAAAGTAAAAAAAAAAGTATCAGGTGAAAAAAGCATCTCAAGCGCTGACGTTATTTCGATTCAAATGACGCTTTATAACGCTCTGAGCGGTGAGCATTATCAGTTTGTCCATCGCTAGTTTTAAATAAATGTAAATGTTTCGGAGCAGTGCTTCAGAAATTAAACTGGAAAGTAAAAATGAGAGAGACAAAAAAAGAAATGTTTAAAAACTGTGGAGCGTTACAATGTAAAAATGAAATATTGGCAAACTCCGCAAAACATGTAAACTACAATGTAAAATTTAGAAAAATGATCAAATTCATTTGTGTGGCGCTTATTGTTTTTTTGTCCTTCTCACTGTGCAAATATCTCTGCAGCAAACTTCAAACTGTAGAATATTTCGGCATATCCTGAAAAACGGCAAAATCCTCAAGCATATGATGTTCTTTTAAATGAAAGATTTAATGAAGGAACGCGAACGGATGGAACGAACCGACTTATTCCACCGGTGAGCTGCAATGTGTGTCGTTGCACGGCCTTTTCCCCGTACGCACTGAATATTTTTTTTGAGGCCATTTAAAAACAAAAAAAGCAGTCAAACAAACAACACAGCAGGACACGGCGATGCTCTTAGTTCAGGTGATCCTTATTCTTTTGGCTTTTCAGATTATAGCCTAAGTGAGCAGAGCTTCCGTGAGCAAAAACCGCACAGTCCTGCTTTTAACTTGACAGCTTTTTTCAGTGGCAGGTGAGTTAAGAACCACACGGGGGCGCTATGTGTCACCACAGTCTTGTAAAGCAAGACCTGTAAATGGTGGTGGCTAAAGCTCACCTATTTATTTACTGTAGCGAAGCAGTGAAGGTGTGAAACTTTGCTGCATTGTAAAGTTGGACGGTACTGAGTCTTTACACTCCGTTTACACTCAGTTTTCCTCCTTTTCTCCCCCATTGCCTGCGGTCATACCTGCCGCCAGCTATTGATAAATCTATCTATCTATCTATTTATCTATCTATCTACCCGTCACTCTTATGAAATCTCTCATCTGTAACATGACAAGGTCGACTGTCTTGAAGACAAGCGTGTTGTCTACTCTGTTTGTCATATTTTCCCAAGGATCACTGGTCTGGAGCATTAAAAGCCCTGTTGTTCTCAGACAGGCCAATCTGCAGTGAGACAGTAACTCCTGGAAGATCGTGCTCACAGGCTGCACATTCCAGTCCATCTCGAGAGGACTTGGTCACGTGACCAGCCCAGCCCGGTCATGTGCCCACCAGCAGATTTAGATGTGTCTCAACCACTTATCATATTGGCCGGGATGCCTGCGCTGGCCAGACCGGTGCCTACTGGCACACGCTCCCGCCCCACAAATCAGCGTCTCTCTCAAACAGCTCCCCGCAGATTCCCCAGCTGTTCCTCACACCGCATTACTTTCCCAGCATTCCATTACGGGACCAGCATGCCCGTGTCACGCCCACCCTTCAACCACCTTCAGAAAGCTATGAGCTCAGCTCTACCTCATCGTACCCAAACACATCAAACACATCCGTAACAGCAGGGCTTTCTCACTTGAGATGAACCTCATGGGTCTTTTTTGGGACGAACGAGGCAGCGGTAACAACTCTGCCCCCTGCTGCCCCAAATAAATCATGCAAAATGCTAACGTGATTGAACATTATAATGCCGTCGACACAGCAGCAAAGTCCTGCTGCAGGACTCAAAAACATGTGGTGCGTGAAAGTCACTGGAAGGTTACGTTAAATAAACGTCGTATTCAGAAAGGCAAAACACAGCGAATCCTGCTTTGCTCAAAAGTGCGACTTCTGAGCCCCCCCCGCCAAAAGCTTCCTTATGTTCTGCTTTAGTCTATTTACAGTATGAGTCCTGAACGGTGGTTGAAAGGCTTGAAAAGCCTCCCTTTTGCCAGGAACATTGGCTGCGTTCACAATAGTACCACTGACACTGTGATTCACTCCACCTTGGAGCTGCTGGACAGGTAGCGTGAACAGACCTTGCTCACAGACCCACTGTGTGTGTGTGGGGGGGGGGTGAGAAGACAAAATCTCACCTCTGCACCTCACCTCAGCTTATAGTTGGTCATTTGTTTATTTAATATTGACCCATCGCTTTTCTCTAAAGGCGCTTACAACAATTTATACATGTAAACAACCGAGTAATTTTCACTGTAATAATTCAGGGTAAATACGACGATCGGGGTATCTCGGCAGGTGGGTTTTGGGTTTAAGGTGACAGCTCTGACCACTGTGCCACCTGCCGGTCCTGTGCTGATTCTTTTGCCGGATTCCATTTGCTAATTTTGCTCCATTTTGTAGGTGCGTGACAGGAACTGACAGTAGTTCTACCTGCATGCAAAGGTCACACAGAAGCGCGTCAATAATCCAGCCGGTGGTGGAGGGAAGAACTCACCGTTGGTTGCATAACATACTGTTGGTGAGGCATCCATGATGTACTCTGGACCTGTGGTGCACAGCAGAGAGCATCAGGTGAAGGTATCAATTCAACACTCAAGCCTCCCAAACAAGTCATTCAAACACACGGGGGGGTTGGTATCTACCAAAGTGACTGGACTAACCCATCAACTCCACACATCTTCACAAGGCCCCACCCACTCGGTGTCAATCATATTCAGACGTGGACAAGGAGGAAAACCTCAAGCTATGTTCAGACAACTTAAGGGCAAACAGTTCCCTGACATTCCTTCAGACTACATAGTCTCTAAATTTTGTGGTTAGATAAAAAACTTGCAGTGAACAAGACAAACATTAGCTTTGCTTTTGATATATTTATATTTTTTGCTAAAAAACTCATTACATTTCACCAAGTTCACCAAAAGTACTTCTGCATTCATGAGGGAGATTATTGTTCGGTTTAATTAAGACTGTAGGTGTTTTAAGAAGGGAAACATTCATTTTCACACATGCAATTAGTCTGAATTTATTTTTAGGTTTTATTTATATATCTTCAATTGATTTTCAGACAGTCAGTAATCCAAGCAGGATGGCTGTGACGTAGAACCAACCTTAAGGAGCCCAGGATACACGTGGAATGAGATGACAGTGTGCCATGGGGTTTTCTCTCTCTCTCTCTCACACACACACACACACACACACACACACACACACACACACACACCGTACCCTGACCCGATCAGTGAAAGCCATGTGTTAGCCACTTTTCTTATTTTCCCATGTAATAAATCTGAAATGCTGCTTATTATTTTCATATTCTTCTTCTATTAGTGCCTCAGGCCGACTGTTGCTTGTGTCTTTGCGACTTCCCAAGCTCAAAATGAACGACTAACCTTGTGTGCATTCTGCTGAAGGACAATATTACAGAATGCCGGGCTGATACAGAAGAGGGGAGGATTAATATTCCACAAAGCTCCGGCGTTGTCTTCACTAAATCAATTTGGGAGGCATTCGGAGCGAGGATTACTCTGCACTTGGTCGCCATGTTGAGCACTCAACTGGCCTTTTAATCAATTTTTCCTGAAAGTCAAGCAAAACTTCTTGGTGCTATCAAAACGAAGGACTTCCGTCCAAAATAAGACACGTTGGGGTACGTGAAATAGTACCGTGCCCAGTTTTTAGGTGCAGCATTTGTTTGCTTCATGAAAATGCTGACAACCTATCACGATGTACCGAGTACTGCACTGCCGTCCCACATGCACATTTGGACTAAGGGAATGTGGCTTTGCAAGAGAGTTTGTTTAAAACCTCAACTTCGGCTTACGGGCCATCTCTTCTCTTGTGCGAGAACCAAATTTGTGTTTCGTTCCACTTTGTGACATCTCAGCAGGGCAAGACCACACCGCCGTGTGGCCTTCTTCACAGTTGCTGTTTGGCTGGTCCTGTGTTCCAGTTTCGGTCGCCATTACCCCTTGTTTACCATTTTTAAATGTTGATCATTTTGATGATCTGCTCCCCCCATCCCCAGCACTGTCCAAACCACCTTCTTTGCACATACAGACATAAACATGTAAACAAACACTCAGCATGATATGTACGTATGTTTTCTTTGAGAGAGCTTAAAACACATGGGTACCAACTTGGGGGCTGAGGAAGCCACAAAATTTGTAATTCTTGATATGGCAAGCACATCTTCCATTTATGAGAATTCACTGTAGAAAAGGTCTTCTAGGAACACCTCATCATTGTCAGGCACGAGGGGGATTTCTGCACAGACTGCGCGCAAGTGCCAGTTACCAAGAAGAAACAACAACGCGCAGTTTGGCAGCTTTGTACAGCATAGGAGTGAAAGAGACCACAATCGACACGACTCCTGCTTTCATCTCCACTCCTGAACAAGCTCTCTCCTTCCTGATTGTGTCACGGGTGCGAGCTGCCTGCTCTGCGCACATAGCTCACCTGATATGTTGAGACGGGAGAAGCAGCGATGAATGGCGTGATGGATGTCTGCGCGATCATGCGGTTCGTGGCAATGCTGTACGGCGGGGAGTAGAACCTGGTGGTGGTGGGGGGGCAAGAAAAACCTGTCAGGGTCAATGAAGGGGAACAGCACACCTGTACCTGTCCAGGCCTCCTGCCTCACTTTGCCTCTTGCAGAAGGTCAGATCTCATTTCTTTGGGTAAGCTGAGGAGCAGTGTGTATCCCTCATTGCCCTGGCATCACTTGACACGCATGAAGCACAGCACAGCTCTGTTTATCATGTCCGTTCGCTCTTTCGGTGCTTAAACCCAGTATACAGCCCGTATTTCACCGGGCGATTACATTTAACTGCTTTTCTCAAGGGTACAACATTGGCGACCTTGAGGGTATAAATCTGTATCCTTAGCCACCGCAGCACCTGTTTCCATCATAACGCCCATTTAGGGTGGTCAAAGGTATCGCTGTTTAAAACAAATACACCCCCATTCCTCGGTTTGCAAAACCTAATACGTTCTCGGAGGTCTGTTTATTGGGTGAGAATGTATGTATTTGAAATCACAAACACTGCCATGAAATGAAAATTGCAACTTGTTCCAAACAGGTACAAAGTAATCCCTGGACAATCACCCCGAAACCCAAACACACAATTATCAAAATTACCATCAACCGTCATTAAACAGTTGCAAATGCTAACAATAAAGCAGCAAAATGCAGTACTGTAGCGCCGAGGGAGTGATTCAGGTTCGGTGAACAAACGCAGAGCACAAGCAGCCGCCTTCAGGGGACGTGCCACCTAATATGACATTATTCAGTAGCAGAGAGATGAAACACCGTCTGTATCTCCAAAGGTATTGATTGTAAATCAGATTCAAAGGTATGAACTGAATGGGTTTGCAAAAGTAATAATTTGTAAGGGTCTGCTTTGTATCGGTCATTTCCGGCTTCTCTTAAATAAAACAAAATAAAAAAAAAAGAAACACTCATCTCCGAAGAGTTTTTACGCGTCGTGAGGTAAGTGGAGACAAGCAGTGTGGAAACGACAGCTTATCCAGCACGGTCAGTTAGAAAGGGGAATCGGCTCAGCAGTTTTCCAAAGTTTCATCTCGGGGCTTTTAGGAGAACATACAGCACTGTGCAAAAGTCTTAGGCACCTGTGGGAAAAATGCTATAAAGCCAGGATGGTTCCAAAAAT
>UFQX01000135.1:0-72585 GCA_900497675.1 Arapaima gigas
GGCTTTCTTTAACCCCTGAGAGACTGCAGGTACCAAGAATAAAAGCCACATGCCTAAGCAACGTGTGTGTATATAGACATAAATAAACGTCTTTGAATAATTTGAACATTTGTCTGTATACATAAACTTTCTTCATAGTCCCAGTATCCCCCACAACCAAGTCTTTACATGAACAGGAATGGTTGTTGGAACAAAACATGCTGGAACACTTTCTCTACAGGACAACACCACACTGAGTGAACTTCACAGTAAGAGTAAAGAAATGCAGGCTTTCAAAAGACAAGAAATACTTTTAAATGTCTTTCAAACTTATACTTAGATCAACATTCATGCCAGAACACATTCAAGGGTAAAAGCCTGAATTTGTCCCTTAATACTATAATTTTAATACATCCTAAAAATCATTTAGATAATACTGCATAAACAAAAACATTTGATTGGTTACATTATACAAAGCCCCCCCCCACTTAAGAGGAAACAAATATACATCAAATGGTCTTCCGATAGGTAGACACCATAGTGAAAATAATTCAACCCATGTAGCATATAATGGTGGTGAAGGGTTCTTGTCCCCATGAGAGACAGGGCACAAGTCAAGCCTCCTGGGACCAGAGAAATCTGTCACAGCGCTCCAGCATAGTCTGGATCAATGCCCTAAGGGAGAGAGTTGGAAAATCACACATCAGACCCATAACAAGTATTCCTTTGCTCATAAATAGACACTTAACATGACATTCCAAGAGATTTTCCAATGTTGACCAAAAACCACTGGAGAAGCGATGAACTACATAGGGCAACCTATAAGCATAAACCTCATGTGCTGGAACATTAAAAAAAAAAAAAAAAATTCTAAAATTATGGCAAAAAGCAACCAACTGAATGACCAAGATTAAGTAGTAGGCTTTGACCCCCCTTCAGGAAGTCCACATTTTTGCAGTTAAAAAAAAAAAAAAAAAGTTCATTCAGTAAGAACAAGATATACATTTGAGCTCTTAGATGCATGTTTTAATCTAATCAGAGACTGTGTGATTTGCTAGGTATCCTATGCAAAGTGCGTCTTGCCTTCCTATCCACAATTCTGTAAAAAAAAGTATCTACCCTTTAAACAAAGTGTAATATTTGCCAAAGGGAACTTGAGTGAACATGTAAGGTTTTAAAATTATTACTGAAACCATTCAGTGTGACAAATATCCATTAGGAAAAGGGGCAAACTCCTTTTTCACAGCATGGTATGCTTTGGGGGCCTGGCTGCATAATGGAAAAATGCAGCATCCTCCTGGTAGTAAAGTTAAAGAAACACGACTCTAACAATGAGATCTGAAATGCACACTTTTACCTCTGTCTCTTCTCTGCAATCCTCAGAAGCTCACACAACCTGCTGGAGTGGTGATCCAATTCTATATGCACCCCCCAGTCCTTCAGGGATGCTAGGGCCCGGTCTGGTCCCACCACTCGAGCCAGCTGCAGGGTCAGGCTCTCTGGGGTGATGCGATTGTTCCAATCAGAAGACCCATTGGTTAATCCATTATCGTGAGAGCAGGGAAGTTCAGTGTCTGGGTCTGAGTGGGCAGAGCATTGCTGAGAAACCTGGATGAGAAGTTTCCATTCATCTAGTGTTTCTGGGATTATTCCTGGTATATGAAAGGAGGCAAAAAGGGAATATGAACAAAAAGTGGTCAAAAACAAAAGAACAGAGGAAGTAGTTATTTTCCCCACTGTTTACTCCCTGAATTTTTTAAATTCAATCAATCAATCTGCAGATGCCTGTGGTCCTCACCATTGGGTCCCTGGAGTAGATTCATGTCATTTAGCCTGCAGATGGTACTGAAAGCTTGTGGCCTGCGACGCAACTGACGGCACAGGGACAAGTAGCCCATCCAGTACCTGCAGTGGGAGCATCCAGTCAGCATAAGTGTGACAGCTATCCCAGTACCTGCAGGGAACTCAAACTCTGCTCCAACATGCCTTTCCACTATCCTATCCATGAAAACTAAAAAAATTTTTTTTTAGGTTTAATCTTTGCAAGTAGCATCACTGACAAGATACACGAGTTACCGGTTCATTAAGGACACCCATCTACTAGTGTGTTACACCTTATTTGGCCATCAGAACAACATGAACTTGTATAGGTATAGATTCTACAAGATGCCGGATGTGCTGTGCAGGAATCTCATACCATGTGGAAGGGACCGTTGACGCCACACAGGATGGCTCAATGGACTTGTGCTGCTTGCACCAAATTCTGATGTTTCTACTATTATGATACCAAAGTAACCTGGATTTATCTAACTAAGCAACTTATTTCCACTGCGGAACAGTCCTGCTTTGATGCTTCTGTGCCCTCTGTAGGCATACTTTCTTGTTCTTTACTGAAAACACTCAAAAATTCAGGGTTACCCAGAATTACTCAACTGTATACAACTGGTAAATAATTCCAAGGATCTTGACACTATAAGTCACTCTGACATAGCCTTCAACTCTTGTAGACAATTCAAGACAAAGTTCAATAAGTGGTGTGTTCCAAGATGACATTCTACACACTAATGCTGAATTTCAATGCGACTTCCCTGTATTGTGGTCTGTCTGTTTGCTTGCAGTTTACGCCATTCTCCTTTGAAGACTCTGTTGCACAAACTGTTTTTGCCCACAGGATTACTGTTTTCTGCTTCTCCCACCATTCACTGTAAACTTTTGGAATCCCAGGACAACAGCCATTTGGGGGAGACAACAACCGGCACGCCTAGTACCAATTATCGTGCCAGGTCCAAAGTCACTACGATTGCTTGTTTTGCCCATTCTGATTCTAGAAACACTGGTCTGATCAGTTTATACCACACCGCAGTCACGTGTCGTAGAACTTGGAAAGTACAATTTTCGTGAAACTTGGGAGTGTGCTTAATAAATTCGCAACTCACTGTGCATACCGTAACAAGAGTGTGTAAAACAGTTTGGGAGTCTCAGTCCAAGCCAGCAATATGAAATGCTTTTCATTACACCTTAGTGTGAAGTGTTTTCAGTCATTAAAGCATTAAAAAGCTTACTAAAGGACTACTTAACCAAAATTTAATACAATCTATCCATCCTTCTACACCCACACATACAGAGATAACGTCAAAGGTTTCTGTCATAGACACTTTGTGCTGTTCTTGTTTGCACAGCTATATTTTTCAATATACTGTGACAACCTAACAGGACTACATTTTCCACCACATTATTACTGGGTCTTTCAGCTCACCCATGTATTTTACATGTCTCAGCCATTTTCTGTTTGGATGCAAAATCAGCTGGAAGCTGAATCAAAAGGGAAAGTAGACGTGCATATCCCCAACTGAACAGATGAGATTGGAACCTAGGTTTAAAAAAAAAAACAATTATAATACGAACACATTATAGCAGTGAAATTCAGACACAGTGATAGGTAACAGTGCAGACCTGGGCTCTCCATCTGCAGTGAGAGTATCTGTCAGTTGAGGGGCATCATGGGATAGCGCAAGCTCCAACCACTCCTGTCTTAGAGACTGGGGCTGAAGGAGCGATTCCAAAAAAGAGAGTCTATAGAAAAACACAGAAGAAGAAGGCAATAAGGCAGAAAGAGACAACAATGCTGCAATCCAACTGTTCTATTCCAAATTCAAAAGAAATGGAAACTATTTCATAAATAAAAATTATTACATTTCACAATTAACATTTGAGTAATAGGCATGAGGGAAGGAGAATTTTTTGAAGTCTGTACCTCTGCTCCTCAGACTGGGAATGGATCAGGTTGTCTAGATATGGAAGAAAGTGGCTCTTGTTGACCAAAGCCATAATGTCAGCAGGGACAACTCTGGGGTAGAACTGAACAAATGTTCGTACAGCTGACTCCCCGTGCTTCTCATATAGCCTAGTGTAAGAGAAGTACATAAGGACAGACCATATCCCACTCAAAGGCATTAACATAACTACAGACTGAGCAGAAGGCAAACCTATGTAGGTGAGCAAGGAGCAATGGGGTTGACCAAGGTTGCAATTCCCTCAGGTTCCTCAGTGACTTCAGGAGGTCTCCCTTCTCTATCACCACAACTACCTGGCTGGAGCAGGTCAGCTCTGTCACATGTGAACACATGCAGACACACAAAATAAAAAAAAAGACCAATTTGCTGGATGTTAAAACAGGCCTTTGGTGCTTATATGGGCCAAATGCCTTATTCTTTGATAAAACACATACATACATACATACATACATACATACATCACATAACAGGATTAATTCTTTCCCTGAAAACACACTTTTAGGCAAATTTTAATTGTGAGGGCTCAAATTACCATCATTTCAAGAAAAAAAAAAATGTAGCCAAACGAATTTTTGTTTAATTTCTATAAATGTCCCTGTAGATGTTTATTCCAGATTTAGTCTGATGCTGTTGTGTTGAATAACTCCTCTGAACCTTCAAGCAGGGACAGGAACTGTGTTGCAGGGAATCACCTACAACGTGGTGTTAACAAGACGTGTGTTTGTGCTGTGTGTTGTGTCTTTTATCAAGACTGGGGATGGCATACATGGAAATAGAATGATTACCTAATGGGCAAAATTGTCACAGTACTCAATATGCCTACCTTATGAAACACTGAACGTGAGTAGGAGGAAAAAGGAAAAACTATAAGGTGCTGCACTCACCGAGCAGGCCACCCATGTAGGCACTCCACACAGCAGGCTGGTCCCTGTACTGCAGCAGGCAGCACTGACGCACTCTCTCCAGGTCCAGCAGGAAGAAGTAGCGATTAAGAAAGATGCAGGCACCTGATTTCACATCATCTCCATCACCAAGCTGGGCAGTGTTACCTCGGAAACAACCCAGTTCTAGGCTCAGAGTGGCCAGTTGAGAAAGGTCCACTTGGAGTTCTGCTGGTAATGAACAAGGGGGCTCCACACGCACTGGCTCAAGTGCTGCTGTCCTCTGGTCTGTGGATTCTGAATCAGTTACCACTGCACCACAGTCATTGTTGACCTGCTCCTCAGCAGCCAGCTGAAGCGGTTCCCTCTCAGGATCCATGTCTTCTGCAGCTCTCTGAACCCTCTCCTTTAGTTCCCTAAAAGTGCTCCCTGTGGACAGCAGCTCCAAACATCCTTCATTTGCAGAACCTTTCATTGCTAGGTGTTCTCCAGTTAGATGATCCTCCTGTGGGCCCAGAACTTTCTCCAACACCTGCTGCCAAGTTTGTAGGACCTCTGCCAAACATGCAGGGTCCAGCAGAATCAGAGGATCCTGTAACTGGGAGCTGGGGTAGGAAAGAGGGAGACCCAAGACATTGAGAAACAATATTATGAATATTATGAAAACTTTTCTTAACATCAGTGGCTAAATAAGAGAACAAGTTTTTGTGTGAGAGACTGTACATGTTAAAGACTAAGGGTAGCACAAACTGGACAACAACTATATGTATAAACAGGTCTTGGAACCTTAGAGCTCCATTCTCACATTGCATCCTGAGTGGCTGCTTTCAACTCCTGCAGGTTAATCTCTGTGCCAAGTCCTTCATTGCCAGAGCTGTAACATAGAGCACAAGCGCTATTAAAACAATGCAACAAAGGCTAATTGCAATTTCAGAAACTAAAAAGTTAAAGTATCACACATTCTAAGCTTCTAACATCCAGTGTTTTATTCAGAGATATTTGACTATGCAAACCACAGGAAAAAAAAAAAAAAAAAAAACAGACTAAGAATACAAATTGCGAGAATTAGAACTGGAGGAAGACAACATTTAAAAAAAAAAAAAAAAAAAAAAAATTGATTTTGCAGGGGGTAGTCATTTCACCTCACAGCACCTTGGCTGTCTGGGCATAGGTTTANAAAAAAAAAAAAAAAAAAAAAAAAAAAAAAAAAAACATATTGAGGCTTGAAATTAAAGTTTACTAGTATAACCCTACATACAATATAAACCAAGTAAATTTTGACTGCAGTTAATATCTCAGTTAATGAGTGTGGGTGTTGATAGTTAGTCACAAAGGGTGTGTGAAGACATCAAAAGAACAACATCTGAAACATGTTTTCTTTAACTGAAGCTTACTTTTAATTACTATTAGACACACAATATTTGGTTACATCAAATTAAAAATACAGCCATGTCTTGATTTTTGATTGTCTTCTACATTAAAATGTACACAATTTAATTTTACTGAAAAAAAATATATGTACTCTAAAAAGTCATTTAATGATGACTATGGATTGATTCAGCTTATAAGCAACTGCAGCCTTTCTCAAGTTATTATTGATCACCAAGAATCAATACTGCACAAACTATAAACACTATGAAACTGACCCAGAAATTGAATCAAGAGAACCACAGCTGTAAAATGACATCAAATCTAAGTGAGGAACTCAAAAACAATTTACAAAAATTCAAATGATCATATTCATTAAATTGCATCACATCCTCAGTTAGCATAAACATATAGCATTTTTGTGGGTAGCTTATTAAAAGTATGCCATTTAATTAAGCCAGAAAATGTGAAATTTTTTTGATAAATCAGTATAAGTTAGGCCTACATTCAGTTCAGTGCTGCTACATGATTTGCAGAGTTTTGCATTCATTGGGACAGTCTCTAGTTCTGGTTTATAAATGCTGCAACTAGCTTTTTTTTTTTAACGTCTTACACTTAATACACAAAAATGAGTAGTCTTCAGTAAATGTCAGTGGAGTTTTATTGAAGGCTGCTAATACAAAAGAAACTATGAAAGTAATGCAGCATCCAAAAATACTGAAAAAGCAAATTTCAGTAGAAACTATGATCAGTCATATATAAAGTATGGAATTGTCCAAACAGGTGATTTTCAAGCACCATTTCCAATGTGCATTTGCAGACTTTCCAATAAAGCAACATAGCCATCAAAGCTATATATTGTGGAAATTTGTAAAAATAAATATTTTTAAAAATCTGGACCATACTTGATGTGCTATTACATGCCATATCTTTTCTTAGGTGTGTAAGAGATCAGCATATTGCTTCCACTTGCTGTTACCAAAATCTACTGTACTACCCAATGCATGGCAAACATGTATTACAACTATCAAGTATTAACTGATTCCAAAGGTCTGTGAAAAAATGTAAACATGCACTTTGGTCCGCAGCACAAAAAATGTTGAGAATCACTGCATTATTCGGTTTGGCAGATTTTGTAATATGCGCTAAAGGAACAAGAACATTGATACGATCTCCAAACTCACTCGCAGTCTGGTTCATCGGGGGGCAGTGCTACAATTGCAATGACCTCACTCTGCCCCACTTCTCTTTGGTCTGAACGTGGCCAGAGGTCAGAGTTCATTTGGAGGGTGCTAATTTTTTCTGAGGTTTTCTTCACAAAGCTTGAGACACTGAGAGGGACATATATGTAAATAAAAACAAAATTAGTACAGTAAAAAAAGTTCTATGCATTTTTCAAATTTTAACTAATATTTAAGTCATCGTCGCACCATTTAACATTTACAACTGTAACACACTGTAAACCACCTTTACATAAGTTGTAAAAAAAAAAAAAGGGAAGAGGAACATTCATGGATTTTCATTTCCTTAGACCCTCAAAAAAGTCCCTCAGATCAAAAAAAAAAAAAAAAAAAAAAAAAAAAAAAAAAATTATAGNNNNAAAAAAATCCCCTAAAAAAAAAAAAAAAAAAAAAAAAAAAAAAAAAAGTACGTATGTTGGCAAACTAAGAAAATACTGACAAGAATGTTTCGCTGGATACTTGAGAAACATGACAAATGTCAAAAAAAGCAAGTATGACATGAAGCCATGCATCTACAGATAAACGATAAACAGAATCCAAAAATATCACATCTTTAAAAGAGGTTAAAAAGATCAGCCCTAGTCATGTACTGTACAACAGATTTAAACATTTTCTAATGAGATATCCTGCTTTCAAACGAAACCAACTTACCTACTCTGCAGTACCGAGATGCTAGCTTACACGACCCCCAACAGTGTCAAAGTTCTAACACTGCACCAAAGTTATGGAGGACAGATAAATCTCGCTGGACAGCCCCAAATCGGAAGTACAAGAGTCTATTTAGAGACAGCAGCTGTACACTCCCTACATAAACACTTTTTATGCTTGCTGGTTTCATTTCCTTTTCCCCTCCCAAAAGTTCAGTTCAGCTTCAAATATTTAAAACTGGTCTGCCACAATGGCTGCTTTGGTACATGAAGAAACACAGCATTTAGAGACCAGGAAGACATTTTCATTCTTGTCTGTACAACATGCCAGTACTTTGCCTTAGTCTTACATCCAGTTGAATTGAGCAAAATTCAAAAGAGTCTGAGTTAAACAGTAATCTAGACCCATTTCCAGTTTCAACCTATGAATGCATAATGAATCTAATGTCAGTCAATAAAGAGCAGATACATTTACTGAATTTCTATTTTAAAAATTCTTAACTTTTAATTTAAAGTGGTGAATTAGAGAAATTAAAACTATATTAGTCCATGCTGCACCAAACAATTTCTGCAAGACAGACTTGCACACCATTGTCAACTACCAACTGACCATACAATGCAGACTATGTGTAGAACTGTTCTGTGACCATACTCAATCCAGACTACATAAAATCCATACTACCTGAATAACCAAATGCTGACCATGACAAAACATTTGTGACCACTGTAAAACCCTAATAAATCAGTGACAACATAAAACTGAACAGACATGACAGTTGCAGGGATGAAGGGGGCTGGGACCACTTACCTGTCCCGGACAGCTTGCAGTGCCACACGAGGGGGTTTGGGGCGGAATGAGAGGGGAAGATGAAACTGCAAGCCAGAATCAGGTCGGTCAGACTCCACACGTTCACTGGGTAGGGTATCTGAAGTAGCATCAAGCATGTGGTGGGTGGGGTTTCATGTGGCCCATTGTTGGTGGGGAGGAGAGATGTTGGGAAGGCATGTGAGAGGAGATGAAGCCATAGCAGGACTGGTGTCCAAAAATGGTGACCCAACAGCACAATAAAAATGGACCACAAAAGAAGCCGAAATGGTGATGGGCATGCCATGGATACTATAATGAAAAAACATTACGAACTTGAGCCATTTTTTTGGGGGGTGTGAAGTTTATTCTACATATTTCTTTGATGCAAACTCTTCACACTGATTCCATAGTTTTTACAAAACAGTAATGCAACAGAAGGGTGAGATTTTTTCTTTTTTAAAAAGGTGCCTTTATTGGTGAAATATTGCTTTAAAGTAAACTTTCATCAGCAGAACTCTGTAAAGAAATGGTGGAGAATCCACATCTTCTGAGCTGGATCAAAGGTCACACCCCTTACCCTGGTCCACTGGTTCCTCCTCCTGCACAAAGCTAAATTCCCTGAGCCGCTCTTCTTCAAGCATCGACTGGCTGACCAGTGAACAGGTGTCCTCATCTGACTGGCTTCCTCTTCGACTGATTACTCGGTAGATACCGCAGTCCAGCACATTAAAACTTTCCTGGGTTAACAGAAATGAAAACTCGTGTTCACAAACAAAATGTCACGGATACATTGAAACTGAAACAAGAGAGCCTGGATTTTGCTCTTAACTTTTTGTCCATAAGACCAGTCATCAGTTCCCCTCAAAGTGTCTCTGCATCCACCCTTTACACAAAACAATCAAAGGACTGGTCACCTGACACCTACAGGAGCTGATCGGTTCTCCAAGCAAGAGCATTGTGCACCAGCTCTGGCTGATGCTCACAAGGGTTCCAAAATCTAAAGTCACATCACTCTTGCTTTTGATCATGATGTGGTGTATTAAGCTCCCTTTCCCATAAGAACTGCTGAATCCTTCCCAGTTTAAGAACTGTCACAAAATGCATTTCTTTCATAACCATTCCTCTCCAAGTCTGCTGACAGCTGAAAAAAGTAATGGATGGTGGTGTTCAAAGTTTATGTATGCATTGCTATTCATACATCACTTCTATTAGCAGTTGCTTGAGTTAATTATAATGGCAAAATGGTGGCATTAAAACAAATCTGTTGTGGAATGCCCTCCATTAAAAACCTTAGGGTTAGGAGAAAAGTGCTAAATGCATAAATGTTTTCAAATGTAATTTGAAAATGAAAAGACATAAGACAATTCAAAATTAGCAATATACATATACATTATATCGATAGCATATTTGTATATAAAATATAAATATTTACCAACCTTTTATCATAAAAAAAGTGGCAAAGTGTACTCTTTCCTTTTTTCTGTCTAACCTTGTCTATCCATGTGCTCCTACTGCTGCTAAAAGATTGTTTTGGTACAGAATTTTTAGAGCAATGACAGAGTAGAGCATAACACTTAAAAAGGCCACATATTCTTGGACTCTGCATATCTTAATAATGTTGTGTTTTTGGTAAATCAAACCTGTAATCCAACTGGACTAAAACTATATAATTTTAGTATAATTTCAGGCTTCTTAGTGTGGAAATTTCTTGCCCGAGTTCAGACACAAAAGAGCAATGAGTGATCTTGTGCTTAAAACAACCACATGAAAATACCGTCAGTCAGCGTCTGACATGAGCTCACTGCTCAAAACACAGTCTATGTTCCAAACTCACATGTGAAGAAATACTGCTCCTACGGCTGCTAGAGGCAGAGTCCAAGGGCTCCAGCCTGGTGATCACTTCTTCTAGCTGGTTGATCAGGTCTTGCTGTGTGCTGGGGTTAAGCTGTGAGCGCAGGTACTCTAATCGGTCAATGGGGAGTAATTTGCGGGCCTGCAGAGAACAAGGCGGCATAGACAACATCAATGTAACAGACCTGCATCGAGACTTAGGGCAGTACTATGCTGCAACTCAGATCCCTAATTTTGTAAACTTCATGTTGGAGAAATACAGCTTAGAATTATCTAGACACAATTGTGTGTCAATTTTCCTCTCATTCCAGATGTATGTAGGGACAGCAATAACTTCAGAGCTCTACATTTGTCAAGAAATAATGTGCAGAAAATCTGCAGTTTGCCTTAAACAGCAAAAAATGTACAATTCACACAGGACCCTGTGCTGCTGTAGCAGTCTTACTCTGGATGGAGCAATGGCATTTTGGAACATGCAGGAGACTGTAGCAGCCAAAGACCAAGACTCCCTGCGAACCAGTCGCTCCACACAGCGCTCAACAGACAGCAGGGACAGGTGTGTCAAGTGCCCGTCACCATGAAGACAGAAGAGTTCACTACGGAAAACAGCTATATCCGCCACATCTGCAAGACGTTTGAAGGAAAGAAACATTTTTTATTGCTAAGGTATGAGGTGGGTTAGAGCAGTCCAATTCCTGTGTCCACCATACATATTTCTTACCTTTGATCTCAGTCCAGAGAAGAACCTGTCCGCACTGAGGCACAAATATATAAATGGCTGAGTCAGTCCAGGTCAGCAAGTTCTGGTCACTACACAGAAAAACACAAACATTTGAGAACAGAGAACATCAGCTGCACAGGATGAACAGAAACAGAACATAAGGCTTACTACTGACAACACAAAAGCAGAGGATACTGTACAGCTGATACAATCCAGTAATCCATCATTGTTACACATTATGTAGAAGGCAGCAGTCACAAGGAAACAGCGGACAGAATGCATAAGACTGCGGTGCATCTGAAGTACAAAGAACACTGTAAACTTTAGGTAGTAGCAAGCCAACGTAGAGTGAGCCACAGGTAGTATCCAGCAGACACAGAATCCTCTGAGTCATGGGCAACAGTTAGTTAACATTTGCAGGAAAAATCAAAGGCAACTTGCAGCCAGCAGTGAGAAACAATGCATAGACAGCATAAAGGTAATTGATACCTGAGGTGAAGCAACTTAGGAAATGCAATCGATTGAGGACTTCTGTGGGCAGAATTGTATTGTAGTTCACACCTGAATATGAAGATGAAGCACTTAACTGAGGTAAAGCACATCATTTACAGAGTCAAAAGTACATATACCTAGTTGGACACACTACCTGTATGAGACAAGGGGCACTGGGGGGCACGCGAGCAGCTGCTTAAATTGATGAGTGCTCAACACCTCTCCACTGAAACTGGCCTCCCAGATACGAGACCCTGGACGGGCACAGTACAGGAGTGGGGGCTGGCCAGGAAATGAACTGCGACCCTGTGCAAAGAAGCAGGCTCCATACTCTCCATCACGCTCCTTGTTCCCCACCCTCCAAAATTTCTCCCTATAGACAGACAGAAAGAATAGTACAGTTCAGGCAGAAATGGTACAAAAATGAAGTTTCTCCAGTGGCTGCCTATGAGTGAGATTCAATTTTATGGTATTTACACACACAGTTATGCACATGACAAAGACATCTACATCACATGCCTGTGGCAATAAGCTTTAGGAGATTTACCCTCACACATCAGTATAAAAAACAAGGGAAAACCAGTATCATGTCACAATAAGGTAAGAGAATGGAAACTGAACCCCTCTGAACTTCCATATCTACCAATTCCCAGTCTGATACGTCCCTGGGAGAGTTCATTCACAAGTAACATTCCCAGCATTCAACTGAAAACAAGCTGAATTCAGTTCAGCTCTCCTGTGGACTTGTCCAGCACTCCTTTGGTATATTTCAGCCTCTCAAACACACAGCAGAGCAGTTTGTTTGGGTTTTCTCTTCAAAACCCCTTCAATAGCAGCTTCATTCTGACCTACCTCTCTGTGTCGCACAGATAGCAGCGGCTGAGCGAGGAAACCAGCAAACGGCCATCCTGGTAACCCAACTGTACCACTTTGGAGTCCACAGTGGTTATTGTCTGGACTGGGAAGATGACAAATGCAGAGCCCTGGAAAAAGAATTCACAGGTTATAGTGACAGCATCTCATTTACTCAAATCATTTTGAGCCATGAGTCCGTTAACACTATGGAGAAACCTGTGAATTCAGCCCCAGCAGGAATACATCCTTGTCGTTTTACCTATTAAATGCCAAGGAAATGGACACTTCAACACCGCATGTTTTCCAGATTTAGTAAAATCTTAAATAGGCCAAAATTTCAAGATATTAATTTTAGTCATCAATATCAATACATGGTACAAGTGGTTCATGTGATGCTGTCAAAAAATGCTTTTGGCTGCAAGCTCACATGAATGTCTCCCAGCAGCCAGGTTTAAAACATATTTACCATACCTCATACATGTAAACCTTGCCTCTTTTTAACAAATGCAACTCTTTGATCTTCCCAGACAGCTTTCAGATTTAATTATATGGAAATTTGGCCTTTACACTGGGAGTAATTGATGGCATGTTACAAGTCCTCGCCTGCTTACAAACAAAATGTGTTCCTGGAAATCAGCTCAAAGTAAAAACCCACAGACAAGTAGTTAATTTCAACGTGAAAAATTTTAAGTGTTCTTGGACCCACAAAGCTCCCACAATGTTTGCTCAAGTAACACCAAAACATCTAAATGGAAATAACATTTGTATTTAAAAAAAAATAAATAAATAAAAAATAATATCAGACCTTCATCCCAAATATACAGTAATGTAACAATATGAGATGTGATCACAAGATCACACATGAGAATCACTCAAGTACAACTTGAAATGACAGTGTGGAGAAAATATCTACAGACAAGAACAGGTGGCAGTGACACCAGCAAATTAGGTGTGGCTGTTGAGTCCTTCTAAAGAAATTATTCACACCATGTAATAAAAAGGGTGCAGAGATTTTGGGTACACTTAACTCCAGAGACTGCAAACACTTGCACTGTTCTCATACTGTTGTTTATACACACTCACGCATATTTTCGATACAAACAGTTGTCAGGACCAAATTATAGTCATGCATTCAAAAGATATGACTAATCACAGACGTGCACTCACTCGTACACTAGAGTGGCTGCCAGCAGCACTTTGAAAATACCTACCTTGTTTCTCATAAACAAGAAAAATCAGCACTATATTTACGTAACTCAGTAAAGGATGTTAAATAACTTTACTTGCAAGTCAAAAAAAATTTGTGGGATACTTTAACCTTTTTCAGGAACACAAAGGCTTCTGTACCAGAGATTTCCCTGCTCACTTACTTTCCTCAAACTCATCAAAAGCATAAAGGACACCTCTTTCAATGTGAAAAATGCAACAGAGGAACTTACTCTGAAATCCAGATATAAATGTTCATTATTTTAGACTGCACACCATAAACTGTTTCTATACCATACAAATCTATACAATCAAAAAAAAAAAAAAAAAACTTCAAAAATATGTGCCTATATTTCTTCAATAATAAGTGGGATTCTAACAACATATCTACTTCCAATACATAATCTTACAATAAGTCTAAGGGCAAAAATTGCATCCTGGGAAAAAATCTGATCCAATCAGAAACAACTCATTAGTGTTAGTGCATCTCATTTGATGTTCCAAGTCAACAAAATCTGGTAAAAATCTTATGCCTCAGTTTGATTTAGAGGTTACTTTATTACAGGTATGAAGTACAACTTTTGCTAAACCTTCTTCTTAAAGAGTCTCATCTGACTTTAGCTTGCACTTGTTTTCCGCTTCTGAGATTAAAAAGACATTATGCTAATTTACTATAGTATTATTGTTCTCCAAAAGGCACAGAAAAGAGAATGCATATTTGCATTCCACATCACAGGAAAAAGGAGACAGCCATCTCACACAGTGCTGAAATGCAGGAAAATTGTACATTTCAAGGGGGAGAGCAGTACCTTGCCCAATTTGGAAGATCCTGCACGGAGGAAGGACACCTTCCCTCTAGCATCTCCGGCAAAGACCCTCAGAGTGGCTGTGTCCCAGCACAGTGCTGTAATATTCTGCCCCCGGTGTTCCCAGGATATGCTGGCTCGCTCTGGCCGACCTCGACACTCCAGCTGCAGCTCCCACACCACAACCAAACCCTGACTGGGTTACAACACACATTGCACATCAGTTCTATAAGCAGCAACTCATATTTATAATATGGAGACTAATAAACAGTGGTATTACAGAAAAAGACTGCTTCAACAATTTTGTACCTGAATAACATTTTGTCTGTTGTGAAATGTACTTTTGTTTACTGAGGTGAACACCACTTAGGAGAAAAAAAAAGCACTTGCTAAAGTAATAAACATAAAGGTAAATGTAAAAATAAATGTTAAAATGTGTACATTGTACAATATGCAGATTAAACCTCCCAGTAAATGCCCTCTAAAAACCTATACATTTTGATATTAAGTACTTACTGTTAAACACATTATTCATTTTGCAGCCTAAGTGACCAGACAGACATTATTACCAGAAAAAAGGAAATACAATATTGAACTTAATAAGTCATCCATTAAACACATGCGTGTTTCAGAAAGCTCACTTCAGCAAAAATGTAGTCTGTATCAGAATTTCTTATTTTATCTCCAATGACCTTCAAGAACAGAAATGTGAAATGAAAAACTACTATTCCTAAACATAAAAATTACTTTTAGATAAATAAATTCACATATTACTTCACAATTTAATTTAGAATTCATCATTTTATAGAAATTTAACAAAAACAGACACTTAACCTGTAAAAGGTCATGCTAACCTAGCTGCACAAATCTGAATGCACAGTAGTGGTTGCTGCTCTTTTCATTTATTCTTTCATTCTACATAAAACAAGGTGATACAGCAGTGCAGCAGGTAGCGCAATTGCCTCACACCATCTTGACTATGATGAATAAGAACAGGTTCGATTATCGTTCAATCTGTGTGAACCCTGGGCTTTCAATGCGTTTGTGAGAGTTTCCTCCAACAGTCAAAAAATATGTTTGGGTATATTGGTGACTCAATTGTCCCTAGTCTGAGAGTGAGTGCGGTACATTGCTCTCACGCGTAAATTAATTAATGATCTTACAGTGTTCAGTGCTGTGTAGCATTGCAAGTCATCATGGACAAAGTTGTCACTTAAATGCTAGTTAATAATCAGAGGACAATGCTCTGTCACAGATGCAAACTCTGCAGGTACACAAGTCCAATGTTTTAACGGATTTTCACATTTTTCATCTACAGTATAAGCTATAAATCCTAAATTGTATCATAATATTGTATATTTTATGTTTTTGTATGGCTGTCAGCAGACAGGACCATTACGCTACAATGCCGCACATGTCCTGTAATGGTACTGTACATTGTACATTAAAAGATGTTAATGAATACATGTTTTAACTAGCTATAAGATGCCCATTTGCTTACCAGAATTCTGGAAATCACAGAAAATAATTGACACTTTTTGTATTTTTTTTTTTAAATTATCATTGCTATTATTTATTTATTACTGACCATTGTAAGCGCAAGTCCCTCGTATGTTGAACACATTACAATACGATGACAACCTGTACAATTTAAACTGGAAAAAAATCTATTGATTAATATACAAACTATATACACTGTGCACTGAAGTCTTACTATTAAAAGTTTATAAATTCTAAACTTTGACCTGGTTCAAACTATTAAAAACTGGAACTAGAATTATTACACGCAGACCGACAACTATTATGAAAAACACAAACTGGCATGATGACAAAGACAGTTAACTCTGAAGCAGGTGGCAAATTTAGAGGTTACCTACTAAAAATGGGCACACTAACAGACATGGGTGCAGTTAAATTTAGTAGGACTGTTGCAATATAAGCCCCTGCTTTGCAGAACATCAATAAATGCACAATGTGCACAAAGTAAAGAAAATGGAAAAGTCTGCTGCAGTAGAATTCAAAGTTATAATTGAGGAAACCAATAAACATTTAAAAATTTATACTGTAACATGTTCCCTCCACATAAAAATGTCATTTTAGTTTATACAGTGAGAGGAACAAAAAGTTCAATCACTACTACAAAAACAGAGGCATTATGATATAAAGAGACAGATGGGAGAGCATATTCTAAACACTGCAACAAAACATACAAACACTTAAAAAAAAAAATCTAAACACCCTGTTAACATAGGGAAATAAAACAAAAAAAATTGAAAATAAAGTTACTTTCTTAGTTTGGTAAACTGTCTACTTTGTAGATGTATTCACAGACCAAAATATACATTAGAGGCTCATCAAATTATCCTCATGAAAAATATTTTGACTAGTTCATCCCATCCTCCAACCCTGATTAGTCCTGTGCTTCAAGAAAGCCAGAATCAGACTTGAACAAGCAGTTCACAAAAAACACACTTTTATATCACTGTTTACACGGTTTTGTTTCCTAATCAGGGTCACTGATGGGAAAAGTATGCGAACCCTTACATTTAATTATTAGTGGCACCTCTTTTATTGGCAATACAAAACCAAACACTTCTTGTAGCTGCTGATCTGACCTGCACAATTACTTTGTGCTATTCCATCACAAGGAAGACATGCTACAGCCTAGGCCATAACATCAGCCTGGTTACGGTGACAGTAATAATGGCCCTCAAGACGATCCTTTGTACAGCTGCTATGGATGTCCTCTAGTGTTGCTCTTTTAGGAAATAATGGAGATAATGGACAATCCATTTTTATTTTATTATTATTTATTTTATTATTTTATTTTATTTTATTTTTTTACAGGTTTGCTAGGCTATGCAGCACATCACAAACTACTTAAATAAAAAAGTTAATACAGTGGAACTCTGCTCTCCAGAGCTCTGCCAACATTATTTTAAGCTCCAGCACTTGTTCCCACCTTGTATATTTTCCCTGCTGCTGCACCCATACCATGCTTGCTGTCTTTTTTCCTTCCTTGCTGTGCACAACTCCTGCTATATAGATCTGGGCCTCTCTTTCCCCTGGACCTTGTCATACTGTTGTGATGGAATACAGTTCCAACCTGCTCTTCCAGATGTCTCTGTATCCACTTCACTTTCTAACTGTCCTCAAATTGATACTTGCTCAAACAACCCCAGGATTCACCAGATTTATACTGCAGTATTTCCCTTGCCCCAAACCTTTACTATAAATTCATGAAGGGTCTCTCAGCTTGATACTCTGCCTAATAAATTACAATCCTGCTAAAGCACTGTCATACATCAACCCACCCACACAGGGTACAGCTTCTCTCTCAAATGCCACAATTGTCTGGGACATTATAGACCAGAACAGGCCAGAGAACGTGTGGCAGAATGCCATGTTAGTATATCCATGCTTTAAGCTTACCTGGAAGTCATAACTTACACACTGGTGTTAGACACCCCTTTTCACATAAATTACCACTGTGCCCAAACTACTATGAAACTAACCTCATTGTCTAGGTTTTGTACTAATACAAAAACTGACAATTCTTAGTATTACAATGTAGCATATCTGTTCAATGTTAGTAGCATATTTAAGAATGCCCAAGCAACTGAAGCAGTTACCTTGTTGCAACAGCAATAAAGTCTTCATCATGGGGGCAACATGCTACTTGGGTAATGGATCCCTCCTAAGGAGAGGAAGGAAATTATTTGCTGCAGAAGAGTTGGTGGCTTGGGAGACAAACAAGAGTAAGTATGTGTGAGAGCAAATGCTGTAAGAATAGATCTTTGCGACACAGCACCTTGCTGTGAAAGAACAGTTTTCTACTGGACAAATTACACATGAAGGCAGCAGTGACCTACAGAATACAATGTGAGGAGGGGAGTGATGTGGTCTGCAGTACCTTGTGTGTTAGAATTAGCCTCTGTTTCCAACCTTCCCTCTGAATAAGGTGGAGCCCCCCTGCCGAAGTTCCCAAAGCCAGCCACTTCTTTGACACTGAGAGGCAGGTACACTGTGATATGAAATGCAGACATACATATGGATAAAACCCACACTGAGCAGCAATCACCCTGCAGAATAGTCCAATAGTGCACTACATAAGGCGAGAAAAGCCAAAAACACACTTTCTACCTTGAGTCGCCCCGAGTCCAGGCGCAGGGCAGAGAGAAGAGGGTCAAGACAGTCAAACTCTGCCAGCACATGGGTGCAGGACTCAGGCACTACAGGCAGGGAGGGCATGGTGATAATTCTTTATGTCTGCAACAACCAAAAAGAGAAAGACAGTATGCACATGACAAACATTCACCCAGAACACAGAAAAATTACTAAGCTGCATCCAATTACAGTAAAAAACAAAAAAAAGTCAACCAGGAGCCAGCAACAACATTCTGAATAGTTATGGCTGAACCCAAAGTTTCTGTGAGCCTCTGCTTATATTCACACATCTGTTGGGTGAATGCATCTCCTGACCTGCACTGGTACCACATGACCAGAGCTATAACCCCAAACTTAGTACAGCAGTGATGTCAAACTACAGCAACAAAGGGGCACTGAAACAGTGGACAGGGGCCCCCTGCCCCTCCCCGTGCACCTCCTACTGCTTTGCCATCACATGATTCCACATATCCTCTCAAATTGGGAGAGCATGACTTTCAGTAACAGGAATTTGTTTACTTGAGTGGTGAGCCAAATTTTGTTGAAAGTGCCTTTTTTGATCGTGTGGGCAGTGGCATGTTAGATAGGTATATGAGAGCTATTAACAACCCCAGAATCAATGTTAATTTAAATAACTACAGGAAATGTGAGAAAGTCTGATTAAGTGGGTATGAGACCAAGTGCTACAAAAGGCTGGGAGGGAACGAGCAAGTTACAACCAGACGAGAACTTTGGATAGCAAACACATTCGCATTCTAGCACACTCTCACTCACACACAAATTCCAGCACACACACACACACACACACATTATATAAAGACTAACAGACACAGTGATAACAGAAAAACGTACATTCCAACGAAATCAGAAATGCACACAGCCTCAATCTGAGCCCATTCAACAAGCAGAGGCCCAAAACACCCGAGGTTACCCAGCTACTATAAATCTTAAAAGTGTTTTGCAACAGGGAACTTGTTCGCGGGGAGGAAGGTAACGCTGCGGGGCTTCCCGTGCGTGAGCGCGCACGGATCCAGCTGATCGTTCGACAACGTGTGCGCGCATCACGAGACTCACTCCAGTACGAACAGCCTCCAGCCTAGAAACTGGGGACCAAATAGACTGTTCCGCTGCTTCGGCAACAGTTGCCTTTAAGACTTTCTAATAATATAAATTTCTGTCATAAAATCCGTAATCATCATTCAAAAGAAACTTAACGAGTCATAGCCATTATCCCCGGTGATACCAAGTCAAACTGCTGGTTCTTAATCCACAAAACTTACTCTCACTATTAAAATAAAAATCAAATGCCTCCAGAAGACTTACCTCAGTTTTCTGCCGGTGTAATTACGATTTCCGATTATGTAACGTCAGAAAACAGACACAAATCGGCACTTTTGGTCTGAGCTGAAATCTCTCTGCTGTCACTGTTACAACTAAACTGTTCGACTTCTTAAACACTTAACTTACCTGTGACTGCTACATAAACAGGTCCTTAAATCTATTTCATTTTCGTGGATATGGTCCACATTTCGTACGCCCAATTTAGCACAATATTTTCTCTATTTACGCCTAACCGCCCCTACTGCACTAGCAAGAAGCACCGCTCGCGAAGTAGCTCGCGGAGGTCCAATAACCTGACCGGGACTACTTCACCTTGTACGGACGCTGCACGGAGCGGATTAATATATTAAACATCAATGTGGCTTTTCGGGTAGCATCCTGCGTCTGGCGTTCCTGTGAACTTTGTATTGCACCATCCCATAACACCATTGCATACACGCTAGGAGTATTTTGTTTAATACTGATATTTTCTTGTAACAACAACAGTACAGAGTAAAGATACGAGTTCCGCTATTTTAACACCGGATTTTATTATTAGCTGTTGCGCACTATTTCCTTCGGCGTAACCACAAAACGTGCAGTTTGCCTGGTGTGGTGATCGCAAGTTCCATTAAGATATCGATTGTAAATGGAGATGCGTGGGGGGTACGTGATGCTGAAGGCCTTCAGAATAACGTCATTGTTACTGAAACGCCTGCAGTCGGCCTCATATCTTTGTGCTGCCCTGTGCTGATCTATAACGAGATCAGTGCTGACTGTGAAAAGTTCACGCCATTATAAAGACCTCATAGCATTGTGTAGAACACGATATAACCTTTATTTAGCAAGCATCGGTGTTCAGTGTTAACTAATCAATTTTACAATGATTTACCATCAAAACCACATGGTATTGTAGCTGTATTAGGTCAAGTTATGGGCCAAGATTAAAGGGAATGACAGTAAGTAACTATAGAGTGGGATTTGAACCTTGGCCCTTCAGAATACAAGGCAATGGGCTTAACCATTTTGTGCCCTGTTAAGAGCAAATGCAGAAATGCAGACATTCAGGTCAACTACGTGAAAGGATCAAAAGCTGTAATATTATCAGTGTAAACTCAGTTGTCGATAAACATTAATGTGATAACTGGGTGAGTTTCAGACAGCCTTGCTTTCATCAATTGAAGTTTATCTCAGCTCAGAGTTCCTACAGAACTCCCCTTGCATAAGAAGAGAAATTTGTTTCTAAAAATCTGTTTCTAAATCCTTGTAAAAAACTCTAAATGTCCACAATTTCAATTGCGAAAATAAATGTGTTCACCCATTTTTTTTCTACCTAGCATCCAACATTCCTCCATTATTGTTTAAACACTGAGAAAATCTCATTCAGAACAAACTTATTCAGTCTGTGTGGGTTCCCTCCCACAGTCCAAAGACATGCATTTCAAGGTTAATTGGTCACACTAAACTGTACATAGTGTGCAACTGTGTATGTGGTCACCCTGTGAGTTTAATAGCCTAATGCCCAATGATTCTTGACTATTCTAAGAACTACCACTATCCTCATCAGAATACAGCAGTTAAAGATAACAAATGGGTTGACATTAAGATGTTGGTATACAGATGGATGCTGACAAGCTGGCACACAGGGAATGCCCACATACCTTAAATATTGGATTATAAACACATTTTTATAACAGCAGTTTGATTCTGGAAGCAGCATAATACACTTTAAACTATATAAACAAATGTTACATCTATGTATAAATTGTGTGGCATACTGTACAAAATTTAAGATCACCATGTTCACTTTTAAGGTATGAATTGTTTAATGATTGCATTGAAGAGGATAATGAAATTAAATAGGCTTTAGCAATAACTTTCATACTGTGGAGGTATTCCCTGCTTATGACTGTAATGGCAATAGTCTCAAAGTGTGAAACTGAGTTGGAGAATTAATTACCATTACAGCACAAACAGCTCTTGTAACTCGTAAAGGTAAAAAAAAAAATCAGCTTCATATTTAGTCATAACTCAGCAAATGGTACTAATTTCATTTATATAAGCAAAACTTAAGTCAAAGAATCATAATTCAAGAGATGCATATACTATGTATACCTAGGTTAATGTGATATTTCAGTTTTTTTATTTTTAATAAATTTGCAAAACATTCTAAACTCCTGTTTTCACTTTCATATTATGGGGTATTGCATATATATTGATGTGTGAAAAGATGAATTTAACCAATTATAGCACTGCAACATAAAATGTGGAAAAAGTGAAGGGGTCTGAACACTTTCTGAATGCACTGCACATTACCACTCTAAAACTGTATCTAATTTTCTCAGCACAAGTATTAAACAAAAAAATTGTGATTGACATTGTACAATTGTAACAACAACTTTGCAGAGCCTGGTCTGGATATTGGTGCCCTGAAGCAGTCGTACTTCTGCAAGTCCAATGTTGTCAGCATCTATGCAGGCATTTGAGAAATGTGCTTTTGCAGTATATTTAACCAACAGAGACAAATCTCTAGATATCAGGTAATGAATCACACTGTTAGGGTAGAATGATATTTGTGCACCAATACCTTTTGTGTAGATACTTTTGTACAGTATCCGAATATTTGCAAAACTAAAGTGAAAAATGTAACCCACTGGATTCTTAGTCAACATGTAAGTATATTGCAATCTGCTGAAAGTTTAATTATACATTAAAATTTAAAAATTTTAAAACCAATTTGAGTCCATTGAGTCTGACTGAAATTCCAGGAACTTTGGCGGGCACAGCTCAAAAAATTTATTGATGAACATCACCCCCAAGAACATGTTAGTTGTAGAAACATGGTCGCAGTAATCACACATACTCAGACAAATGAAGTAGTGTTCAATTCAGTCTCAGTTTGGCAACAGAAGAAAAAAAACAAAAATCACCCACGCAAAAGCTCTTCTTTATATCTTTATTAAAGACAGTTAAAATTATACAATTTTAATTTCTTAAACCAATTTACAATGTACTGCATATGTTCAATTTAAACCAATTTACCTTTTTATCCATATTTTAACACACCAAATGTGGTAAGGTTTTCAACTCTTTCATAATGGTACATCTTACAGTATAAAGACAAGAAAAAACTGATAAAATAACAAATCTATTAAACTCTGCTTTCGGAGATCTGTCTGACCAACCAACCAACCAACCTCAAACCAACCCAGTTCTATTAACAGGAATATCAGTGCAAGTAAAATGATAGATTTCTTAAATAATTTTGGGATTATAATAAGAAATAATTTTGGGCAGATTTCTGTTGTAAAACTACTCATTTATCATAACAAATTATAATAAAACAACTTTAAGCTACTACAGCACATGGAACTTTTAAAGATCCTGGTTGAAAAAAGTAAAGTACAAAAGAAAAGAATTAATGCAGGAGGTTTTTTGCAAAAATTAAAGAAAAACAAGTGATAAACTAGACTATTCACAGGAAAGATGTAGAACCATTGTTAGGTTTAGAGTTTGTGGCACAGAGCAGAAAGCTCACTTGAGCACAACAGTGGATAACAAAGCAAAGTAAATCACAATTTTCCCCAAATTGGGATTTGCATATTTTTTGTCATTTTTTTATATAAAATTATTAATACAAATGGAACCAACCTTTGGCTGGCATATGTGCAAGGTCATACTGCTTACGTATGGTACAATACTGGCAAAAATGACATCAATTAGTCATGGTGACCAACAGGAAAACTTGGATCTTAATTGGAGTTCAGCTGTCACACATGAAATGTCAGTAATATGAAACACATCCCAGCAAAAGCAAAGCTATTGCACTAGCCAGGGTAAAGGAGGTAAGAATGACTGATAATAGCACATGCATTTGTAGCAACATTCTCTTTCAAGTTGGATATATTTCAACTAAATGGCCACTTCGTAATGTTTTAATAGTTTAGGTCAGTTTACAAAAGTATACAGCTTTTGGGAGGTCTTCATAAAAGATAATGCCAAGAATACATAACTTATACTGACTATGACTGACAATATATGCTACCACCTGGCCAGCAATACAGGACTCACAGATGGTGGAGATGGGGTTATAGTTCCTCTAATGAAACTACAATCTGTGGGTAGTACATCAGGTTCTGAAGCCATGAATAGAAATTGGACATGTGGGGAACACCCTGTATCAGCATCATCAAGAAGGTGACCATTCTGCTTGGTACTGACCACAGGCCACTTTTGGGTTAGACTGATGAAGGAGCCCAGTCATACAATGCATGTACTGAGAAATTTATCAGATAACATAGAACAGGGTAGGGGAAGAAAACAATGCTTCAGCGGCAGTGGTGGAACCAGGGCTTTAAACAAAAAGAACCAGAAACAAACTCCATCGTGACGGTATCTTATTTTTGTTTGAGGGCTTCCCCTTTCTTGCTCTTACACATGGTTACAATTAAGAGGAAGCAAGCAAGGTTCGTCAATGGAGGAAGTTGCACAGAAACAAAAAGGCGCCACCAGCAAGGCAGGAATTAACCACAGAATGAAGCCTTTGCCTCAGCTTGTCACACACAAAGCTTCTATGATAGTTTTCTTTCATTTCCTAACCAGGAAAACCCTTAAGATAAACCACCACCAGGGTGGATATGACAGCATGATCCTCTGTACACATTCTCCCAGTCAGTCCAAAAATGTTATAAGCCTAACAAACTATTTTTCGGCTTTAAACTCAGCTAGTGGGTGTGGGTCTCACAAAGCTGAAGTTGCAACATAGCTAGATGTCTTTTTATTTTTTACAGTATTGCTTTATTCAACTCTTTCTTATACTCCCTTCTTCTCAGGGGGTTGCACTGCATTATGGGAACACTGAGCGTACATAAGTGACAGTTTAATCCTTTTGCTTTTTTTAGGCTCAGTTCCTGAGGTGAAGCTCTTCGTCTCCAGCATGTACAGTCTGAAAGTTCTGAGTTTTATTCCGTGATCCCTCTCTGCTCCAACCCCCAAAGGGGAGCACACAGAGGCCCATTTAAAAGAAAATTTAAAATTAAGAAACAAGTATTGCCAGTGCTAGAGTTCCAGTTCTTCTCTGCTGACCTATCAAGAGTGCAGTGGCACCTTTCAGTTGATATTCTTCTCCCTTTGCAGGCCAAATGCATGGGTCTGGTCACAGAGCCCCATTTTTAGCAGCAAAGCTGGTCCATGTAGGGGAACAAGGCTCCTCTCCTCATTTTGCTCTCCTCCATCAGGTTTTTCTCAGCATGCGTCTAGTCTGCCAGGCATGGAACTTGTTATAAGCTGTCTGCAACATCTCCTCCAGGTGCCCTGTAAGCTGTTAGAAAAGGCAAAGGGTCATGTAGCCGCTAGCTACCATACATTCAATAATACAGATTTATGTATAATTTTTAGGCTTTCTTTCTTTACATCAACCTATCCTAATCAGTAACTGCTTGTTTAGCACATGCCTGCAGTGATCGACACCTTGTGTCAGAAACATAGGGCAGGGTACATCCTAGATGGGAAACCAGTCCATAGCAAGGCAGTCACTTACTTGCATACACAAACATACCAAGGAAAATTTAGACTCAATAGTCCATGTGAAACATGTCTTTCAATTAGAGTAAAGAGATGGAAAAAGATGAAAAGATAGTCCACCATCTGTGAGGCACCAGCCACTGCACCACCATGCCAACTTGTGGAACATGCGTTTCATCTCCAAAAGATTAAATATTCCTTAGTAGCAAATTACAAGAGGGTTAGGATTCTTCAAGTTATTGTTACAGCATTATATAGTGCTGTGAAAAAGTATTTGCCTCTGTTTCCCTTTTACTGCATATTTGTCACATTGAATGGTTTCAGATCTATAAGCAAAATGTATTACACACAAGGGACCTGAGTAAATGTGTTATTTTTAAACACTTAGTTTAAGGAAAAAATTTATTCAATCTGTAATCACCCATGTGGAAAGAGTAATTGCCCCCTTAAACTTAACTGGCTGCATCATCTTTAGCTGCAACAATTGCAGCCAAAACATCCTACAATTTGGTATCGGCCTTTAACAGTTTTGAGGAATTTTATCCAACTCTTGTTAGCAGAACTGCTTTGATCAGACACATTCTTGGGTTTGCATCAACTGCTCATTTCAGGTCCTGCCACAATCTCTATTGGGTTCAAATCAGGATATTGACTAGGCCATTTTTAAAACTTTACTTTGTCAGTTATTCAGATATATAGACTTGTTTGGATTTTGTTTTATTTTACTGCTTAATCCAATTACCCTTCAGTTTCAGCTCACAATAACTGCCATACTCTCCTTAAGAATTTTCTGGTACAGTGCAAAATTCATGGTTCCTTCAATAATGACAAGTCTTCCAGGTCCTAAAGCAGCAAAGCATCACCAAATGACCATGTTCGAGTGTTAGCAGGATGTTTTCACTGTGGCATGCAGTATTTGTTTAATATGAGAGATAATGGGATTTTAGTCGCTCATAGAGTTCCACTTTTAACTCGTCTGTACAAAGGGATCATTTGTGGTTTTTTCCAACAAATGTCATGAAAGTGATTGATGAAACTTTACTTACAACAATAATTTCTGCCTTGCTACTCCCTCATGAATTACATTTTTGCTCAGTCTTGTTCTAATTGTGGAATCATGAATGCTGACCTTAGCTGAGGCTGGAGAGGGTTGGAATTTTTGGATGTCCTTCTTGAATTATTTGTGTGTTCCTGAAATAGTTGGAAGTAATTCTGGCAGGACAACCAATCCTGGAAAGATTCGCCACTGTTCCAACATTTCACCATTTGCATATATTGGCTCTCACTGTGGTTCAGTGGATTCCCAGAGTGTTATAAATGGCTTTGTAACCCTTTCCAGACTGATATATTTAAATTATTATCTGTTCTGGTGTTTTCTTTGATTGTGCCATAGCATTCTTGTGGAAACTTTGTGGTTATTACTTTACTCTCATGGAAAGGTTCAATATATAATGAAGTTTAGATTCAACAGGGCTGACTGCAATCAAGCCTGGCTGTATTCCAGTACCAAGCTGAATATCTCAAATTTGACCAATTGAGTAACTAAGGGACTACACTTTTTCCATGAGTGACACAGGTGTTCTTTAAATAAGTAACAATTTAAAAACTTATGTGTTTACTGAGGTTCCCTTTTGTCTAATGATGTGAAACTATTCATGAAAAATATGCAATAATAGGAGAAATTAGGAAGGGGCAAATACTTTTTTCCACAGCATTTAATCTGTTTTATCATAATTGTCTTCTTTGTGCATTGACATTTCATATTACCAGTGGTACTGAAGGTCAGAAAGGACGATAGCTGTATAACTATTTGTTCTGCTCATCCCTCAAATTTAACATGTTTAAACAGAGTCCACTTGGTAGCAAACCTATGCATAAGCATTCCATCAGCAGTGAAGCTTACATTGGTACTCAGGTACTGTCGCTGGACCTTTTCTTGGAAGGGGTGGAGCTTAGTGAGTTGGAATCTCTCCAGGTTTGACCTCATCTTCACCACCTTTAGACAGGAGAGGAAAAGTGAGAGAGGGGAGAGAGCGGGAAAAAAAAAAACAACACTTTAGTCAAACAGTGTTGAGAGCAAAAAACACCAATATCACCACCTGTAACAAAAGGAAATAAAGGTCACCTTCTCTTCCAGGAAAGGGGTGTTGACAGGAAAACAGGACCAAAAGTGACGCAGTAGCTCCCCAGCAGCTGTGTAAAGGTGCTTGAGCTCTGACTGTACCTCACTAGGTACCATCTCTGCAACAGAAACATACCCTTTGTGTGTACACAGCCATCTTTATTAACACCCAACAGCAAATACACCAATTTTATATAGGGTAAGATTTCAAACATTATAAATCTTCAAAATTATTTTCTCCTACCCCCAATATTTCTTTCATGAGTGTCCGGGTCAGATCTGGGTTTTGTGTATGCCAATTTTAGTGTACCCCTTCTCCCTGAGTTAATCACTTATCTATAGAACCCTGAAGAGAAATACTGAGTATTGCAAAGCAAAATAANAAAAATTATTTTCTCCTACCCCCAATATTTCTTTCATGAGTGTCCGGGTCAGATCTGGGTTTTGTGTATGCCAATTTTAGCGTACCCCTTCTCCCTGAGTTAATCACTTATCTATAGAACCCTGAAGAGAAATACTGAGTATTGCAAAGCAAAATAAGTGCAATGTGGTTAGGTATACTTTACCACCAGTGCATAAATGTGTGGTGTGGACAATAAAATAAAAAAAATAAAATAAAAATAAATAAATTGTTTTACCACAAACATTAAAAAGGGAATCACTCAGTTCAAGTCACTGAGCTGAAGAGACACACTTAAATCCTTCTGGAAGGGGCATCTGTGTATATGTTTTTAGTTTGGTCTCAGATGAACAGCAATTGAACTCATTTCAAGCCCCAAATTTTGTCTAGGGGATGTTCCTACTTGTTTTTATTGGCACTGGTGAATACCTACGGTTTATGGCTTGTTGCGTCCCAGCCTGCATGAGCACTCCGCCTGGAGACAGAGCTACAATTGCTGAGCTAGCCATGGTACTGGACATCACCTGATTGACAGAAGGCGAGAGGTCAGCATGCAACATGTGAATGTCTATAGTTGGTCTGCCTGTACTGACAGTGTAATAGCCTCACTTATTCTGAAAGTCTCTGTACAAATAATCTGAGAGTAACAGTCTCAGCTGAGTTTGGACATAATCAACACCAAGTCCATATCTTTTCTGGAGCCACATCACAAGGCAGGCCTCACCTGAGTAAGACATGGCTTATAACTGGCCATTTCGTGCTGGGTAAGGATGACAGAGTTGATGATGTCCTGGCTGGTGGTGTAGTGTTGGGTCTGGATGGGAACAGGTCCGTGAGAATACCTGGCACAACATCAAGAACAGTCTGGGTGAGTGTCTGACTCAGACAACTAGCAGAAACATCATTACAGCTATAGTGAAGGGATGCTTTGTACTCCCCACAAAGACAATATTTCTTCAGTTTAAGGTTGTTTATTGCTTAAAAAGATGTAACATACAATGGTATATAAAAATAAAACTTGGTTGAAAAAGTTAATAACATGATCAGTAAATTGAAAAACTATTCCAACTAACATCTGTTATCATGACAAATTACGATAAAACACTGAGCTACTACAGCATATGGCATTTACGGTTGTAAAAAAGTAGAAAGATTTAGCCTTCATTAATAATTAAATTAGTTGTAAGGTGGACAGTAATTGCCAGCATCTGCATACAGGCATTGCATAAAACCAGTGAGATACATACCTGTCTGATTTCTTTAAGTTCAGGGCAACTGTCTTCAAGCCATTCTGCTGCTGCAGGTCCTCGTACTCAATGGCCTCCTGCAGCTTCACCTGGAAACGTTACATTTGCGAGACGCCATCTAAACACCATGGTAATATTACAGCAAGACAGTATTATATAAGTCAGGACTAAAACACTCATGCCTCAGATCCATGAAAAGAGATACCTCACATTTGAGCAACTACTTATGGTGCCTTCAAATATTCAAAGTACAAATTGATTTTCATTGCAGCAAAAAAAAAAAACAGTGCGGTATATTAGCAGGTTAGCATTGCTGCAATCAAGGTTCAAAATTGTAAAAAGGAGTGAAAACTCAATGCTGAAGGCTTCAACTATTATGACCCTATAATGACAAAAAAAAAAAAAAGTTGATTAACTAACATTGCTAGTAATTCCGTCTTTTGGTCCCCACACTTGACCTACAGTGCACTGTTACAGCCAAATGTGATCCTTAGCGGTACAATGAACAAAGACTGTTGCCTTGCTAGATTTACAGCTAAGCAGTCAAGGGCCAGTGTAGACCTGGATTCCTGGCCCAAGTCCATACCTTTTTGATGGGTGGCTGGAAAAGATCAGAATCCCTTGAGTTTCCGTCAGTGCTACTGGTCTCACTGGCCTGGTCATTAAGGGGGTCTCTGGGATGGGCAGAGTGGACACAAACACAACAAACTGATTGGGTGTCTAAGCATTTAGAGGCTCTTAGAATCATGCAGTGCACTATTAACATCTCCTATAAACCTCCTATAAACCCCTCTTCAAGAAAAGTGTGGCATCTTCCTTTCCTAAGTTCTTAAGTTTCAATTTTGCCCTTGCACTAAATCTCAGTAACATTTATCAGAGCTGATAACTATTTATAGCCATTTCAAGCAAATGATGAGTAAAAGGTACATTAATACAAAAATGTGTTCCAATTCAGCAGTGCTCCCATGCTACAAGATGCATAGCAGCAGTTAAATAGAAAAAGGTTGTGCCTTTAGTTTTCGTTTTGGGAAATTCATTAATATGAACTTTAAAATTATTTACAAATATATTTTAAAAACACAGCCTTGAATCTAAAGTACAAAATGGGATATGGTTTAATTGTAAGATGCCTATAATTATATGATTTGGCTGACTATGACAACATTTTCCCCACATACTCACTGTTTGCGCAGACCTGCTGCCAGTACCATCGCACTATGGTGGTTGAAACGCTTAATGATGGCCGAATTGCTGTTCTCCTTCACTGTTCTGTTGGAAGTGGAGGGAGCAGATGCAGTGCCATAACCCTGGAGAGGCAAAAGGTGAGAATCATCAAACTAGCCCTGTAGCCATTTTGCAATCCCCTCATGTGCTGTTTGTTCTTTATGCCAGGCTTTGTTTTTCACGCCAAAGTACTGAAAGTTAGGTTGAGAAGTACCTCTGTGCCAAAGTGACTTCTTTGCATAATGAAAATAATTAAACTCCAAAAAAGCTACTTATTATTTTGAAAATAAAAAATTCAGTCTCTGACAAGGCTTGGAGAGGCAGGAAAAGTGACATCACACACAGAATCTATGTAAATGAATGGATTTTCTTGCTCCACATACGACTGATGCCAATTTCTTTGCTACAAACACGGATGCAAGAGATACTGATGGATTTTCTCTTGCCACGCAGACATACATGCATACACAAAGAAATAAGAAGCTGTTTCGTGATACATAATTTTAAGGTCTGCATGTCAGTCCACACACACCATACACACTCTAAACATACCCACTTGCTTACACACAAGCACACAAATTTAAAAGGTAATAAAGTTTGTGATGTATAATTTGTTGTTACTGTGTGCACATCACTACAGCTGGCACACATTTAATTTGCACAATCAGCAGAGCCAGTAGCAATTATATGTGAGCAAATGAAAATGTAAAAATGTATAAGAAATTATGCATGACACAAACATGGAGCTGTACTTTAGTGATGTAAGGGTTATGATGTTTAGCTCTCTCTCTCTCTCTCTATATATATATATATATATATATATATATATATAATGTATGTATGTATGTATGTGTGTGTGTACACACACACACACACACACTATTGTGCAAAAGGCTTAGGCACCTGTGGGGAAAATGCTATAAAGCGAGGATGGTTCCAAAAATAATGCCATGAATACTTATTAATCAATAAACCTTCTAAAAAGTGCAGTAGAGAAAAAAAAACCTCAATTAAATCAATATTTGGTGGGACCACCCTTTGCCTAACAGCATCAGTTCTCTTATGCAAACTTGCATGCAGTTTAAGGTAGAGGTTGGTAGGTTCTTCCAAACATTTTGAGGAACTGGCCACAGTTCATCTGCAGACTTTGACTGTCTCTGCATGTACTTCCAGACTCACTTGATTATGCTGAAATCAGGGCTCTGTGGGGACCATACCTGTTACAGGATTCCTACTTTTTGCTGAAGATAGTTCTGTATGACTGGGATTGGTCCCAAATGACCTCAAACACCCAATCAGAAACCTCCCTGATGGTAGATAAGAATCTACCTGTACTTCTCAACAGACATTGAAGTTGCATGCCTAAGACTTTTGCACAGTACTGTATATGAGTTTCACTTTCAACTGAACTACACCTGGAACACATTTATCACACATGGCATTCACCTGTCTGACAGCATTAACAATACTTATGTACTATATGCAACCACTTTAATGACAAAATAGTTGGATTATTATATAATGTGTTAGTAGTTTTTACCTTTCACCACTATACCTCTTTTACCCAGACAGCACTGAGTAACTCAGCTAGTACCTTATATTGTGAGAATGACCATTTCAGTCACAACTCACCTCATCCAGGGTCTTATCTTCTAGGGACAGAAGGTCTACCAGTGGGTTCTT
Organism: Arapaima gigas; assembly: GCA_900497675.1. Classification (NCBI taxonomy): domain Eukaryota; kingdom Metazoa; phylum Chordata; class Actinopteri; order Osteoglossiformes; family Osteoglossidae; genus Arapaima; species Arapaima gigas. The sequence goes on from UFQX01000135.1 coordinate 32,336, forward strand.
CACACCTTGACCAACCATTGACTTTAAGCCTATACCAGACAGAGAATTATATTTACAAGTCTAACACAATTAGTTCCATTTCAGCCACATCACCATTACTTTTGCAACTAAAAATGTTACAAAAACTGTGCCCATGAGTGTTCAGACTAATGCTCATACTGTAAAATCACTCTGCCAAACAACTCATTCATTCCCACTTCCTCCTTCAAAGGCCATTACCCTTCTCATCCTGTTTGGCACACTCAGAGAAAAGATCCTGCAAGCCAGTGCTGATCCGGTCTCGGTGGAAATAGTGGGACTGGAAAAAGCGAGTCCAAAACTCCTTTTCGGTTAGATTATGGGGCACATTCTCAGCATATTTTTGCTTCACTGCAAAGACAGCATGGATATTAGTTTTTCCACTGAATGACAAAGGCAACAGCACAAAATGATTTGAAAATTCATTATCTTAAAGTACCAGAGCAGGGACAACTTGTCTCAGGGTGCTAGCCCAAATAAGCCAACAATACTGCCAGGAATGGGGAGAGAGAGAGAATAAGCTAGTTCAAGCAAGATCTTTTATTAAATTGGTAGGGTAGATGAATTCCCAACAGATGGTGCATGTCTCTCAGTGAAAGTGAGAATAGTTAAGTAGGCTTTGCAGTACCACTGAAACACACTTATGAAACTCAGGGCCTTGCTGCACCCTGAACTGTTGCCTCTGGCCATTTCCATAGAACAGTGTCCAACACCACCATAAACACTAGATCTCAACCTCTGTTTAGTGGAAATGGGTCAAATTAGGCTAGGAATAAAACCAAGCCAAATATAAAGGCAAAGTTCAGAACTTCCAACAAAATTGGAATAAATATAATCCACTTTAAATACCATCATAAACTGTTGCAGAGTAAATTCTTGTTTTTATAGGTAGAGTCAAAACCAGACAACACTGCACAACCCAAAAGACAGATAATTATTTTACTTCATAAGGTTTTTAGGGGAATATAATTTACATAACCTTAAGTTCAAACCTTAGGCTTTATCTAACAGCCTAACTAGGTGTTGTACCTGCAGGGTATGTTCTGAAGATCGATTCTATGATGTCAGAAGTGAGGTTGTATCTCAAGCCATTGCAGCCATCTGTCTGAGGCCTGATATCTGCCTGCAATCCAAAGACACATTAAATTACCCTGAGCAAAAACTTATCCACATTACTGGTCAGGCAACCATTAGGCTCATATAACCTGTTGCCCCCCTTTTTAGTTGGAGGAGGCTTACCAGAAAGGCTGCAGAAATCCCTACTTCCTGCTTGCTATTAGAAGTTAAGTGGTCCACAGAGTTCATGCTCAGTCGATTAGCCCAGAACTCCTCAGCACTGATCACCTGGCTCACGACCAGATCTTTGTACAATTGGAACAGCACTGGATCCTCCTGGAGCATTCTAGTAGGGGACAAGGATGAAACATTTCAACGACATTCTGACCAAAGAAGCCAGTTGCTACAGGTAGAATAGCAATTAGAGGCATCACCTGACAGTATGTAGACCCAGGCTGAAATTCCCACTAATACTCTATTACCCACGATATATGGTACTTACCCTGAATTGTTCAACTAAAAATCACCCTTCTGTATAAATGGGTCAATCATTGTATGTAAAAATCCAACAGCTAATAGTAGTGAGTGCTAATGAGACTGACAATAAAAACGATACAAAACAACTCAATAAATAATGATCAACTCAACTGAAAGTCACAAATGCCCCTGTACCTCATGCTATGAAAATCTAAGTTACAAGTTTTTGAATAACATTTCTAAATGAATTTATTTTTAATTGATTTTTCTTAAGGTTTCTAAAGTTACTGTTACAGAGCAAAAGTTTTTTTCTGCGGCTGTCAACATGTGGACTAAAGACATACTGATGCCAGTGAAGACCAATAACTTGGTTGTGGGGGGGGGGGGGGCAAAATCAGCCAGAAACAACCAAAATGTTAGATGTGTCCAAATCAACTGTTTGTTACACTGTTAAGAAGCAAGAATACACTGGTAAGCTCAACAATAGCAAACACCTCATAGACCACAGAAGACCACTGACATGAATGATCAAAGAGAGCTTTCAGAAGAAAAACCCCTTTTCAGCTGTTAAACAGATCAAGACATCTCCCAGATGTAAGCATAGATGTGTCAAAGACTACCATAAAGAAGAAAATAACCTCAAAGGGTTCACTATGACATGTAAAATCACCAGTAGGTCTAAAGAACAGAAAGGTGAGATTTCCATTTGCTAGAAATACATTAAAAAGCCTAGAGTTCTGGAGCTTACTTTTAAGCATAGAAACTAAAATTAACCTGTAATAGAATGACAGAAAGAGAATAATATGGAAAAAAGGAACTGCTCATGATCCAAAGCATACTATCTCAGCCATAAAATGGGATATGTAAAACTTGTTCAGCACATACAGTAATAAATTATATCAATACACTGTATAATCCTTAAAAATTTGCATTCAGCTGCTGTCCCTCCCTGCTTGCTATCCTACCTGTCCATGCCATTCAGTCAGCTTTATGCACACTCTACGTGTGACTTAACTACATACTGCCTGATGCAGCTATGTGCACATTTCCAAGCCTTATTCCAAACTAGAACATTTCAAGATACTAAGTGGCATTTTTAGCACTTGAACTTGACTATGCAAAAACTTCACTTAGGGTGATAAGTACCACTAGGCCACATCTCAAGTCTGTGGCTTGAAAAACAAAGCTGGGCAATAAAGAACAAACAGACAAAAGATTGAGATTTATAGATACAGAGATTGGCAATGGCAGCAGCAGGATGAATGCTGAAGTTTACAGAAGCAGTTTATCAGCTCAGCTCCAAAAAAATACTTGTGGTCTCCTAAAATATGGTACTATATACAAAAGGGCTGTAATCCCTACAAAGTTCATCTGATATAGATTGAAATAACCTCAAATTAAAGGTGACAAATTGCACTTTAACTTCAGTTGTTGGTTCATTTCAAATTCAATGCCCTGCAGTTCAGAGCAAAAAACAGAAAAATTAGTCACTGTCAACATACTTAATGGACTGCTATACATTCTGAAGTTCAAAGCAGATTCAAAATTCTGAACTCAATTCTTAATCACAAATAACCAAAAGAGCCTGGTTTCTGACTGCACAGGGTATCAATTAACATAGCTACGAAAGATCTGCACTTTAACAAAGTGTATTTAGTTGAAGTCCCAAGAAAGAATGCTGTCATGTATTTGAGCAAGATGAATAAATTGTTACTCTGAAATAAATAAACAGGTAAAATAAAATGAATGCAAAAACATTCCTGAGTAATTGCTGGGCACTCCAGTTATTGATGAAAGAATGGTATGACCACAGGTGACAGCTATACAAAATGAAGGACTGCTGCATGAGCCTCACCGGTTCTTCTCCTCAAGCTCCTTGTTGGCTTTCTTCTTGAATTTGGGCAGCAGCTGCTGCAGCAGGTCCTTAGCAGCATCACGGTCACGCAGGGCACTGTTCTCGTTGGCAAAGTGAAAGGTAGTACTTTCACCTGTATGAAGGACCAACTGCAGCTGGATCTTTGCCTTACCATCTGGACTGATCTTCTGACCTGCATACAGGTTAAGCAACAGCACTGTGACAAGGACTACACAGAGCACTGACCTTGCACTGACTATATCTCTCAAGATCCAACAGAAACTGAATTTTAATCTTTTTTTTCCAGATTGATTTAGGTCAGCCACCACAACCCTTGCCTGGTAACTGATAACCACACTTGATTTGTTTTCATGTCTTTGAACCTGTGCCCAAGGTGTCAGGAGAAACATGTGTAGCTCTACTGCTTAGTAGAACCGATTGCAGAATGTTCTGTATATTGTCTGTTTAAGCACTAGAATCATATGAGAAAATTTTGGGGGAATGCAGCTTGTGATGTTTGGCATGTATAGGAGCAATGGAATCAACTTAGCAGTGTCATCACTGGGATGGACCGAGCTGCCCAACACTCTAAAAATGTTAATAAATAACTGAATTAGCTTTAAACATAAGGCAAACACAAAGATTTGTCTACTAAAGAAACTTTCATTTACCAAAACCCTTTCTCCTTTCTTACATGCTGGCCATGGCTCTCCTTTTCTGTAATAATCTTCAAGTCTTTAGTTGGTCCTGCACAGCTTTAATATTTTAACTTAATCACAACATTTTATACCTAAGTATACTGGATGTTATAAAAAAAAACTCAAAGTTTTATGTAATGTGTTCCAAAGTGCTTCTTCTCAAAACAAATCTTACACTCTTAGCAAAAAAAAAAAAAAAAAAAAAAAATGTTTACACTGGTATGAATTCTGAATTGACACTATAGCAGTACTGGATTCTATCAGAACATCAATGTCAAGTACACTAATTTTTTCATTTTGTGTGCATATGTAAAAAAAAAAAAATTTTCAAGAGCAAGCACCAAAGTCAGCATGTCACTGTAAAAATGTAAATTTGAAGGTCAGAGGACACGGGCATGTAGGTATATGCTAAGAGAACTGTTTGTATGTTGTTTCAGATAAATGACTTTAAAAACAAGTCAGTTTAACAACAATAGTAACACATGTAAGCATGGAAGTTATTGTGTGTCCTTGATAAGTGTTTTTGTAAAATCTGTTATCAGCATAAACACATAATTATACATGCATACCTGTGACTAAACAGACAACTGTGGGCACTAATGTAATGAAAACAGCTTGCCTAGGTAGGTAGTTATGTGAGCAAGTAGGTAGAACTCACAGCGAATGTCTGCATATAGGTGGCTGACAGTGAAGCGGTCCTTCCCCTCAGGGCCCCAAGCGATCCTCTCTGCCATAAGGTACAGCGTTCCATCCTGCTTCCTCTGTCGCACCCTCTTTACCACTAGCAGCACTTCCTCTGATGAGGCTGCCATGGCTGGGCATACAGAGACAGAGAAAAGATACCCGTCTACACTAGAGCTACATGAATGCCACTCGAAGCAGTTCATTAAAGGAGATCATGGCAAATGGGTAGAGAAAGATACTGGTTCAAAACTGTATATGAACCCATATGTCCAAGGACTGATGTTTACTGAGCAAACTTCATCCAAGCTCAGATATGACTGGTTTCCTATTGTAATTAATTAATTGCTTGATTAATTAATCAATTAATTCAAAAAGCATAACAAAAGCACACTACAAGCATTATATCGCAGCAGATTAACTACCAGATCAAATCATATACCTAATACTACTTCTACCCAGTCCTTTTAATGACTACTACATCTAGTCAAGTAACTGCCCCTTACCTTCAGTTACCACAAACACTACCGCTCCAACCCTTACCCAAGAACCATACTACATTTGAGTGAGTTTTTGTATGTCAACAACACTTGAATTGACAGCTGTGTTGGTATTCAAAAATCACTGTCTCTTGCAGAATGCACCTAGAACATGGCCTAATATATTTCACATAAAGCAGGCTCAAGGTGCAATTGCAGAAGGCAATGTTTAAAGCATAACTTGCTAATAGTTCACTATAAGCTTAAACTAAGCACATTACTAGTCAGAAAATCTCAAAGATTACAGCTACCATACATTTAAAAACTATGCCAAGAATAATGACCAATTACTTTTATTTAAGCAACTACATGGTTTCACCAGGTAATTGTACAGCTGTAAAGTTACTACAAGACAAATGAATTCTCTAAATTCATTCACTGATCTCAAATCATTTTATCCAGTAAACAGATTATTAAATTCTGGAAACTATTCTTTAATAAATATTAGCAAAAAAACAGATAAGTGTTTCCAAAAGTGTTAAGCCATACAAAAGCAACTGGCCAGGAGCACATTGCACTAACGCATGATGTTTCTCCATTTCCGTACTGGAGACTCAGCTGTGGGAATGTGTGTATTAAGATGTCACAGAAAACGCAACTGACCTACTTCCATACCGCACATCCCACTATCATTTCAGTTTTTACAGTATAACATTAACAGACTGTGCAGGCGTCCGAAGGTATTCAAAGGATACTGGGATGTTACTCTACTTAAACACCATTAACACGGCAAGACCGAAGTTCTCAATATATAGTCAATAAAACGTAGTTATGAACGGCCCACCGTCGAGCTGTTAAGTCATCAGACCGACACAAACGTTGTCTTATTTTATTGTTTAGTTTTGTCAGCCACTACTTGAACCCAGCCCTTACTAGAAACAGACGCACTTGTGCGGCTCGCTAGCTACCATACCGACAGGCAGCGCTCGGGAGAAAAACAGGACAAACGTCTCGGCAAACGGTCTTATTCACCTTTAAAACCAACAGCTATTGTATGGTGATAAAGTGCTGTTAATCAGACACAAACTTTACCGTTAATACTTGTTATTGTTACGGGAAACCACAGTTCAACTTCAGAATGATCGCCACTTCGAGCTCCTCCATCGGCACTCCGAGCCGACTGTGCTACTCTCAAAAAAATCCGGGTAGGAACAGCCGTTGTGTCAACAGAACGCCATTCGACGCCACTTCAAACTCATCTATCGGGACCCCGCTTATATCGTGTTACATTCAAATAAATCCGGGTATGAACAGCTAGTTTTTGTCCAGTGCGAGATCTTGCCTCTGCACCGATAAGGTATGTGTCACGTTAAAATAAAACCGGATAGGAACAACTAGATTGTTATAGGAACCGGCTCGATGTCCCTGCGATCTCCCTTTTTAGCTTGTAACACTCAAATAAATCCGAGTAGTATCAGCGAGTGCGTTAGGGAGGATATTTTTCTCCAAACGTTTAAACCGCAAAATTAAATTATTTCTCGAAAAACAATGCAACTTGTAATTTCAAAATAGTCTTGTTTTCAAAATATGTTTGGTTTGTTGCGCAACAACATGCTAAGATATTCCTGTAGGTTTCGGGAAAACTTCACTCAACTGTAGCTTTATTTGGAATTACGTGAGGGAAATTTTAAAACCTTAAAATTACCTTATTTCAGTTACCAGTTTGTATTATATTTGCTTTTGAAATTTTAACTACAGTAGCAAAGATAAATAACCTGTTACATGCAAGCCGTGAGTATTGTCGATAAATAACGTTGCACAGACTTCATGAAAGTTCTGAATGTAGTAAATGTCGTTCCAACCTGTGAATTCTTCAGTAGCTGCTTACAGAGTTAAACAACACACTTGGATTAAAATAACATCAAGGTGCTCATTTCAAAGCATATGCCCTGTTACAAACGTTTAACATATTTCATACTAGTATTGTCTGAACAAGAGAAAGAAAAAGTTATCTCCCAAACGATTCTATACATTAATGAAGTAACGAAATTCTAAGCGATAGATTAAAACTTTTTTTTAAAACAAATTAATTCCTGAACGTGATTTAGGCTGATTAGAATTAGATTTGCGCCTTTTGGAGTTGAGATTTGTGCACATTTGTATTAGTGGATTTCTGACGTATCTAGAACTATAACGCTGTGGACTTGCCAAGATGCAAAACACTTTGCCACTATTCCTCCATTAATGTGATCACCCAGGAAATGACAAGTAACGTAGTTTTACACTTTATTTACAAGAAACAGTTACATAAATATCCAGTTTTCGCTGTGTCTGTTTTGTGGTTAGAGTTTACAAACTTAGTAATGGCAAAGCTATTATGCATGCCAGTATGTGCGATCTCTTGAGGACCAATGTTTTAACTAAAACCTTGAAATGTATTGCAGTTACTAAACACAGAGCCAGTAAGTCTTGAAAATTGCCAAACGAACTTATTTTTATGTGCTGTTATAATGCTTCGATCTTATTTACCAGGAACCCGAAGAGACGCGCGGAACTACAGCACTGTAGAACCAGGGCTGCCAGCACACAGGAGGCGCTCGTGCTGAGAAGTGGACACATCAGCTGACTCGGAAGTCTACTTGGTGTACATAGCTGGTTCACTGCGTTTTAGTTGGGCGACTGCTTATAACACCATTTCCCGAAATTGAATTAACTGCAGGCGACTCTGTGAAACGGTAGTGTGACAAATGGCTACGACCATCACTACTCAGCGCGGTCAGGTGAGTGAAAACAACCAGACGCACCGCATTTTTTATTCCTAGTGGCTGGATGGTAAGCTATCTATACAGGAGCACTGTTGTTTATTTAGCCGATGTTCTCTAGCACGGTGAGCCACACGGAAATGCACGATTCGGTGAACATATGGTCTGGACCCATCTATTATCTGATGGGTAAACGTGAAGTGGAACCTTTCCCTTAACCTAACCCAACCGAGTTAGTGTTAGAGGAGAAAGGTTTCCTTCCAAAGCAGTTAATTAATAGTCATTATTTTTGGCTAGTCAGGTAGACAGCTTACTAGTTATTGCCTTAGTGACTAGCTAAGTAACCAGTTCCCTAATAATTATTTAATGGCTAACTAGGCACCCAGGTAAATAATAATTATATTAATGACTAGCTGAGTAACCAGTTCAGTAACAATTATTTCAGTGGCTGGATAAGTCACTAGTAACCAAGTCACTAGTCAAGTAATTGGGAATTATTTCAGAGAAAAGCTTAGTATCCAGTTTACCGGTAATTATTTCAGAGGCTAACTAAGTAAGTAGTCATCATCTCAGAAGCTGACTATGTCATTCTTCACATGCTGGAATAATATTAGCAGAAGGACAAAGATTTCATGCTTTATTACATTTAAAGGGTTGGGGGGGCTCCTTTGAATTTGTCTTCCTTATTGCTGTATCATGTGTTTTGTTAAACATTTCAGTAGATAAAGTGAAACCTGCCACAGCATGCTAAGTTGCGTTTAAAAATTTCAGTTGTGTAACATGCAGGGTGGCCTTATTGTGTGGTTAGTAAAAAACAATATGATTTGGTATGTCTTCTGGTTACTGTGTGAGAAGAAAAAGGGGAAAAAAGGTTTCATTTATCGTGTGAAAAATATATGTATTCTATTTAAATAACACTGCAACGAACCACTTTGGCTGTGCTGTTGGTGGTATTATAAAAGGAGAGCTCAGGAGAGTGGGTTGAATGTTTGGACACCACTCAGGACATAACAAACACAACTACTCTGAAGCTCTTGAATGCATTGAACACAGAAAGGGTTAACAGTCTCCTTATAATACCCCACAACGGTTAGTCAGAGCTGTTTATAAACATGCAGTAGCACTGCATTGTGGGAGAGCCACATCTCACCCCCACTGGTGTTACAGTGCTAATACTGATAATATGTTTACCCAAAACATACATGTTCAATAAATCCTATACATTTGTCACAGTCAGAGGGTGTTAGTGATTGGACAGGAAGCATGAGGATGGAAGCCATTTACATTATATCAGAATTCATCAAAAATAATTCATTTGTATGGCATCTTGTTATGGGGGATTACTTATTTAGACCAAGATATTTGCATAGAAGTGTCCTGTCAGTCCCCTGTTCCCACAGGCATTTAACTGTTGGCTTAAGGCAAGTCATTAGCTATGTTTCAATCACACACTGTGTGACAGACTTATTTATATAATCTAAGTTGATATGACCAGTGTTACACGACATGTAACCACAGTATTTGGCCAACTTAGTGAACTTTAACCTTGGGTTGAAGTAAAACCTCCTTGACTATTAGCATTTAAGTAAGATTGAATTCAAGCAATGTGGTCCTTGTAATAATAGTAGTTTGATGATTGAGATCCAGTAAATGGACAGAAGGTTAAAGTTGATCACCTGTAGAGTTTGTCTTCAAATCAGATACAAGATGGTCTCCATCAGTGTCATTATGGTAAGAAATCATTGAAAGGTAACATCAGATGTAATCAGATTCATTTAGCCATTTATTACCAGTATAAACTTGCCGGCGGGATTGCAGTGGTTCTAACTCTACCCTTCAAGAGTCTGATGTAAGGCACATTGGAGAGGATTAAACACTCATTCATTCACATGCTTTGGGCACTTTTTAGAGTCACCATTTCACAGGAAACCAATCCAAACATCAAGTGATCATATAAACTTCACAAAAGGCAGAGCTGGATTCAAACCCACATCTTAAATTTTGTCATCAGCAAATTTGGTTACATACACCAAATCGTAAGTGTAAGCAACATGATCTCTTGCGACTTTTCTGTTGCTAACAGGCAAAGGTGGATCTGTGGGGGATACAGTGGTGGTCATGGGACACTTTCCGTGTGGGTTCAGTTGTTTGAGATGCACAATAAAGGAAAGACGTGTGCTGCATTAACTCGCCACATTCGCATCTTTAATTCATGTAACAGTTATGAGAGCAACTAACACTGTGCTACTGGGTATTTTAGTTGCAGAAGGGAGGGAGAATGGCGAGGGGAGGGGTTGCAATGGAACAGGTGCAAGAAGAATGTTCCTGGCTACGGTTGGTATGGTGGGTGTGTGGTACACGTGCGATATTTTAATACATTTTCATAACATTTTCCATCTACAACTTACAAGTGCTCATTGTGTCATAGTACAGTGTGTTTTTGTAGGGCTGCAGGTAGACACTATTACTACACTATGACATGGTACATGTACTGTACATTGTACATTACACGTGGTTCATGTATATATGTTTTAATTAGCTATAAGATGCTTATTCGCTTACCAGAATTTAGAAAATCATTAAAAATTCATTAAAAAAATTTTTCCATTTAATTTTAAAATTTTTATTACTATTTATTTATGATTGACCATCATGTGAGTTTTTAGTATGTCAAGTTTGTTTTAAGTTGAGGACTACATGTATTTCTATATAGTTAGCTGATTTGTCCAAGGCAACTTAGAAATGGCTTTACAGTGATTTACCCAATAATAAAGCATACTGCTCATTTTGCCTTAATTCACAGTAGGTTCCTCGAAGAGAGGAAAGAAGACTTTAGATTGTGAAACAATGGTTCTAACCACTATGCCTCCTTCTGTATATTTTTTTTAAATATTTGTTTTTTTGCATGTTATAGTGAAATTTTATAGATACTGATGTTTTTATTTGACATTTATGCATAATTTGTTGTTTTTTTTCCACAAACCACTCAGCTGAAGTCATTTTGGCTTTTCATTGGGAATAAAAGGTAGATTTGACAACTGCCACAAAATGGGTGAATGATGAATTAATCTTATGTGTAGCTACATGAACTGTCATTTTCGTTTTATTGCTTTCAGTTTGTGAGTTGTAATTGTTTTGGTAGATGTTCAGACAGGGTGGAATTTTGACATCAATTTTTTACTGAAAACAAAAATCCTGCTTGATGTGTCAAACTGGAAGTGTCCCATTTTCTAGTATGTTCAGTGCTGTTTTCAGAGTGGCTCTACTGCTCTGTAGTTTGTACATTCTAATTGCATAATATAAACACCCCAAAATAACCAAAATGGCATAAAGGCATGTTGGAGCTTTGTTGTGGGTGCCTTAACAGTTTTAGACTAGCAGTCATGAAACTTATTCTGTCAACTGGGGAGTACATTCCTACTCCAGGAGCTATGGGAAGAGGACTGAGTCATGGTCTTAGTTCATTCTTTCCTGTGTGCTCAGCCACATAACCTGGCAAGCTAGCACTTTATCCCAACAAGATAGAAAGAAAACGGCACTACCAAAGTCTGATTTGGATGATGACATTTCTGCTGTCAGGGTGGAGCTAATATAGAATGCAAGCCCAGAAATACTGTTGGTCCTGTATGTAGGATATGATTTATTTTACTCCTAAGCCTGAGTGGCCTGCTTGAGTCGTTACAGGCTGAGGCATAAATCTTTTCTTGTATGTTGGTAACATTCATCCCTGGCTTTCTCTACTTGATATAAAGCACATCACATTGACCTTTGATGCTGATGTACCTAGAATAACAATGGTTTTTGCCAAATATGTATTCAGATAAACAGTGCTTTACAAAAGTGTTTGAATGGATCTGAGGCCAAAACGACCAACCCAGTGTATGAAACTCGGGGTGTGTTTTGTTTTGTGGAAGCTTGAAGAGCAGATGTTGCTAAACTCTCATTGTGAAAGATACTGTGAAGAAATGAGGAAATGTGATGCCTCATACAGTAGTCATAAATTGAGATATGATGGAAATGGGCATTAAAGTAACAATGAAAATCTTAGAATAGTGTAATGTGTTTTTACTAAAGTCATGAAAATACATGATCCGTAAAATAGTTTTTCTTGCCACCAATAACATTCTGCTCCAAAGAGGGCCTATCTTTCTTTGAATATTTATGAAATATGAAGGTAATTAGTACTGGTTTTATAGTCTGGGAGAGAGTATAGAATATATGATGGAAGAATGTAGAGGTTATGGTGGTAACCCTAATAATGACAGTTGACTTACCAAATTTGTCTGTCTGTCTCCTGTGCAGGTGTACATTGGGGAGCTACCTCAGGACTTCCTGCGCATCACGCCAACTCAGCAGCAGCAGCAGGTGCAGCTAGATGCCCAGGCAGCCCGGCAGCTGCAGTACGGAGGGGCCCTGGGTGCAGTAGGCAGACTTAGCATCACTGTGGTGCAGGTACAGCTTTGTGTGTGTACATACATGTGTGTGAATGCAAACATACTTTTTTGGGTATGAGTGTGCCTGCATAAGGTCCCTCTTATGGTAGATAAGTATTGCAAGTCCAGTAATCCCTCAGTATCTGAATTTAATTAACCTAATCTGTATTTATCATTATTTTAAATGGGGGCGGGGGTGAATAAATAAAGTGCTCCCAGACCATCTGAAAATACCCATGCAGCTATCAACCCATACTATTCAGTCATACAGTATGACAAAACCCTTTAAATACCAACTACCTAATTAGAAAACACTTTAATTAATTTACATGCTTATAATGCATGGTACAGTATGTACAGGACATTTTGGAGTTTTGTTAGCTCCATCACTGAAATATAAATAGGTTTATTTTAAAAAATAAATTTAGTAAAAACAACTTTTACTGGGTTTTGCTGAATGGAGTGAAGAAGAGGTTATGTGTGGTGTGTGGTTTGTGGTGTGGGAGGAGGGAGGTAGCCAAGTCTTCATCAGAGGTGTGTAAAAGATTTGGAGAATGCGGTGGTGATGTCTTGTTGAAGGAGCTGGACAACAATTTTCTTTACTTGGGGAATCTGACTCCAGAAGTGGAAGCCTATGATGGATCTGGAGGAGGGGTTAATGCAGAGTAGGGGAAAAAAATTCAAAATTAAACTTTTTGCTTTGCTTTCAGTTAATCTGTTTATGTTGTTACGCCCCCACTACTGACTCCTGTCTAGGGCGGCGGAGTGGGAGCATAAACAACAAGCAGCCCACACAAAAATAGTGAAATAGGTGGTTTATAATTCCTTCAGTGTTTGCTACAAGGCACACGTGATACAATATACAAGTATACACAAACAAAGGTGCTAACCTGGATAGAGAACTTGGACGGTGCCTAAGCAAAGAAAGAAACAAAAGTTGCCACTAACCTGATCTGTATTTTCAGTGTCTTACCTATTCCTAACGTAGTGGAAAAATAAATATCTACCTAACTATGCTAGTCTAAACTAACACAGAAAATACAGCGGTTGGTACCCGCCCACTTACCTAATGTGTGTAACAGTACATACAACCCTACGTGAAGTACAATGTAGGTGCGCGCACGTACCTCCCTGTTCTCAATCCAAGCCAACAACCCAGTGAACAACGTGACACCAAGTGCGTGACTATTTACACAGTTGACTAGACCAAAATCCACTATCCAAAACCAGAATCCTTAAGCCAAAGCAAAGTCAAACCAGAAGTCACATGTAACAGTATAACACAGCCAAATACAAGTAGCAAACAGCAATCAAACGAGTGAGCCAAAAAGCCAGCTTTGGGGGTGTCGCGGTGCTGCTTATCAAGGGGAAAACCCGCCCCCAGGTCATCGGTTGGCACATTCTGATAGGTTGATTGTTGATGATTGACGGATAGAGCAAACCACCTGTGACACAGAACAGAAGAGAGACAGGGGAAAAACCGAAAAACAACCGCCAAACAGCAGGAGCAACACAGACACGTAACAATGTAAATGGACTTATAACCTGTGACAGTTATAAAGATATTTTTGTTCTTGAAGGCAAGGCTCCTATTCATGTTGTTACTGTATTCAAAAATTAAAGAGATCACTGCCTTTGCCTGCTCAAAATCTTTCTTTAAAGTTCTCTTGTTCAATATGGGTATATTTTTTGGTTCTTGATCTTCCTCCTCTTTGTCCGAGGACCAATGGGAATCCATTTGAATTATCTAGATTAAATCACATTAAATATGGTGAGACTGCAGAAACGTGTTAAGACAAAGCCAGCACAAGACAAGGAAACTAGTGCAAAAAAATGAGACAGTAGGGCTAACAATGTTTCCCTTCCATTGCCCGTACATTTTGAGAAATACTTTGGATAAATGTGTAACAGTATAAATGTAGTTTATTGCATGCTGTATTACCATTTTTTAGTTTGCAGTACACTCTGTGGTACTGTACAATATTTAATTAGTTAATAATTAAACTAATTCATATGAATATTATTCACATTTGCATTCACAATGTGCTCTGGGCAAAAAAATTCATTACACTCTGGGTGGCTCAGTGCCTAGGCTGGCAGTTAAGTTTGAATTGGGCTTAGCCTGCGTGGAGTTTGCATGTTCTCCCCATGTCTATGTGGGTTTCCTCCCACAGTCCAAAGACATGTTTCAGGTCACTCTGTATTGTCATAGTGTGTGATTGTGTGTGGATGTGTGGCCATCTTGAAATGAGCTAGTGTCCTATCCAGGAGCAGTTTCATAGAATAGCGCCTGTTGCTTCTGGGATAGACTCTGGTCTGCTGCGGCCCTGACCATTTTAAGCAGTTAATGAAAATGGATGTATACATTATACAGAGATGTCCTTAGCTGAACAATTTTAAGGTAAAGAGATTTGTATGGAGTAAATTTGAAAGCCGTGCCACATTTACAGTAGTTGTAGAATGTAGGTCATGTAGGTGACCATGCCACCTTATGCTTTCGTTCTTTACTCGCTCTGTTTGTGTTATCACATAGTCTTTGTTAGACTTGTGTAGTGTGGACTGCGCCACAAGCTCCGAAATATTGATCAGAAAGACTGAAAAATTAATCAAGAGCAGGACGGAAAGCTCTCACAATGTAGCTGGAAATTTCATCTGCTGATATGAGAGGAAACAGATTAAATGACATCTGTATAGCCTTGAATCTGACTGAATCCAATGTTTGTACAATTTTTGATGATCATGAAAAAAATAAGAAAAGCATTTTAATCAAAGGTACAGTGCATTCAGGAAGTATTCAGACCTCTTCACTTTTTCACATTTTATGTTGCAGTGTTTTGCTAAAATTGTTTACATTCATTTTTCACGTATCAATCTACACTCAATAATCCCATAATATGAAGGTGAAAACAGGATTTTAAAATGTTTTTCAAACTTATTAAAAATAAAAAAACTGGAATGTCACATTGACATAAGTATTCAGATCCTCTGCTATGATACTTAAAATTCAGCTCAGGAGCATTCCACTTCTCTTGATTAACTTTGAGATGTTTCTACACCATGATTGGAATCCACCTGTGGTAAATTCAATTGATTGGACATGATTTGAAAAGGCGCACATCTGTCTATATAAGGTCTCACAGCCGACAGTACATATCAAGAGCAAAAACGAAGCCGTGAGGTTGAATGAACTGCCTGTAGAGCTCAGAGACAGAATTTTTTTGAGGCACAGATCTAGGGAAGGCTCCAAAAAAATAACCATGCAATGGTGCATAACAAAATAACAAAGGGAGAATAAATTTCTGCTGCTAGTGAGGCTGTAGCAGTTTTCCCAGCTCACCTGTGGAAGGTAATAGCTGACGGAGGCTACACTGTGAACCAGATTTTCAACATGGACTTTTTTTGAAGAAGGATTCCATCCTGTTCCTTTATCTCCCAGGACACAAAGCTACAAAATACAGGCTAACATTGCGCAAGTGATAACTTCTGATTTTGATTCTTCTGATTTACCACTCCAAAAGCCAACATGCCCTTGGAGGAAGGCTGAAGAGTTCATTGCCAGTGGTGTGGAGGTTGAACCCTAAAGACAGGGTCCCATGGGAAGTATTTGCCAACTATTTCCAGACTTACTTCATTAGGAAATACAAGGGTGAAAATAACTTGGTAAATAAGGCTCCTTTGATCATCTTCAGCGCTCCCAGCCATCCATCTAGTATTGTTCATTATGGAGATAATATTCCAGTGGTTTCTCTTTCCCCGAATACAACTTCTGTGTTGCAGCTGATGTACCAGGGTGTTACTGAAGCATTCAAGGGGGGTGATGCAACACCTGGTTGACAGTGCTTAGTCATTGAGTTTGAAGAATTTGCCAATGTCCAACGCAAAGGAAAATATTATTGCACTTGCTAAAGAGCCTGGCTATGATGAGGCAGTTGCAGAAAATGTAAAAACTTAAAAAGTAGTTGACAACAGAGGAACTCATCTAGCTTGACAAACATCTTTAAAAGAAACTACTTGGTATACAGACAGATTAGCTGAATTTTTTATTATATGCAACATGGATATGATGCACAGTTTGACATACAAAAATTACGCTGTTGTCCGCTTTGGCACCCTCCATGGAGTTGTATGACCATCAGCAACAAGAACACAAGCAGAATTTTATCTTGAGCTATTTTCAGCTAATACAGCTACCCAACTCTTCAGTAGATTTGTCACAATTATCAACATCAGGAATCACAGTTTTTAAAAAAGTTATGCTGCATTTTGGATATGAAAAGTCTACCTTCAAGCCCCTTATAACCTCACTCTCCCCCCTCCCAAGAATAACCCCTCCCTCTACTTTATTAAGTAAGTATAATATTTATTTATTTATTAGTTATTAATTACTTATGTATTGATTCTTGCATAAGTAGCTGTTTTGTATTGTGAAATTTGGAGGGATTGGTCGGGGTTTGTGTTGGACTGGGGCACATTCTTAATTTTCCCCCATAATAATTAACAGGAATAATCATGATTTTACATGTTTTCACACAACAGTCTTGAAAAGAGCAAATCAAGATCAGTTTTGAACCAATTGGGCATGTTAATCAAGGGATTACTATCAATTTTCAAGAGCCATTATAGTGAAAATTTGAATATAGAGATTTCGGATACTGAGGGATTACTGTATTGCCATATTTATGTATATTCTTATGTGCACACCCTGATCCTAAGAAAAATGGCAACTGTGACAAAGCATTTTTTTCCATATTCAGCTCACCAAAGCCAGCCAACAGTCCTGCATGCTACTGAGCATTGCTCTGTGTTGTGAAGAAAGTCATCTATTGAATACAACAATGATGACACAAACATATTAATGTCAGATTGCACAGTACATGGCAGCAGGATGGATATGATGGCCTCTGACTCTGTGATTGATGCCTGCTATTTGTTAGCAGTGAATAATCTCCAAGTTATTCTCTCATCCTCTCTTCACTCAGGCCAAACTGGCAAAGAACTATGGCATGACTCGGATGGACCCTTACTGCCGGATCCGGCTTGGCTATGCAGTTTATGAGACACCCACTGCCCATAATGGCGCCAAGAACCCACGCTGGAATAAAGTGATCCAGTGCACTGTCCCGCCTGGAGTGGACTCCTTCTACCTGGAGATTTTTGATGAGGTGAGACTAAAAAATAAGTTAATTGCTTTCTTTCCAGTGGGGGAGGGGGGTACTTGGAGGATAGGTGTACGAGGATCTAAAAGTCCGTGGACTCTTGCAATATATCATCTGCATTGAAAGTGCTTTTAACTGAGTATTTGTAAACTTTTGAATTTTTATTTATTTATTTTTTTAATGCCTGTTTTCTATAGTGGCTCAGTGAATCTTAATGATTCAGAATTAAATGATTCAGATTAGAATCTATACTACAATGAGTTTCTCTGTTCCTTATAAAGTGTAATATGTTGTGTTCCCCAGACAGCACCCTTGAACATGGAGTGATTTGTTTGGACAGAAACCATGTGATGCATGGACTTCTCTTCTTTCTTTAGAGAGCCTTTTCTATGGATGATCGTATTGCCTGGACACATATCACCATCCCAGAAAGCCTTAAGGAAGGTGGTGTGGTGGATGAGTGGTTCAGCCTCAGTGGCAGGCAGGGTGACGACAAGGAGGGCATGATCAACCTCGTCATGTCTTTTGCTGTGAGTCCATGTGCATCAATATGAACTGACATGTATTTTTGTATTTATTAGTTTATTTTTTTGGCTTACCTGACAGAATAACGTCTTTGTAATAAAAACTAAAATGGAAGAATCTATGTATGCATTTGTTTGTTTCTATGCATTGATTTTTCTTAATGACCCCTTCTCTTTCCTGTGTCAGTCTGTGCCAGCTAGTATGATGATGCAGCCACAGCCTGTTGTCCTCATGCCCACAGTATACCAACAGGGAGTTGGATACGTGCCCATTGCAGGTTTGTGTGACCTGGGAAACACTGAAACGTGGTGCATGTGGACACTGCAGACTTACCTATGCAGGAGATCATCTGAAGCTGAATGCTGAAGCCAAGGTTCTGTTGTGATGTTGTTGTGCATTTGGTCTTGAATGGTCATGCAGATATTGTGATCTCAGGTATCCACAGCTGTAAACCTCTTTAGCAGGTACTGCATTCTTGTAATGCAGACTGTGTTTCACCAGGCACCTGACAGCTCCTGTGCTACCTGCTGTTGTTGGACACAGTGCTGGCTTGTACCATTGTTTATCCACCGTTATCATCTAAGCATGTTTGTCTTTACCTTATGGTCTCATCTGTTTTGTATTGTGTTGGTCTTCTCCACCTTTACACTTACACTCTTTGGGCCTACGTACTCCTCAGGGCTGACAACCTTTACTCTGGGTAAGTTCTGAGCATAAGTGTGCACGCATGTTAGTTGTGCATACAGGTAAGGGATGCCCAAATCTGCAGCTGTTGTAGGCCATTGCCTACATCTTTTTATTAAAACAAAGCTGGGTTTACTTTCTAAAACTTAACTTTCATGCAGCATAATGTCCATTTAGCTCATCTTGTGACGGTTAGCACTGGTTACCGCTGGTGTCAGTATCATGCTCTAAGACTGTTGGTTTGTAAATGAGGACAGTTACACAAAATCAACAAAGCAATAGGGACAGAAGTTTCAACTAACCTGCATCAGTAAATTACTCCAAATTCATACCAGTAAAAATTTAAATTTTTATAAATAATTTCATCCAGTCTGCAAGTCTGCAGTCTTAAAACAGTGTGCGGTAAGTTTGGCATTTAAGTTGCAGCCAATCATTTGAAAAGTGGTCTGGGTGAACTACTTAATTTTGTCAGTTTGCTGAGGCCAGGCTACATGTACCATGATTTTTTGCACAGCATGGTGTTAAACATAATTTCTTAGTAGGTTTTGAACTGACTGGAAGCAAAATATCTTGAGACGACAAATGATAGCTGGTGCTCAATATCAATACTTCCAACAAATCTTTTCAAGTCATATCACTGTATCCATGGCTGTGTAATCAAGGTTTTTAATGGCTTTTTAGACCTATTCCCAGTTGTGTAAATAAGTTATTGTGTAGGTGTTTGTATGTATACACATTCATAACTGGAACTATTAAGAGTTGGATAAGCTGTTACTGAAAATTCAGGGATGACTTGAATATTTCTACTTAAATAGATAATTTAAATAACCTCATTGTGCTTCTCTGTAAATATCTCAAATCATAATGTGTTTGAACAGTTGCAGAAAAATGCTACACTGTTCTTTCATACCACAGTCTCTTGACTTTCTATTAGGCTAGAATTGAAGACTTGGGAAGACTATGATCATACACATGATTCCCTGTAGTCTGAGCTGAGCATTACCTCTGCTGACACATTTCCTGGAGTCTCAGTAGCTCAGTGATAGTTAGCTGAGATTTACTGTTGCCCTTTTTATATTGTCTACTTTAGGTGACTGATCATACTGGAACTTGCAGCACAGCATCTCCATGCTGGGGCTGGCTCTAGCTCCATTGCTGCATTGTAGTTATACCCACTGATGCTGAATAGTTAGCCACTCAGTGACAAGTTGCAAGTAAGTTTGTTTTTGTTGATAAGGTTAACTGAGAGACTCCAATGTGGGACCATACAGTTCTCTGAATTTGAAGCCACTTCTTGGAGAAAGTGATAACACTTTAAAAGAAAGAAGACACTTTTGTTAATGAAGCCCAATTTTTTACTCGGTAGATTAGCAGTAGACTACCGAGTGCAATGGCATCTTTTGGGAGGCAACAAGGGGTGAAAAATTTATATTCATTGCTCACCTGCATGCTGCTGGAAGTGAATTGTTAACGTGTGGCATGTGATGTGTACGCATGTCTTGTGTTGATCATCTATTAAGACTGTGGCTCGAAAGTACCAGAATGCAGACTATGCTACACGGCACCACGTAGACATGTAGACATTCACTTCAGCAAGACCCTCATGACCTTTGGATTGTTTCTAGCATTCAACAGTAATAAGCCTATTGCTTTGAATTCTTGGGAGAGCTGGAGTAGTAGGAGGGCAGGAGGAATAGGGTTCAGATGTTTAAATGACGCCTCTGATTGCTTTTTCTTCACAGGCATGCCTGGTATGTATAACCAGGGAATGGTACCTATGGGAATGCCTGCTGTGCCCCCAGCTGCTCCCCAGGGTACTTCCTGCAGTGAGGAGGACCTCAAGGCACTGCAGGATATGTTCCCCAACTTAGACAGAGAGGTCATCCGCACAGTGATGGAGGCTCAGCAAGGAAACAAGAACGCAGCCATTAACTCCTTGCTCCAAATGGCTGAGGAACTGTGATGGCATCTGGACAGCGCTCCCACTGCAACTGCCTGTACATACTTCTACTGTACATGTGTACTTATGTGTACCTGCATCTGTGTGTTTGATACATACTGTAGATGTACAATATGTTATATATATTTAAAGGGTTATCATTTATTTAATACATACTGATGGATAATTGGGTCTGGATTTATTATAGAATAAAATTTTCCAAGGGCCAACAAGATGCAGAGGGTGGGTGTTTGGATAGGAACAGCTCAGAACAGCATTGATTGACGTTATTGCTGTTTCTGTATTTGCCATTTAAAACCACACTGTTACAATGTTTTCTACAGTTGTGCCTGGTATTATTGCACACTGCTCGCTATTTCCAACCAAATGTATGTTAATGCTTCTTCATATGCTGTGGGCTGGATGGTTTGCCACCCTAAGCTCACGTGTGTTGTGGAGTGCGTGAATATTGCAGCTTGCCAAAGGTTTAAATACTGCTTTTGTTTGTTGTGTGTTCACGTGGTGTATAAAAACACATATACATGTACCCACAGAAGAAACCATTTAGTGACTTTTATGAAATATGTTTATGGCTCATGGCCTATGTAATTCTGACCACTGGTTAGCAGATTGGTTTGCTGCCAGATATCTTTGCTGAGGTGATTTTTTTTTTTTCTTTCTTCTCTTTCTCTCCCCTCTTTCAAAACATGGATAAAGGCCTTCATCTGGGCTTGACATTAGTAAGAGTGAACTCATGGTACACCCTGGCTGGTACTGCAATTTTTGCTTTATTGGGCATAAAGGAAGGAATAAAATTGCATGTAACTGAGGGTCATTATCATACCTTAAAACCAATTTATTAAAAATATTATTTGCTGTGTAAAAAGTCAAAATCTGATCTTTTTGCTTCATGGTCTTCACATTCAGCAGAACCTGCAGCCAGTTCACAAATGTAGTACTCACACTGTTGGCACTGAATGGGAGCAGCACGTACTCAGAACTAATTTTGATTTTCTCTTTTCATCTTAGGTAAACTCACAATGCACACTATTAACATACTAACTAGCAGTGCTTAAAACTGAGGCTTTTCTTTTGATTTATATGTAAAGAAATATCAGTATTGGTTTGTGGGTTCAAAGCCAGCTCTGCTAGGCCTTCTGCATATGCAAACATACCCTTCCTTCATTTGATGTAATATTGGACAGAATCTGACTGACAATGAATTGTCTTGGCCTGAATAAACTCTTAAAATGTGTCAAATTTAAGATTAATTGTCTCATAGTTTCTGAATGTTTGATTTAATTTGTTTTGTTGCAGTTGTGTTTTCTAAAACAGTTTGGTGTATGCGTGAGACATATAGAGGCTCTGGAGGCTTTATAGTGAAGAAAATTAACTTTCTGCAGGTCCTAATTTTACACCAAGGTTGCAGTTTAGATAATGCTGGCCCAGTCATGACCAAAAATAACACGTTTCCTGAATTGTCAATGTAATGTTTACATGTGCCAATTATCTATTAAGTATTGTGGGCAGCTGTACAAGAGAACCTTGATATAAAGTAATGTCTGGAAAAGGCTTTTATTTATACATCTTTCTATGCACCAGGGAGCATGATTAAAAAAATAATTTGATCTTACTGGGTGTTTTAGGTCTTTTCAATACCAGACACCTTTGACCAGGCAGCCTTACCTGCTTTGATTGGACAGACCCCAGCCTGAATCTATAGTTCACCAAAGCTTTAGCCATCTAGATGCACTTTAATGGCTCCCCACCTCTGACTGCCTATGATAGCCAGCATATTATAGGCTCTGTGTGGCGACTTCCCTCTGACAATTTTTATGGTCTGCCATACCAGCTGGCAGGTCCTATTTTATGTTATTTAAACACATTTTACCACAAGCTTGAGTATTTGGTCATGGCTGTAGTGATAGTGGCCCTCATCTAGCACGTTGAGGATATGCTCCAATGTCGCTCGTAGTCGATTTTTTATGAAAGAAACCAACTTTTCCTGAACTGAACAAATTAGATGGGCATTACCGCATGTTATAAATTGCTTAGATTGAGGCCTTTGTACATAGGGACTGTATTCACCAGGGCTCTGCCAACAAGGCGTTGCACTCTGGTCTTTGTTTCTACCTTGCTTATGGTTGTTGATGTCACATTTCCACCATTCTTATCACACATTCTCCTTGTGCTATTATGTGCACCTCTTACTGAATCAGGTGGGGCCTGTTCTTCCCATGGGCCTTGTCATATCGCTGTGATGGATACCAAGGCTAGCAATTCCAGATGCTACTGTGCCCACCACTATGCTGTGATGAAGCAAGGAATGGCCCACTGTAGCCAATGCATTTCACATCTTCCTGCCATTACTTCAATGTATGTTCAATGGGAGAAAGAGAAAGTATTGGTCTGTCGCTGTCCAAAAAAACTTGTTACCCCAAACCCCACAAAAATGTCATGTACTTGTATATTGGTTTATTAATTTAGGAAATCCTTTTCTCCAAAGCAACATAAAACTAAAATTTCACCAGCCGATGGAAAGGTGCAGGTGCAGACAGCCTTTTCAAAGTCCAGTCGCTTAGTCCATCACCTCTGTTTTTGCTGGCACACGTTACAAGAGTCTGTTTCGACTTGTATTCAACTAAAGAATTTTCAAATATTTAACCAGCTTTCAGTCTCAGTTAATTCTGTAGTAGGGACCAACTGTATTTATAATTTGAAGCAGAAATAGTTAAAATATAATGAAATAAAAAGATGCTTGCTATTACAACTGCATGCATGGAATGTTTAGAAAAGCTTGTTAAACTTGTTTGAATTGAAAAAAATGACATTAGCCATCAATTATCCTTAACTGCTTGTCCTGGCCAGGGTCGCTACAGTCCAGAGCCTACCTGAAAACCATTGGGTGCAAGGCTAGGAGAATAAACCCCAGATAGGATACCAATCCATCCCAGGGTAGCTATGTACACACAGCACACACCATGGCCAGTTTACCCTGACTTTCCAGTTCAGTACACCTATCTGGTCGCATGCCTCCTATAGCCTTCAGAACAGGCTACTCAGAATAAATTTTGCATCTTGTGGAAGTGATTGCGTTGCAAATTGGACAGTTGCACAGTCTTGCTATGAACAACCCTTTCGGCTTCATCCCAAACATGCTCGATAGAGTTAACATCCAGAGACTGTCCAGTCCCCTGAAGTAATGAAAATTTGCTACTGTGTTAGTGGAACCGGGCAGTGACAGTACATACCTGGTGACAATGTGCACTATCATGCTAGAAGTGTCCATTTGAATGTGGATAACCTGTAGCTATGAAGGGATGAACTTAGTCAGAAACAATGTTAAGATATGCCATGCTATTCACATGTTTTCAGTGGGTATCAGGGCCCAAATTTGTGCCAGGAAAACATTTACCACACCTTCACACTGCCATCACCAGTCTGTACTGTTGGCACCAATGTTGCACCAAATTTTGAACCTTCCAATACCATGATGCAAAAGGACCCTGGATTCATCTGACCCGGCAACTTTTTTTCATTCCTTAACAGTCAGGTTTTGATGTTTCTGCGTCCAGTAGCGATGCATTGTTTCATTCTTCACCGACAGAAACAGAACCTGAAATGGTCTTTGCCGTTGTGGCCCAATCGAGACAAAGTCTGATAAGTGGTGTGTCTTGAAAAGACATTCTACACACCAGTGTTAAATTGGGATGTGCTTTGCCTGATTGTGGCTCATCTGTTTGCTTGCACAATTCTTGCCATTCTCCCTTGAACCCTTTGATCCACAAGTTGTTTGTGTCTACAGGATTACCAATCACTGCTACTTCTTTGCTTTTGAACCATTTTGGTGAACTCTTGAAACAATTCTGAATGGAAAGCCCAGGAGGACAGCTGTTTATTAGATGCTAGAGCCAACGCACCTAGCGCTAACTATCAAGCCACATTCTGATTGTGATTAAGCTCACCTGTATCCACTGTTCAGATGAACACTCACTGATGCTAGAAATGCTGTTCTGCCTGGTTTATACCACATACTGCAGTCATATGACATATATCATGTTGAAATGTGAAATTCATGTGAAGATGGGGAGTGTGCCTAATAAACTGGCACTTTAGTGTATAGTAGCCAATTAATCTGAAACACACATCTTTGGACTGTGGGAGGAAACTGGAGAAAACAACCGTGGTGAGCACATACAACTCCACTGAAATGGTCTCAAACCCATGTCCAAACTACTCTACCATTGTGCTGCCTCAAAAATATTTTAACTCTTAAATTATTGTTGGGAACAACCCCTGCATATGTAATACAAGGTTCTTACTGTTATTCATTCCAATTTGTGTTACATAACTTTTTTTATATATAATTAAGGCTCATTTATGGTCATTTTGGAGTGAACTTGGGATGGGGTTACAGTGAACTGGAATTTTTTACCATAAGAAAGAACAAAATAATTTTTATTCATTTTTTAATATTCAACTTTCAGGAACAAGTTGGGACTCAGCAATGGGGCTGTGCATACTCAACTATGAAAAGAATTATTTACCTGTATTGTGCCATTGTAGTAAAGGATATTTTTTAAACAAATTTTATGCCACTTTGTACTGTGTGTGTTGTGGACATCTGTTATTTGTTTTTTGCAGAACTGAAAGCATTTCTTGGTGTCAAATGACATACTGTGTGTATTTTTGTTAGAAATAATGAAATAACAAAATATCAGACCTTTAAGAGAATGCATATACTTTAAAACATGGCAGTAGAAATTTTTATAGAAAAAAATATAGTCAGTATTGCTGCTTAATGTGTGACAAACTCTCACTCTTTCCACTATTTGTATGTATAGAACTGCTCGGAGGCCACCCCACTACTCCTATTTATGTCCTACAGTGCGGACCGCCATACCACATTTCCCAGAATCCACTTCAATGAACTTATGCCTAAGTGGGTGGAACAACCAATTAAACATCAACATCCCAATTGTGGTAACTCAACTATGTGCACAAAAGGACTATTTACACCAATTTGTCAATGCCATTACAGTATGTTGTTTGTAGATTTTTGTTGATATATGCCAAATTCTATACACATAAACAAAAATTCAATAATTGTGTTCCATTCTTATAGAAATAATATATATAAATACACACACACACACACACACACACACACACACACACACACACACACACACACACACACACAGTACTGTGCAAAAGTCTTAGGCACATGCGGGAAAAATGCTATAAAGCGAGGATGGTTCCAAAAATAATGCCATGAATACTTATTAATCAATAAACCTTCTAAAAAGTGCAGTAGACAAAAAAACCTCAATCAAATCAATATTTGGTGGGACCACCCTTTGCCTAACAGCATCAGTTCTCTTATGCAAACTTGCAAGCAGTTTGAGGTAGAGGTTAGTAGGTTCTTCCAAACATTTTGAGGAACTGGCCACGGTTCTTCTGCAGACTTTGATGGTCTCTGCATGTCCTTCCAGACTCACTTGATCATGTTGAGATCAGGGCTCTGTGGGGACCACACCATCTGTTGCAGGATTCCTTCTTTTTGCTGAAGATAGTTCTGTATGACTGAGATTGGGTGTTTGAGGTCATTCTCAGGCTGCAGAATGAATTTGGGACCAATGAGAAACCTCCCTGATGGTAGACAAGAATCTACCTGTACTTCTCAACAGACATTGAAGTTGCATGCCTAAGACTTTTGCACAGTACTGTATGTTGACTAAACATATTGGACACTACTGGCTGGATAATTCAGTAAGAAAAGTAAAGACAACATTAAAACACGAAAGATATTTAAGTCTCTGGAAGAAAGTATACATTTTTGTTAAATGAATACTTTTGGGCTATTGGAATCAAATACATTTATGTTGATGTGACCTACTTAGTTCCTTGAACCTGAATAATACTGTTCTGTCAGTGGGGGTAGGTAAATAGGTAAAATAATATTTATTGTATCAAAGGTTAAGTGCTGTCTTTACTTGTCTTCAGAAAATCTCACTTTTCTCTTTAGTCCTAGAAGTTTCCCCAAAAGAATCTACCTGTACTTCTCAACAGACATTGAAGTTGCACGCCTAAGACTGTTGCACAGTACTGTATACACATATATGTGTGTGTGTGTGTGTGTGTGTATGTATGTATAGTGAAGTTGAACTCTTGTAACTTAAATGGGTACATCTCAAGGGATGACTGTAGTTTTCTTCTGCAATACTAAAAATCTTTTTTGTTGAAAACACCTGTTGTGTTCATGTGGCTGCCTGTGTCCCTCAAATGGCCACAAAAGGACATCTGAGTAAGAGGGGAATAGCGTGTTTCAGTTATTTCAATGATTGTTTTCACGTATCTAACAAAAATCTGGCTTTAATTGTGATTTTGAAATTCTCAATTGTTCTTTGGAAGTATCTTCCTTTCACTGTGTCAAACATTTTTTAAGCATTTTCCTCAGTTTTCTTAAAGGGGGCCACATGAGTTGTAGAAATGGACTGTGCTTGGTCTGTAACAGTGAAAATGCTCCTGCATGTTTCCAAATTAAAACATTGCTGTTCCTCTGATTTTTTGTTTCTATGGGTCCTGCAGTCTGCCTTGCCCAACAGATATCAAAATGCTTACAGGAATAAGTACATGTATTTGGTGGTATGACATTAGTGAAGAAAGTCACATACAGAGGAATATTCAAATGCACAAAGATAAGTCAAATTGCTCAGAATTTTTTTTATTACCTGCAATATTTTTTGGGAATATGGGATTGAAGATAAAGAAAGCCACAGAACATCTATAGACAGGCTTCTAAAAAACAGTATGAGATGCTGAGAGACTTAGTATGCAGCTGTGATGAGCTTCAGTTGTTGTTGTTGTTGTTGTTGTTGTTCTTGTGGAATCCATTAGGCTTGTAGTGGTTTGGTTCTCCTCCATTGTGGTTCTGTTGTTTGGCACCACCATGGGCTTCCATTACATGCCTGACAGTGAATAGCAGATATGTGAGAGCTCTGTTTTCTGATGACCTTCACAATATACACTTTGAAGGGTCCCAATCAAATGAGCAATGACTGGTGAAGCAGGTAACGTAAGATAACTAACCTTTTTGCAGGTGGAATACTGTTATACTTCACAGAAAACATAATGGGTTAAGGACATATTGAGACATACTAAAGTATCTAAATTGCTGAGTGTTTTGAGTAGGACATGTTTTATCATCGTTCAAAATGAAGAAAAAATTCTTGAGAAAAGCTAGGGTCTTGAAGACTCACATGAACAGACTCTGGTTCAGTCTGCTTGTGCTAAATCACTGGTCAGTAACCTTGTATTGCAGAGTTTATCCCTTTGTATGCTGTAAATGCCAAGACTGACACTTATTTGTTACAAAGGAGGTGAATCAAAAACATATTCAAAAGAGGACACATTGTAGAATTTGCCTTACCTGGCAACCCTAGGAACCCCCCTTCGTCCAGAATCCCTCTGGTTAGGAACTTTAAGCTGAGGTGGGAAGTCTTTGTTGGGGTTTTTTCCATTTCCCTTTTCCGTGTCTGTGTAGGTACACCAAATGTCACATGCATATAAATGAATGACACAGGGGATGAAACATATTGACATGGTGTCATGTATTTATTGCCATTCAGTTTTGTAGACAGCTGCAAGGTCAGAACGTTTTCTTTATTTCTGTAGTAAAGATGATGTGTTAATGTTATGACATCTGCTAACAGGGTAATGATCAAATCAACCATATTTCACATGTCAGACTCTTGTGTCTGTGACTGTGCTGGTCTAACTAAATATGTAAGAGTAATTTACAATTAAAAACAGTGCACTGGAAATTCAAACTCAAATTACATTTAGTGCCATTAAATAGGATCCATTAAAACTAAACAATAATAAAGTAATCTGGAAATATGATTTTCACCATGGTGGGGTGCTCCTGGAGACTGGGCCTGGGTTCCCACAACCAACACCAGAACCAAGGCAGCCAGCAGCAACTTCATGACTTCAAGCTTTTGGACTTGCAGAACAAAACTAGGAAAAATCACGAGCTATTTATATGCTGACCAGTATGGGCCCAGGTGTAAAATCCCTGGTGTAGTCAATCTGGCAGGCAACATTCACCATGATTTTATCTGGCTCCGAAAACATCCCCTTCAGTATTTTAATTCCCTTCTCAGTATCAGTACTTACCCAGTGGATGGAGGGTTCTCTCCTAGACCACTGAAGTGGATGTGCCTGGTGTGAGAGCTGCAGCTGGCTCTTATATGTCTGAATTCATCCCCTCTGGGAGTGGTCAACAGAAGATTACAAGGGCCACAACCTGGACAGCTTTGATTTGTACAGTCTTGCCTGAAGCAACACTAAGAGTCCTTGCCAGCATCATGAAATACACAATGGAAAGCTGGCTGTTGAAGTTACATAAAGGTGTCCAGGGCACACACAGACAAACGCATGCTTGACGTGTTATTAGGCAGGTGAACATGTAGACTGCTTTTAGATTGTGTCTCCATATTTAACTTGTACTGTACTTGTATAGCAAGTGTAACTGGATTTTAATTTAAGCATGACAGAGTAGACCAGTTTTCTTCATTTTCTATTTTCTCCTCAAAGTAAAAAAAGTTTTGTTAAATGGACACAGGGAGAGAAGTGAAAAACCTAGATAAAACTGGCAAAGTATGTAAACTTATAATACTATGTGTATTATAAATCAATACAATACAAATGTTGACACAAATCTACAAATATGTATCTTAACCATTTGTCTTTTTAAAATTGTATTTTCAGTATCATGAAAAATATATTTTACAGTAAAACTGTAGGAGTTCTTTAAAAAACTGCTAGCTTCTATACTAACACGTTTGTCATATAATTATACTGTTTTATTTCCATCCTGAAAACTGATCTTGACCTCAAGCCGTTCTTAAATCTGTTGTACACAATAATAATGACTTGGCATACAATGTTAACCTGAACACAGTGTAATGAGAATGCTGGGCGGTGAAATTAAATCACACAAAAATGTTCCCAGTCTGAAGCACCATCCCATTTTAGTGTTAGAAAAGGGATTTAAATCTCACCGTTCTTGGCATCCAAAGAAACAGAGATTCTAAGGTGTGTCTTGTAAATAAAGTGAATGCGGGGACAATTCCAAACCCCTTTTTAAAGATCTGGTATCAGTGATTCAGCCAGTTAATCTAGCATGAGATTACAGTGTTATAATTAAAAAGATGTTTTCTTTTAAAGATATTATTACAAAAATACCAGGTGCTTGAAATCTGTTATTTATTGTGTTTCTTGTAACCTAAGCCGGCGTATTTTGAACTTCACACTAGCACAGATTTTGTAATAACTTATCGCAGGATGGGGCAGTTTGACGTGTCAAAGTAAGTGCAGTACAGGCATATTAATAAACTGGCTTATTAATAAGTATTCCTATGTAGTTACCTCTCGCTCCTATATTATTCGTTATTTGTTATTTATACATCTTATACTTTGGCTCAATGATAGATAAAAAACTAAATATGAAAATAGATAAGAAAAGTTACTCTAACTATTGGTAAGAAAACCATACTAATAAAATGAAAATGTAAAAATAATATACGTCTGTAATGTATGCTGGCAAAACTGGTGGTTTCAGACTGACTCATCTGACTGACTGTGTCAGTATCTATATCTTCCTGTTAGTGAAATGCACTTGTCTATTCTGAGTTGTATGTCATTTTGGAGTAAAGCATTTACTAAATGATTAAATGCAATTATAAAAGTAAATCTATAAATCTCTCCTCCTGCTTGCTTCTTTTAGACTGTTTACACTGGATTGAAAAACAGTGCATATGGTTTGCAGTTGCTGTCTGTGCACTGGGTGACGCTTTAGAGTGTTATTTGAATTGGCATGTCAGTCACCTTTTTTGAAAATATAAATACTGTGTGTAACTAATACACATCTTATAATCTGTGGGAATTTTAACAGGTATCTGAAAAGGTGAAGAGAACATAAGTATTAAACTTTTTTCAAAAATTAATTTAAATATTTAATCTCTCTGTTTCAAAATATGCCACCCCCATCGTGAGGGTATCATCTGGTACAGGAGCATGCAGTAAAATTAACATATTTTAACATCTTTTGCTGCTGTTTTTAAACAAGCACTACTTTGTCCTTATTGGCCTTCAGCCCATATGATAGCCCCAGGCTACTGGAAGACATTTCGGAGAAGAAATGCAGAAACCTGTTTTGTTACTGCTTTAATTGGTGGCTGGATTTTAAATCTTTTTTTGGGTTGCAAAATGGTGAAATATCATTAAGGTTAATTTGGGGAATATTACTATATAGTATTGTGCCTGGTGTAAACCTTGGTCTCTCAGGACAATTTGTAAAACCCCAAATGAAGTGTCATAAGCTTTTATAAGTAACAGTAAAGAATTTTATTGTGAGAACTTGAGGCTAAGTTAAGGTGGCTGCATCAGCAGTAGACTAGAGCC
This sequence comes from Arapaima gigas, assembly GCA_900497675.1. Taxonomy (NCBI): domain Eukaryota; kingdom Metazoa; phylum Chordata; class Actinopteri; order Osteoglossiformes; family Osteoglossidae; genus Arapaima; species Arapaima gigas. The sequence continues at coordinate 63,569 of UFQX01000135.1, forward strand.
TTCCTTGCTGGTGCTACAGTGAGATGGAAGAAAACAAGGACTGTTCTTGTTTTTTCAGCAAAGTGAATGATGTCTGCCAGGATAATTGTTTCCTAATATGCAGTGCAAAATCTTGACATGCTGGATGCTGGAGGTTGATAAAGAGTTTTATGAAAATCATCATGGTTTCTGTAAAATCTTTAGGGGAAGAAAAACAGAACCATTGATAGGGGAGCAGTTTTTACAACACTTGTAGGTCAAATTCCAGGATGACACATGGAAGTGTGTAGATACTACCAACTCTCTTAGAGAGTTATCCAAGATGAACCATTAGAAGTTCCCAGGCCTGGATATCCTACTGGTTTAGTATTAATCAACCTTTTGGGACATCTTGGGTCCAGTTTTAAGATTTTAAACGAAATGCTCAGCGGAGGTAGGCTGACTCATAAGGTGGGACATCTTAAAATCTCGGGCAGGCTGGGTTTCTGCCCCAACTCCCTGCAATGAGTGTGGAAACACTACAGCTAGGTAGGTAGCCAGGTGTCTATAAACAGTTACTTCAAAGAGTGGCTTGAAGCTGAGATGTGCATATCCCTCCCCCTTCTCTAAGCACTCTACATAGAGCTACTGGTGACTGTCATTTTGGTCCACCCAGGAGAAGACTGTCTCCCCATCCCAGAAGATGGTGGATTGGTAGTAAAGATAGCCCAGTCAGTATGCAGACAATACCACTCTGTTTGTGTGCTCCAACTGGTCACTTACTCAAACCATCCCCAGGTATTTGTGAGAGCTGTCAGAACAGCACTTGATCTTAAGAAAACAAAGATAAAGTACATTGGTTTTCTGGGGATGAAGTAAGACACCAATGGTGATCTGTCATTCTGTAAGGTCCCCTAAGACTGTTGGCTCTCTTGGCACTTTTGTCAGAAAGTCAAGCCCACTTTAAACAAATAGAAATGCTTAGTAGTGGCTAGACATGGCATGCCTGGCTCATTCTGTCAGCCAAATTGTGGGAATGGCACGACTTGCATTTTTTAGATTCTTACTTGGCTTAATTGGACACATCACTTATAAATGTTCCCCAGTGCACCAAGGCGGTGTATACTTTTTTACCTTTCTTGTGCTACAGGAGACCGGATCAATGGAGTTTCCTTCATGTTGGAAATTCCTGTGAGGAAACTAGTTTTGGAGTGCATGCGAATTCCTTGCAGGCCAGGTAGAGGTATCTATTTCTAGTTCCATCTTTCATTTCATTATTTGTGCACTCTAATCAAAACTATGTTCTCCTTCTTCTCTTTCTCTCTGTGAGAGATTTGAATCCTTCTGAAGTCAACCATCATCTCCTTGGTCTTTTTGATATTGAGAGACAAAGTGTTGCCCTTGCACCAATCTACAAACCACTCCACTTCACCTCTGTAGACTGACTCATTGTTGGAGATGAGACCCACAACTGTAGAGGGCCTCAGCATATTTGATGTTGTTGTTGTTGTACTTGGCAACAACACAGTCATGGGTTAGAAGGGTGAACAGCAGTGGGCTGAGTAAACAGCCTTACAGAGAACCTGTGTTTAAGATGGTGGTGTTGGAGGTGTTGTCATGGATCAATAGAGCCTGTGGCCTGTTGGTCAGAATGCCCAGGATCCAGCTGCACTGGAGAGGATTCAGACCCAATGAGGACAGTTTACTGACCAGCTGCTAGGGGGTGATGGTACTAAATATTGATCTGAAGTCAATGAATGGTATTCTGGCAGATCTTAACCATCCAAATGGGTCAGGGTCAAATGTGCTATGGTGGCGATAGCAACCTCAGCCACTCTGTTGTGGTAAGCATTCTTGTTGCAGGTCATTAGTGAAGAGTACGCCAGTCACCAAGGCCAGAAACTGGCAAATTCTTGGGGACCAGGGTGATCATGGTGGATCTGAATCAGTTTGAAAGGACAGCTTGAACCAGTGAGGTTGTTAAAGATGTCAGTGAAGACCTCTCTCAGTTCACTACTGCAGTTCTTTAACATGCAGCTGGGGACACCTTCAGGACCTGCAGCTTTCTGGATGTTAACTTGCACCAGAATTGTACTCACATGAGTTAGAGACACGGTTATATGAAAATGGATTGGTTTAGGTTCTTACTGACAACTTTGTAGTAGCTCTCTTTTTTATTTGGCAACCATGAAGACTTTTAAGAGTGTATTAACAAAGGAATGAATGATGTGTTTTCTATGGATGTCAAATTTTGTGTAAAAAATATGTACTTGTGGAGGGGTGATAATAAAATCTTTGTTGTACATCAAGAAGACATGTTGGAGGCATACCATGAATCAGTGCTTGCCTTCAGAGTAAGGAAGATAGCTTCACCTTAGCTTTCACTGTTTAAAAGTTGTGCAAGTTTTTAGCCTCACTGTCTTCCACATTTTTTTCCTAAGTATTCAATGGGAAAAAATGTGATTCTTGCTCTGTCTCATTCCCTCTGTCTCATTGAGCCACTGTGTTCCCCTCCTTCTGTGACCCAGCGTGAAGAAACTCTTGTCAGAGGACTTTGTCTGACCCAGTGACACATGCAGACTGTGGAACTGCTGGACACCACAGTTGAACTAATCCATGAAATGGTCTACACCCACACAATGAATGTGTTAGTGCACAAGGGTGATGAACAAGAACTCAGAAATATGGATCCAGGAATGGACTTTTCACATCAAACTGATGGGACAGTCTGTTAAACAGTGTTCTTGGAGTTATGATAATAAGATAAATTGAAGTTTAGTCTAAAAAAATAAGCTCTTCTTGCCTGATGAGAATTAAGGTATGTCCAGCACTGAATATGACATTTGGTGAAAGGATGAGAAATATACCTTTGTGCCACTGTCTGTTCTTCAAACTTTAGCTTTACAGCCAGGAGCTACTGGTCTCTCAGACTGTACAGTATATGATGCCTCCAAAGTGTTCTGTCTTCCACTTCTTAAGCTTGAAAGTGTGTATGTGTATCTATTGTGGATGTAACTGAATCCAACCATCTGATTTCTGGTCAACCTGTTCTTTTAATGACCTTCTTACTCCTGCAGGGTTACACATGTGTACCTTTGGAGCTATTATCTTACCTGTCTATTTACCTGAGTGCTAACCCCTTTATGCACCTGCTTTGTCACCTTAGTTCTTACTTTCCTGCACACCTGTACTTTGAGTAAACCAATACTTTAGGCTATTCAGTTAATTCAAGAGATTACATATTATGGCTCATTTACAAATTCATTGTAGTAGGTGTTACTTACGTAATGCTAAAGAAAGCTAGAAGAAAGAAAACATATATTAAGTTGCTTAGCTGATGTTTTTATCCAAAGCAAGTTTTTGCCAATTTGTACATGTTCATATTCTCAACCAATACACTGCCTGCAGCAATTATTATTGTTGTGATTCTGATGGGACAGCCTGTAGCAAGACACAAATCGCAACATGCAATACAGAAATAATGACTCTTTTTGAGAAACTATGTTACGTTGTAATGACCCTACATGAATAACTGAACAACTCCGGAGTGTGAAACTGCATTGTGAGAGGGAAGACAGTCCTGCTGTTGTCAAAAAATGCTGAGCAAGGAGGACATAAAGATATTGCTGGAGACCACAGGCTGTTCCACCTAACTATGAGAAGGACTGACTGTGTGAACACTGCCACACCATTACTGGGGAACGCTATAACAGGGGTATATTGTCCAACACCCATTGAAGGACTCAATTCTCATATCAAACAACACTGAACAACATTCTGGTTTTCATACAAACCTCTCAGCATCACCTGTAGCTCAACATTCCCATATATCACTTGAAACTAACGCACAACTGAACATTACTACACACTTGCAAACAACACAAATGGTCTTACACGCATTATGTAAATATCATTATAGGGGCTATAATATTATCCATTATCCAAGAAGAGTTATATATATATATCAATGGTTTCAACACAAAAGTAGAGTGCACTTCAACATCTCTGTCGATAAACATGGATTATAGAAGGATTATTGTTGCTGCCAACTGAAGTACTTGCAAAAGCCGGTCACTGTCAGATGTGCAGAGACTGAACAAAAAAAGAAAATAATGACAGTTGTTGCTTTCACCAGGGCATCCACTCCCCTTTCGGGCAGCATTCCCTCTGGGGTGACTCAACATCTTGTACATCCATTGGTTACTTCCACAGTATTAGGATGGTCAATGCGTGCTTCCAGGCTGGGACCATTAAGACAGTTATTACCAATCCACCCTTCCTCAGTGAAACCCCTGGAGTCTGATGAAATATAAAGTACAGAGAATATGTGTTGTATTACCATGCATTTATGCATAAAATACATGTTTTTATCGAAATAACCTTTACCATAATGTTAAATTCAAGAGCAAAAGTGTAAGTAGTTCAGCAGTCATGTGCATCAGTAACACCTACAATGTATGGGTGCTGGGTTTATTCACTCTGTGTGTCCCAAAAAGTACACAGTGTCTCAAGAGGTTCTCTGTACCCACAATGAGAACATCTTCATGGACTCCTCACTGTCCAACCCAAAAGAAGAATGGGATGTGACTGGACCATGACTTGGGTTCTGACCCCTCAAAGCCTTGGCAAAGTATCCTTCTGGGCTGGGATGAACTGTATCAGCAGCTGCAACTATAAAACCTCTTATTTCACTGTACAAACACTGCCCAGGTCAGCTCTCCATCCTTCTTGCATATCACATTCTCTGTCTCAAGATCATTCTCACATTTTCTTACCCACACCTCCACATCACACCACATAGCAGACTGCTTTTGCACTGTTCTGTAGAGAGACTAATTGTGATCTCACCTATCGAGCCCCCCTGTAGCCTTTGGTGAATAAAATGTAACGTTCAAAAATTATTTTAGACAGAACTAGTTTGACCTAAACAAAAACATTTTCTCTATACCCAGTATTAGCTTTCTAATGGATTCAGCCATAACTTCCTATTCACTGTAGGAATGTTCCTAGTAGTACTAGTAAGACCTAGTAAATAATATGAGTATTCCTGCATCCACCTCCGCACTAGCATCACTAGCTTACAGCTGATGGACTGATGGCAAGGAATAGGGAACAAGGAGTGGAAAGGAGATTCTAGTAACGGATGACCCCCCCCCTTGTGGTCATGTAGGGGACTCATAGGTGAACAAACACCTAGGAATGATGGCACAGTATGCTTTTCCTGGGAGAGCACAACTGGCTAGCCAGCAGTTGCACTTCCTCAACAGCCACTGGAGCCCCAAAATAGTGTAACAGGAAGCACACAAAATCTTAGGAACCATCCACCAAATTTCTCGATCACCTCCTCGCTCACCGTGTCTTCGTATGATCGGCACAATGATTCTTTATTGACGGCCTAAGGGAAGAAACTTCCTGAACCTGGTGGTTTTGGCTTGCAAGTTGCAATGGCCTCTTTCAGGCAGCTCCTCGAGGCAGAAGTCTCTTCTACATTCTTTTGACTCCTCAATTTTGTTATCAATTATTTACTGAAGGTTGTTAATGGAAATGACCAAGTTTAAAGTTCAGCCAACATCCACTGGTGCACCTTACCTTCACTGGTTTAACATGTAATTAAAACACTGCATTGGGCAGAAGATGAGGAAGACATACACTCTTCCATGTTCTTTTGTCCAGGTGTTGACATGAGACCACTAATTGCCACAGGTCATTGGATCTGCAGCCTACCTCCAGTTCCTCCCAACATACAAGGAATACTAGCTCAGCACTGCCCACAGCATTGCTACAATAAATTGCAACTGTCTGCTTTGCCCATATTACTTTACATCCAGTGTTGACCCATCAAGGCGCTGACTACAACTCAAGCCCCTCAGCCATGTACTGCACCTGCATTCCACGCTGTTTGCTTCCTGAAGGGTTGTGAAAGATACCAACTAACACTGAACACAGGAAAGCAGACAGGGCAGCGAGTAATGTAGTGGTTACAGATGTTGTGTTGTAATAGGAAGTAGCCGGGTTCACTTCCCATTCCTACTGGAAAACTGTTGATAAATGTAGTCTTATTACTACTACAAAAAAAATGGACCAGTTGTATAAATGAGAGAACCATAAACAGTAGTATAAAAACCTAATGTTGTAAGTTGTCTTGGGCAAAGATGGTAGCTAAATAATTAGATGATATAATAGACAAATGGTCTTCCTCAGAGAATTTAGTTCATTCTGTTTCATACATTATTACTAGAAGTTAGATTTGTCTTTGGCATGTTGCACAAAATGAGTCATTATGTTTTTAACTCTAACTAATGCTCCATTTTAATCACGTGAATCAGAAATGCACCTATGAGTAAATCCCGTTATGTTAACCCGTGACTATTACAGCTAGTCTTGGTCATTATGTTGCAATTGTTTCACTTTTCTTCTAAAAAAAACAAAAAACCTTATGTCCTTTGTAAGTGCTTTTATTCCATTATCAGAGCTTGCTTTCTTAAACTTACTTGTTGATTTGGCCAACTGTCACGATTAAACTCAATATTATATAAATATAAATATATATATATAATGTGTGTGTGTGTACCAGTACTTTCCATCGAAAATTTCAAAATATCCAGTAACCACGGAGGACAGTTCCTCGCTTTACCAGCAGGGGTCCTCGCAGGTAAGAAGAGGACTACACAGCCGTGTGCGGTCTGCTCGTCAGCGCTGCTACACTCACGCAGAATCAACGTAAGATCTCAGCAGCGTTTCCCCGCATTCTGTGTCAACCTGCCTTGAATTTTATCTGCTCTTGTGTTTTGTTCTACTCCTCAGTATTGTGCTTTCACGTGTGAAATAAAAAAAAAACATTTAAGTACATTCAAAAATTAAAATAGCCTCATCCTGACTATCAGATGCTGTGACTTTGAACATACACTGTTTAAAGCAACAAAAATAACATCAACACCTCTAATTCTGACGTCCTGAAAGAGAGTGGCAGCTTTCTCCAGGTGTGGGGGCGACAGCTCCCTCTTGTGGAGGAGTGGAAATATCTCGGGGTCTTGTTGACAACAGCAGAGGAGGTGTGAGATTGAAAGACAGATCGGTGCAACGTCAGTAGTCCTACAGGTACTGTACCAATCTGTGGTAGTGGAGCAGGACCTGAGCTCTCGGTTTACCACTCACTCTACTCTTTATCCTCACCTGTGGTGAATTGCTTTAGGTCGTGTCAGAAAGAATGAGATCACAGATAAAAGCTGCCTGTATGAGCTTTCTATGCAGGACCTCTGGGTGTACTTTCCATGATAGTATGAGAAACTCAGCAATTTGGTGGACCCTCAGAGGAGAGCCACTTTTCCTCTGGATCACGAGAGTATAACTGATGCGTTCTAGCATGTTTTAAGGATGCACACCCGCCCATTCCTGCAAGAGTTGTACCAGGCTCATCCCACTGGGACAAACCGAGGCAGATCCAGGGCACGTTCGAGAGGTTACATCTCTCAGCTGTCCTGGGAACACTTGGGGATCTCCGAGGAGGCACCGGAGACCATTGCAGGGAACAGGGGAGTCTGAGCCCATCACCTACTCTCACCTTGACACTCACCAAAAAACAGGCCAAAAAACTGATCATTCCAGTTTTTGTAATTTATGTTAAATTATGTGGCAAGACATTTTAGAATGAACTACATGGTACATTTCATCAAAATTCCAGTCAAGGCTCTGTAATGAAGTGCTCAGATGGAAGGAATACCGACATGCCCTCCAGACTGCAGGCTTTAATTAGTTTAACTAGGGAGTTGTTTAGCTCAGTCGGGGGCATAGGCTGAATGAAAGTCTGTATACACAGGATTAAGGACCCCTGTTCTGCTAAGTAGGTAACTACAGCTCTAAGCTTCCTTACCAGGAGCTGCCAACTCCAACTCTGACCCTTAATCAGTAGGATATGCTGGGTTTTGCTCTACCTCAGGTTTTCATTTTTTTATTGAAGTGATTCTGTGGATACTAAGTCACCTTTCTTGGTGTTTCAGAGTCAATCAGGTCATATTAAAAAGGTATTTTCTGAAGCCTGTTGGACTGTTGTGTTCACAGACCAGTGTGGGGCATACTTTAAATAATTTTTATCCAGTCTAATTTTTAACTCATGATTTTGTTCAAATAATTTTTAATAATACTGCAGTATAACCTGACAGGCACCACTGTACATTAAGAAAGTTGTAAATGACAAATTTATCAGCCCACAACTGCTGCCAAGCACAACATCAAGTATAATGATGTCACAGTTGTGGTCCTCATCACCAACAGCGATGAGTCGGCCTACAGAGGGGAAGTGGAGCAGCTTGTAGCCTAGTGGAAGGAGGACAAGCTCTCTCTCCATGTCAGCAAGACCAAGGAGATAATCAGTCACATTCTGCACACTCATGGTCAGCAGTGGATCTGGTCCACAGTTTCAAGTTCCTGGGAGTGCACATCACCAAGGACCTCTCCTGGACCCACAACACAACCCACCCGTGCAAAAAAAGGTACAACAGCACCTCCTGTTCCTGAGGAGACTGAAACAAGCTGGACTTGCACCCCCATCCTAAGCAGTTTCTACAGAGCGTAGTGAGGACTGCCTAGTCCATCACCAGGGCTTTCCTACTATATTGCACTGACATAACACATCTTTTCTATATTACAATTTTATATTTATCTTTTTATAATATTGTATATGTATGTACCATATTTATCTGTATATAATCATTTTTTCTGTTTATTTTTCTCCGTTTGAGTACTGTCTACCGTAGACCCCAGAAACTTAATTTTGTTCTCCCTTGTACACCTGTTGTATAAGTACAAAAATAAGCAGTTCTTCATTCTTGATATCTGTGTCCACTTTCCCAAACTTGCTTCGTAAAGACAGTGAGCTTTAGATTCATTTGGCAAAATAAACCCCACCATATTAAAAAGACATTATTTGTCGTCCATAGGGAGTGGGTACATCAGTGCATGTCATGCACAATTTATTCTGACATTTTCATCTGCGTAGGTGAGAGGGTAAGATAACTGGCGAAGAATCTGACACACCTTAATTGGGGGGGGGGGGGGGGGGG